>JAMXBB010000005.1:92570190-92930380 GCA_024138015.1 Lumnitzera littorea
TAATTAGCAGTTATTATGCTTAAAATTTGAAAATTTTATAGTCTCCTATTTTACTACTTATTTTCTTAATTTTAAGTTTACAGGGTCATTTTTACTGGTATCTTGTTAAATAGTTTATAATTTGGGTGTGATCGGATCCTTTAGCCGATCGCCCTAAACCTTGGGTTCTAAGTTCAATCTTACGGTTACTTGGCTGAACTTTGGAGCTTACATCCACCACCACTACCTCCAAGCTCATCTCTATT
This sequence comes from Lumnitzera littorea, assembly GCA_024138015.1. Classification (NCBI taxonomy): domain Eukaryota; kingdom Viridiplantae; phylum Streptophyta; class Magnoliopsida; order Myrtales; family Combretaceae; genus Lumnitzera; species Lumnitzera littorea. The sequence continues at coordinate 92,570,436 of JAMXBB010000005.1, forward strand.
CGAGAAAGATTAAACATCACAAGAGCAAGCCGATAACTATCTTTACGCTGACATAAACATCAAAAGCACTCATACTTAAACAGAGAATCCTTAGGTTAGCATGGACTTAAATACAAAATCCTTACTAACATAAAAAAAAAAAAAACAAAACAAAAAATCATAAACTTTTTTTTTTTTTTTGTTGAACAATCATGGACTTACTAACATCAGAACAAAAAATTTACTTTCAATAAACATATAATCTTTAGGTCATCAGCAACTTAAATACATTAACATAAACATCACCAGCATGCAAAAGGGTAAGTCACCAACTATCTTCACAACATAAGCATCCTCTTAAGTTGATGTACGCTACAAAATCATTTGGACATAATCCAAGTGCTCCTTGGATGGCAAGTTAGAGTATAATAGCACTATATGTCTCATTGGGAAGTTTGTGAAATGCCTCATAAATTTCAACTTAAGATAGACATTCAATGCTATGAAGAAAGTTTCTCAATATCTCCATCTTTGTTGTTGTCTTGTTTGTTATTGATGTATGTACCGATTTGTAAATGGAGCTCTTCAAATCCTTCATTCCTTCCTCAAAGTTTCTAATTATTTTAACCATTCTCTCGTCTCCATGCATAGACTTCTTTCTCTTTGAACTAAGGCAAGTTTCATTTTGGTGGATGGATGGATTGTCTGCTTCCACTCTTGGTAATGTGTCATCTTCGATATCTTATATTTGCGCTTGCTCTTTATTTATCACCTCAATGATGTCCTTAGCTGTTTATGCATCTTTGCTTATGGAGTAGTCTTTCCCATATATCATAGAAAACTTGATCAAGTGCGAAAGCTCTTAATCATAAATGGAGAGTAGTAGGGTGGCTTTGTAAAAAAAGAATGAAGACAAAGCACACGATAAGATAAATCATTAGTTTAAATGAAACTAATTATATAAACAGCAACAAAACCAACTAAATTTTGTGCATTGATGTTAACAGGTAATTCTTGTTCCGATACACGAACACCTGTAACACGAGAAAACGGCTACAAGGCGCACTAGAGGGTACTTCGGCGCGACCACTTCAATGTCTAAGTTAGCTCTCCTGTCATGAGAGTCAAGTCATTGAATGGTTATGAGAATGAGAGAATGGAGAAGAGGGTCCCCTTACCTAGAAGTCTTTTTTGGTATTTATAATGAGTCAATGAAGTAAACTAGGTCATTGGACTAGGCTTAGATATTGGGCCCACTAATATAAGCCAGTATAATAATTATCAAACAATGCCTATCAACACTTACCCCCCACTTTATTTGGTGACACAGTAAAAAAAGAGAGTATCTAGGGAGATTGATTTCGTAGGATTTCTAGAGAGGTTTGTAATCTTAGCTTAAAAAGGCTAAAGCGCTTAGAGAAGCAAGGGCTTGAAGCTTGAAGAAACGAAGGCCTAAAGAGATTGATACACTTAAAGAGGAGAGAGCGCCCAAAGAGGCGATGGCTTAAAAAGGCAAAGCGTTTGAAGAGGCGAAAGCGCCTGAAAAGGCGAAGGCCTAAAGAAGCGAAAGCGCCTCAAAAAGTGAGGGTGCCTGAAGAGGCGAAGGTCTAAAGAAGCTAAAGCGCTTGAAGAGGCGAAGGCCTAAAGAGGGCGAAACACTTGAAGAGGCAAAAGTGCCTAAAGTAGCTGGAGCGCCTAAAGAAGCGAAGGCCTGAAAAGGCCAAAATGGTTGAAAAGGCGAAGGGAGCATATAGGTTGTCCAAGTTAGGCATGACCTGTGCTAAGTAGAATCAAAAGATAGACTAGTTGACCTCCAGTTCGTTAATGTATAGGACTTAGGAATTTGTGCTTATGGTTTGCTCGTCACCCGTAGTGTGTAAGGCTTAGAGTTATTTAAGAGTAGTCCATTAGCAAATTGTACTTTGCGTAGGCTAAAATGGGGGGTATTTGTTTAGCCCTAATTTATTTTGAACTCTCATTCTCATCTTGAGAGAAGGTGTTCAAATTTAGATAAATCACTACAAATGTTGAATGGTTAATAAATAGAGATGAGATTTACTTATCTTTGATCGATGAGGACTAGCATATATGATTTGTGAAACCAGTATTATAGCTATTCTAAGTTGAAAACATGCATACCGGTGTCCAAGTAATAAATTGTGTCTCTATCGGTTGAAAGTGGAAAAATAAAAGGCTTGCATGTTACGCAATGTCTTGGCCACGATTAAGTCAATTGGAGCTTAAGATAGTATCTGGACAACTTAGCCTAAGATTGTTCAGTTGTTGTTCCAAACTTTTTGCTATTTGCATTCAGTTAGGGCTCAATTTTGAGAAGTGTGATCACCTCTAAGGAGCTTAAGGTGACGTTTGGACAACTAGGCTTCTCGACAACTTGCAAGCTGACAGAATGTTATTCGGCACTATCATTCATTCAGCATTCATTGCTTCTCGACAGATCATAGTCAATTCAGCTTCAGCAATCAGAGCCGCTAAGGTGTTCGACTCGGCAACTTCTCATCTATACGACCTTAGACTTCAGGTTATTAGTTTGGTGGTCTCAATAGCTCGGTTAGAGCTTCTCGGCATCAATTTCTTAAGCAGCTCCTCGGCAACTCGACACGAAGCTTGGAGTTCGAATGTTCATCGAAGTAAGCAGCTTGGCCACAGGAAATTTCGGCTCCTTATCAACATGCCAAATACTTAGCCAAATGCTTGCTGAGTTTGAAGAGAGCTCGGCTTGGAGTTATTCTCAAGTTCGGATATGAAGAGCTTGACTTTAATTCATGTTTGGAGTTAGTTGGTTTGGTTTGATGCATGTGGACGGGAGTGTAGTAAAAAAGAAAAGCTAATCAGAGCTCGAATATGAACGACGCGTCAATTTGCTTGGAACTCGACCATTGTGTAAGAACTTTTCTGTTAAGAAGTAGGTTGGTCCTCCACGTGCTTGGTTCCACTATAGAAAGAGCAGCAATTTAAATAAAGTCGACATGGCATGTGAATTGCTTGGACTTGTTACTCGGTTTTCTTGTACTCTTTTAAATTACAGTGCAGCTCAATTAAGGAGATCCTGAGCCACGCGGCCATTGAAAGCGAATCAACATTGGAGTAGATAGCTTGGTAAAGTTATCTTGTCGCAATTGCAGGACTTGGGAGGAGCTGATGCGTTCTCCAGCTCAGGTCAAAGTTCTTTCTCAGTTGTTGCGATTATGTATGAGGATAGCTCGACATAAGCTTACCGGAGGTCAGTAGTATTGTCTGGCTTGGAGTGTGTAGTGGAGAAAGTGAATCGACAACCCGACAACATTAGAAATTAGACGGCATGGCAATAAAGTCTAAATTAGCTCTGAATGTGAGTTGAAGTGAGCAGCTTGCCACTTAATAAAACTTTTGTCTACATCAAATCCTTGCTTCTTGGATGTCCAGTTGTGGGGATTTCTCCACTAGCCACGCAATGCTTTTCGACAAGTAACTGGACAATTTCTCGGCATGATGGACAATTGCTCGGCATTGACCTTTGTCTCGGTATGGAACTTCATTTGTTCGACGGTGAGTTATACGGCACCTCAAGTTTGTAACAATTCCTCGACCAGTCGACATGACATTCAGGGATTGCATTTGTATAATCGTGGCATCTCGGCTGTTTGTAGGTTGATAGAAAAGCTTGGCGTCAGTTCCATTAGTGGCTCCTTGGCCACTCGGTACGGAGCTTAGCTTGATAGCAGAAAAAATAGCTTCTCAGCAATTGTTGCAAACCACTCAGCAACAATGTGTACAGATAGGAACGTGGGAATGTCGTACAGCCCGCAACTCGATTTATCACTCAGAAGTTGGCAATCATGTTTTGTTCAAGCATGCTTGTACACTTGGTTTCTTGGCAACTCGCGAGAACAACTCGCATTGGACAGCCTAAGAAGACCTTATATCTTAGGGCTTGTCATTTAATTGTTGAGTTGTCATCGCCCTTCAAGTGTGCATCCACGAATGGCTTGGTCACGGATACCTTGATCAAAGTGTAGCTCGGCTGCAGTAGTTAGGCAATGTTATTAAGTATCGCTTCAGGAGCAACTTAGCATGATTTTGGGGAAAATCCCAATAAGTATGCCCTGGTTGGACTTGCAGTCATCTTTTGTACTCGGCATAATAGCTCTATTCAGTACGGTAAAGCTCCAAGTGCCGTTATCTGCAAGAGCTTGGTTTGCAACAAAGATTACAAAAGCTCGGATTCTACACTTGGACTTATCCAATCCAGTAGATGCTTGGTCTTTTGTACACGGCATAATTACTTACAAGGAGAGCTCGAGAGTTTTTTTTTTTTTTTTTGGTCTCTACGGCACGAACATATTTGAGGAACAAGATAACCGCTTATAAACAACTTCCACAATCATACGAACCCCAAGTCCAATTATTCCCTTGTTGTACCGTAGAGCCAATTCTCTAACCCCTTCGTGTGGCCCCTTCGTGTGGCCAAAATAGGTGTTGACGTCTGAATCCTTTCCAGTATGGTTCCATATTTTCATGAAACCCCTCATAGCCCAACCTATGGTCTCCATAAAACAGTAAATTCAAACAAAGGTGGCGGTTACATGGTCATTCTCATATTTTTGGAACACGAATGAATTTCAATAGGGACTGAAGAGTAGTCACATGGTAGTTTCCAACCTTCATTATGAGAATAATTGTGTATTTACGAAAACTAAGAATCCAAACCAACTCATCCTCGGTGATCATGAAGATGTGAGAGAATAGAACACTGATACTAAATTTCAAAGCCAAGAAGGAAAGAAAATCCAAATAGATTAAATATGATCGACCAACTATGAATATAACAAACCGGATTTAAAAGAATCCATCCAAAGAAGAATATCTTCTTTATGTAATTTCGGAATAACATTGGGAATCGTAGGAATAAATTACACTTTCTTATAAATGGTGCCAATTGTTGATGGGTGATTCTCACTTCAGTACATAAACACCTGTAACATGAGAAAATGGCTACGGGGGAGCATCGAAGGGTATTTCAATGCAGCCACTCCGATGCCTAAGTTAGCCTTCTTATCATGAGGGTTAAGTTGTTGAATGGTTATGAAAATAAGAGAATAGAAAAGCAAGTCCCTCATCTGAGGGTCTTGCCTAGTGTTTACAATGAATCAATGACCAGGTCGTTGGACCGCGCTTAGATATTAGGCCTACTAATATAATAAGCCAACATAATAATTATAAAAAAATGCTTATCAATAATTGATAAATAGAAATGGAATGGAACTATAAGAGAAACCAATAGTAATCTATTGATACAACAAAAAAGGAAAATAGTGAACAACAAAAGCTAAAAGTATTCCAAGTTAACAAGTTAATAAGGAAAATTTTAAGTTAACATGAAACTCCATAAGTTCTTTGACAACAATCGATAAACAAAAAGACTACACTCATAAGTAATATTGTAGTAGCCAACAGAAACTTTGGGAAAGGAAATAGATCAAACCTAAGTGCTAATAGTTGAAATGTGATATGTAACAAATTATAACAAATGTTTTAGTACTTGTTAAAATTCCAAATAAGCCTTTTTAGTTTGGCATTTACCATTATTAGTTGTCTTTTTGGTAACCTACTTCATTCCTACATGATTAGTGACCTTATCTAGTCAACAAAGAAAGTTTTGAATTCATAATAAATCATTTTTTCTTTTTAAATTATTACCTACTCATACGATTACAACAAAAGATGTGGCTTATTACGCCATTTTCAAGTGAAAGTAATAACTATTAATAATCAAGTTTATGTAACCCCTAATAGATTAATTCTTGATAATTAACAATACTGCCATTCCATATTCCACTTATGAAAGTAAACTACAAAGATCCAAATTTCATTTACTTCTACTTCCTTTTTCTTGACTCCATGTTCTATGCTTTAGTCACATTTACTTATCATTCAAAAAGCTATCATTTCCTTTCATGTGTTATGAACAAACTAAGCATGTTTAATTCAACTATATTCAAAGTGTTAGATATACAAATATCCTATTAAGTTGAACTAAATGGAGCTCAAATTAGCTTATTGAGTCAAGCTTAGGATATATACAAAATTAGATATGTGAAAAATTCAACAAAGCTATACTTATTCATTTAGTTATATAAAAAGACCATTTGAAATTTCTTCTCCAACTCCAAAGCTATATGTTTTTCAAACTTCTCCCTTAATAATTTTATATAGTTATCATTCTACAATCATAATGAATGCAGTTGTAGTCGCCAAAAAGTTAAAAAAAAAAAGGGAAAAGTATTCCATAATTAGCAACTCAAAATTAATAAGTATTCCTTTTGTGCATTTACTGCATACCTCTAGATATATGTCACATACATGTTTCTCCATCATGACCATTTTCCTATCATTGTCCCATTCGAACTCACTACTGGATTTCCCATATACCATGTCGTAGACAATGCGCCAATCTTTCATGACTCTACGTTTTTTTGCTTGGCCTTCAACCTACAATTAGTTTAACTCAAACTTATTCTCTAACTCATTCAAGTACCCTTATCAAAAGCCACAATCAATATTATGTGTTATATTATTGTACAAGTTAACCATAGCTGCAACTAATGCATTGTCCTTTAAAACAGTTCACTTCCTCTTAATTTGTTTATTGAACTTAGTATCCCTTTTGTGTTGACTGCACCTCCTTCATGTACATGTTCCCAGAGTCAAGAATTAAAAAAAAAAAGAAGAAGAAACAAACAAACAGTTTATGGCAAAAGTAATGTAGTTAGCATAAGCTAAAACATATAACTAAAAATAAAACAAAGGTAGATGATTTATCATGATTAAATTGTATATAACCATAGTAGAAAACATATTAAAGAATATAAGTAAGATGGAAGAAACCAATTATGATAGCATAATAAGAATAGTCAAAACAAATATTGCTCCGATATACAGTAGTCAAAAATCACCAGCATATACTTACATAAAAAGAAAAAAATAGATAATCTAATCTCATAAGGTTACCATCACAACCATTACAATTCTTTACAATACATGGGAAACTTAATTGTTTCTATTTTGTAAAGATCTCTACTTGTAGAACATCTCATTCGCTAATTGCATCCTCCAAGTAGATCGTGCATTGTTGCTTCCTAACATCATAATCAAATCATCACCAATGTCCACGTTATTGTCCTTTATATCATATACGTAGTCTTCAAGGGGGTTAGAAGTCATCTTTGTTCTTATAAAGCTATGCAATAGATAATATGGAAGAATGATATGGTTGTGGATCCTCACTAGGTAAAAAAAAAAGAAAAAACTTCTATCACATTATGAGCAAATGTGTGCATGTCTTAAATTGAATAGTTCTTTTGGGGTTCTTGGCTAACGATTATGACTACAATGCCATTCACTTAGGTGATACTATTGACCCCTAAGTGGTGTAAGGAAGCCTTCACAATTTGAGTAACCTCCATTCACTAGGTAATAATAGCTTATTTGAAGGATAAAAATAAGGTTATATTGTTTGAAACGTTTTCTAATAAATAGAAAGCAAACTTGACAAATCAAGAAATATTGTCTTGTGGAACTTGAAAACTGCTCCACCTAGTTATTGCGTTTTGAAGAACCTTACTATTTGCTGCAAATCTTTCCCATCCCGGCAACATGTACACAAAGTACATGCTTGGGATATAAATACGCAATATATTAGTTACAATGTTATTCTTTCAAATTCTATATCTTGATTTATCCTTTATAGGCACTCTAATGAAGATATAAATCTAATCTAAAGTACCCAAACAGTTCTATATGAGAAGCAAACAATTAGATTCCTACATTTTTTAATTCATGTATAAAAAATAAAATTATTCTATATCAATGTAAGAAGGTTAGAATATACGTAAAAACACTTCCATAGACTATTTTACCAAGTGTCAATAATGGGTTTAGGCTTCTTGAGTAAGCGATTACTTAAGCAAAGAGTTGCATTTAGGATGCTATGGAAGTATCGGTTGACTATTACAAATTGTGCTTTATGTCCCCATTTTTTTACATGATGAACAAGTATGTGTAAGAATATAACCACTTGCTCATCTACATGCAAATGTTTACCAACCTTCAACTTTCTTACACCTTCTAACACTTCGCATAGTTTAAAACATGAACACTTATCTAGTCTTAGTCACTTGATACATGTGATGTCATCACCATGAACTAGCTTCTAAATGCATTCACGATGCTGGTAGAAATTCAATTCATACGATTGGACTCAAGGATGATAGGAATGTAAGTCTAAAACACATAATTAGAGCATAAGACAATATGTGACTTCATAATACTTCAGCCATAAAACTAACACAAAGCATGCAAGCTTTTTTTTTTCCTTCATAATCTACTCTAATGAAAAGTCAATGGATCCACTACTTAAAAATATTAAAGTATGCTTACATATCAATAAAGGGCAAAAAGCAAAAGAGAAATTCAATAGACAACTATATACATACCGCTAGCATATATAACCTAACTAACATTATATCAAGACTATGTTGTTAAATATTGTCTTTTAATTATGTCCTATAATATACGTAGTAAAATCCCTATAGGTATATACTACATGAAATAATAGCCTATCATTGTTGTTTAAAAAGATGAATGTAAAAAAAAAAAAAAGGTAAGTAAAAAGCTATTAAATTTCGAAAAGGTAGCTGTCTCTTCTTTTGAGCTCCAACTTCTTATTATTCTTCTCTTCTCACCATAAGTTCTCATAGAAATCCTAAGCAAAATTGTATAATGACTAAACCTCAACCAAATTATTTAAATTTCTTAGTACTAGAGTCTAGATATATGGGATATTTAACTAACCAGATGAAGCAATCTAATGTGGTTAAAACTAGAAGAGGTCAGTTGTGAAATAAAATTAGTTTTACTTTGTTTTGTGTACAAAAGACAAACTGGAGAGTAAGATAATTGATAATAATATGAAATAATTGCATATGTAATAATATTCCTAAACTGACAATGTACCACTTCGACTACTTTAAAGTTTTGACACTTTAATATGTTGCACCATGGGTAAACAATGACGACTATACTAAGAAGATGGGTTTGAGCTCGCGGAAAGCTCAAAACGAAGGGTAGAATGTGTGAAAACAAGCAAAAACCCATGAACAAATCTAAGGATATGATGTACCAAGTAACTTTGTGGATTGATAAACTAGCTTGATATGATGCATAAGTTAGTTCAACAAGGTCACTCACCACCCAGGCTTTTCTTAAGGGTTAGAATAAAAGTTAGACAAGTAAGTAGAAAAAACTCACAAGAAGAAAGAAGATTTTGTATGTTCAATGATTCAAGATGATGATCTTGTGGCTACATAAAAAGTGGTATTTATACTTGAAATTATAGGGCATCCTTTACTAAAAGTAGAAAAGACTAAAATGGCACTATCTAAAAGAGATAATGTATAATGAATGTAAAAGGGTACAAATGAGAAATCAGAAAATATGTGATTCGTACAACAGATTCCATTACATGGGAGGCTTGGATAAGTGGTTGGCATATATTGGTAAGTTGCAAGTAAAAACAAACGTTAGCGTTCAAACATTCTGGTTGATGCCAAGTTAACTTATAGGCTGTTCTATGGTGAGCTTAGCTCGAGCATTGTTTAGGTAACTTAGAATGAGGTTGGTCAAGTTAATGGGTAAGGGAGCCAAACTGTTTCCTAAACGTTCCTCATATCGACATCTAAAGATCATTAATAGGCATAGGGGAACTTGGCTAAAAATTAGTAATAAGTTGGCGGTTAGAAACAATTTAGATTCCTTAAGCATAGGTTGGGAAAGGAGAATACACCTTACTAAGCTCTCGAGTCCTCATGCTTGGGCTTGGGTAAGAGGACCTGTAGCTTGATTCTTATCATTCCCTCCTAGTTAATTTGGATTTGGTACCAAATCCAGCTGGACTTCCTGTTTAGATTCTGTAGGGTAGCATGGGCTAAAGAAGGTAACATTGAACACATTAGAAACTCCAAAGTTTTTAGGTAATTCCGCCTAATATACATTTTCGTTAATCTTTTAGAGTATCTCAAATGGTCCTTTAGCTTGGATAGACAACTTGTTCTTCATCTTACTTGGGAATCTTTCTTTGCTCACGTGTAGCCATACCATCGAGCCAGGCTGAAATTGCTTCGCCTTTCTTCTTCTTCCTTTCTCCTCCATCTTCTTAGTGGCTTGATTGATTTACTAAGCAATTTTTTGGTATATTTGTTGGAAGGTTTTAGCTTTAATTCTAGGTTTAGGGTCTTCTTGGTTAGATGATGGCATGGGGGTATTATCAAGAGGGAGCTCAAGATTGAAGCCATAGACAACATTGAATGGGGTGTACCTAGTGGTGTCATGTACTATTCTGTTGTAAGCAAATTTTACCATAGATAAATATACATCTCAATCAGTTAAGTTCTTAGCAATGCAACTCAAAGCAATGAACTCAAAGTGTGGTTGACTACCTCTATTTATCTATTAGTTTAAGGGTGATAGGAAGTGCTAAAAAGTAGTTTGGTTCTCATTCGATGTTAGAGAGCTCTTTAGAAATGGCTCAAAAATTTTAGGTCTCTATCTGATAACATACTCTTGGCACTTCATGTAAACGAACGATCTCTTGTAAAAAGGAAAAGTAATAGTCGAAGCATCATTAGTCTTTGTACAGGGCACAAAGTGTGCTATCTTACTGGATTTGTCTATAACGACCATCACATAATCTTTGTCTCAGGTAGTTTGGGGTCAATCGAGGACAAAGTCCATACTTAAATCAGCTTAGGTATAGTCAAGACAGGTAAAGGCATAACTCTACCTTACTTAGCTCTACTTTTTGCTCTTTTGCAGATTGTACAACTCTCAACCACATAGTGTACATCATACCTCATCTTAGATTAAAAGAACCTTGCATTCAACAATTCGTATGTCCTTCTTTCCCCAAAATGTCTAAAAAGTCCACCAACATGAGCCTCTCTCACTAGTAACTCTCTTAAAGAACTAGTCGGCACACATAACTTATCACTTCGGAATAAATATCCATCCACCATATGGTATTCATCTACTGTCCTTCCTTCTTCATAGCATCCATATATGGGACCAAAGTGAGGGTCTTGAGGATACTGCTCTTTGATGCTTACAAATCCTAATAGTTAGGTCTATAGCTTAATAAGAAGAATATATCTTCTTGATAGGGCATCAGCAACCGCATTGGTCTTGCTTTGCTTATACTTGACTATAAAGTTGAATCCCCTCAAAAATTCTATCCATCAAGCTTGTCTCTTAGAAAGTTTTGTTTGACTCTATAGGTACTTTAAGGACCCATGATCTGTGTATATGATAAATTCCCTTAGCAAAAGGTAATATTGCTACACTTGAAGAGCTTAAATAAGTGTAAGGAGTTCTTTGTCATATACAAAGTAATTCAATTGTGATCCTCTCAACTTTTCACTATGATATGCAACAGTTAAGCCTTCTTACATCAGTAAAGCTCCTATGCCAACACTCGATGCATCACATTTTAGCTCAAATATCTTCTTAAAGTTAAGCAAAGCCAACATAATTGCAAAGGTCAACCTCTCCTTCACTTAAGCAAAACTCCTTTCTCCTCTTTCTCCCTACTTGAACTCAACATCAATACTTGTCAGCTAGGTGAGGGGTGTAACAATGGTACTAAAACCTTGAATAAAATGGTTGTACAAGGAAGCTAACCTATAGAAGCTTCTCACTTCAGTACAAGTGGTTGGGATAAGCCATTTAATAATAGCTCGGATCTTTTCAGCAATAATGTATAGGCTACCTCCACTTATAACATATCCAATGAAGACCACTTCTTCTTGATAGAAATAACACTTGTTCAAATTCTCAAAGATCTTTTCATCTTAGAGTACATCAAACACAGCTCAGAGATGGTCAATATGACTCGGTAGGTTAGCATTGTACATAAGGATGTCATCAAAGTAAACCATGACAAATTTTTTGATCAAATCTCACAATACATGATTCATCGACCTCATGAAAGTGCTTAGGGCATTTGATAACTCAAAGGGCATTACCATTCACTTATATAGACCATGTTAGGTCTTAAATCTAGTTTTCTATTCATGTTATGGCCTCATGTAAATCTGATTATAACCAAACTTTAGGTCGATCTTATTAAAGATTTTTAGCACTATTTAGTTTGTCAAACATATCATCGAATCTTGGAATAGGATACTTATACTTAATTGTGATTTTATTGACAACTCTACTATCCAAACACATACACCAACTACCATCCTTCTTTGGCACAAGTAACGCTTAAGGGTTGAGGCTTCCTCTCACATATCCTTTCTCCAACAACTCGTTGACTCATCTCTAAAGCTCGACAACTTGCTTGGGATTCATCTGATAGTAGACTTGTTCGGTAGGCAACACCGATTATTAAGTTAATATGGTGTTCAATCCCTCGGAAAGGGGGCAGTCCTTTAGGCAACTGCTTAGGAAACATGTTAGCATACTCTTCCAATAATTCTTTAATCTCTTTAGGTAGCATAACTTGCTCATTCAATTCCAACGATCTTCTAATCAACAAAAATGTCGACACATCAGATTTAATGGCTTCTTGGAGCTTAAGTCGGCTTAGAATCAATGTCTTCTTTAATCATCGGGCTAACTTAGCTTGTAATTTACTCACTTGACTTTGTGTCATAAGGTTTAAGGTGATCTTCTTCCATCCTTTTCAAATGTATACGAATTCTTGAACCCATCATATATGACCCTTCAATCAAATAACTAAGGTCGGCCAAACAACACATGTAATGTACACATAGGTAATACATCATAGAGAATTTCATCAAAATAATTTCTGATTGAGATCGATAGTATTACTTGTTGAGTGACATGTACTCCCTTCTTATTTAGCCAATGCAGCTTGTACAATCTTGGATGTGATAAAGTCGGCAACTTGAGCTTTTGAACTAGGTCATCAGATGTTATGTTAATGCAACTCCTACTATTTACGAAAAGTGTACACACCTAATCATTTACCTTACATGTGATATGGAATAAGTTTTCTTGTTGCTCTTCATCAGAAATTGGTTCAATGCTCAATGCTCTTCAGATGACTTAAGTTAGCTTGTCTATATCATTTGCATATACATTCTCTCCGATAAGTTCCTCACTACACACTTCGACTTCCTCGCCTAATTTAGTCTTCTCTTTAGGTTCTTCATCAATACTTTCTACCTCAATGTTAGGGACTTTGTTAATGACCATAGTACATTAGTTGGGGTACTAAGCGGCCATGCGACCAAAACCCCAGCACTTAAAACACTTAATTTGGTTTGTCTTTCGTCCTTATCCTTGACCTTTCTTAAGCATTCTCTTCAGTACTTCTTGGTCTATAGGGTGGCTCTTTTGCTCAGTCAGGACATCAATCCTTCAATTAGGCTCAATATTGTATTGAATTTAGTTGCTACCTTGGACAGGTCAGCTATTTTGAACAAGTCAACTCAATTGAGGTCAAGTCGAACTATTTCTTCTTTACCTATCCACATGCTAAGCAATTCTTATAGCTTCATCTAAAGTAATAAACTATTATAATTCAATTACATCCTTGATATCTGTCCTTAACCCAATTAAGAATATGGATACTGTTCAGGATTAAGGTTCATTAACCTCACATTGAATCATAAGTACTCGAAACTCTCGTATATACTCATCGACGATGCGATTTCCTTATTGAGTTCTTAGAGCCGAACAAAAGTATCTTATGAGTAAGTGTCTAGCACAAATCTGACTCTAAGGACTCGCTTCATTTTGAGCTAAGTACTGGCCTCTCTATATCCATCTTGCCTTCTCATGGCCTAAAAGTTTCTTGACCACATCGCATTATAGCTTAAGAATTCAATAATAGCAATTTGAACCTTATCATAATCCTCGTGCTAATAATATTTGAAAACTCGCTCTACCTTCTCTTCCTAATATAGATAATCATAAGAATTTCCATTACTATTGAAGCTCGAAACCTGGAGTTTTATATGGTTGGTAGCTCGTACTGCATGAGCTTTATCCTCTACTTCATAATAATCATCTCTTTTTACCTCGCTTACTTCACCTAAATCTATTCTTTTTCATATGTATCCTCCTATTCCTCCACCTTGCTCTTGCTAAGCTGGGTATTACTTATTTGCAAGTTAGGCACCATATAGGACACCCCCAACTTTAAGAGCAACTTAGGGAGTATTTTGATTGTTCTCAATTGGTCGGGAAATGAACACATGAATGGCACGTGTTAACATTGCTATTGTATTATTACTTCATCAATTCATTCATTAGAGCTTCTAAGGGTGTTTTGTCAACCATGGTGAATAACCTTACCATTGTCATCTTAATACCAGCATTAACACTTAAATCAATCATTCTTCACTCAATCTCATATTTACAACAAATAGACAACACTCATATTACCCATTAGACAACACCCGTATTACCCATAACACAACACACTCATAGCCTATAATTAGTTAACACACTAACTACACAAATTACGCTAAGCTTCTTTTTGAATAAAAACCAATGCACCTTACCATAGAGATTTAACACCACAACTAACTAGATTGATCCTCTCATAGAAATAAACAGTTATTACCTGCTCTGTTTTCTACAACTTAAGATAGAGTATAATAGAGTATCACACAACAACCACCATAGTAAAACAAAATTACCACTTCCATTGCTCACTTAAGACCTACAACTACTCGCATACGACCCTAATGATTACCATACTACTTAACACATTTTGAACACAAATAATAACCAATGCACCAAAGAAAAGACACAATTCAATAGTGATTTACTTAATGCAAACCTTAGCTTTGATACCAACATGATACATCACACCAAGGGTAGAAGAGGACAATTGTACTAAGGGGCTGGGTCCAAGCTCATGGAAAGCGCAAAATGAAGGGTGGAATGTACGAAAACAAGCAAAAATTGATGAATGAATCTAAGGATATGACATATCAAGGAACTACGTAAAATCATGAACTAGCTTGATATGACATACGAGTAAGTTCAACGAAGTTAAACGCCACTTAACCTTACATAAGGGTTACGATAAGAGTTAGATAAGCAAATAGAAATAGCTCATAAGAAGAAAGAAGAAAGAAGATTCTATATATTTAATGATTCAAGATGATGATCTTGGGGTTACATAAAAAGGGGTATTCATACTTGAAAATCTAGGGCATCCTTTACTAAAAGTGGAAAAAACTAAAAGGGCATTGTTTGAAAGAGGTAAAGTATAAGGAATGTAAACGGGTACAAAAGAGAAATAAAAAAATAGGTGATTTGTGAAGCAAATTTCATCAAGTAAGAGGCTTGGACACGTAGCTGGTGGATTTTGGCAAGTTGTAGATGGAAATAGATGTTGTCATACAAACCCTCTAGTTGTGCTAAGTTGACCTGCGGGCTCTTCTATGGTAGGCTCAACTTGAGCATTGTTTATACAACTCGAAACGAGGTCAACTGAGCTGATGGGGAAGTGAGCCAAACTGTTTTCTGAGCATTCCTTAGGTTAGCATCCAAAGATCATTGATAAGCATAGGGGAGCTCAACTTGGAATTGGTAATAGGTTGGTGATCAGAAACAACTTGAATTCCTTTGGCATTGGTCGAGAAAGGAGAATGTGCCTTATTGAGTTCTTGAGTCCTCGTACTCGGGCTCGAGTAAAAGGACTTGTAACTTAATTCCTATCACACTTACTTCAAGCTTTTCTTTTAACAAATCCAAGAAGCTACTTTTTTGCAATCATCAGGTGCTAACTTATTATAAATCTTATGTCTAATAAGACTTATTTTAAATCTTACATCTAATCTTCTTTTTTCATGTTTCCTTTTTTTTTATCTACACATTGATTTGATTATTTAATTGTGTATTTGTACATAATACTACCATTGCATAAAAGATATAGAAAAGAGTCACAGAGAAGTGTTTCCCCAAGGATAAGAAAATCAATATACATCATAATACCAATTATCTCTTATGATAATTTCCCTTCTATACATCTTTGAAACTGATTAAGAAATTTCTTATATAAATTTAATATAATTAGTAAAAAATTCATATTTAGTAATCTCAATAAACACCACGGATTAATATTAAGAAAAATCAATATATCATAAGCAAAGTATACCTTTTTATTTACCTCTATCAATTTAACGAAGCACTTCCATAAGCTAATCAATATACATTATGTTACCAAAAATCACAACAGGAACATTGTCCTTGTCTTAAAAATGGAACCTATTACTATCTCCTATGATGGTTTCCCTGCCATACATCTTTAAAACTGACTTAGAAATGTATAAGAATTAAAATAGATCTAGAGATTCTTAAGAACATGAATTGGTGTTTGCTGATCCATGTTGATAAGCACGAATGCAATGGCAAGCTTCTTACTATGTTGACTAAGTGAAAACTCTTTTTCTTTATCATCATCATCATCAAGTAAAAACAATTACCCTCGAAAACAAAAAAGAAAAAATCAAGCAAAACATTAATGAGATCATCAATAACCTTTAATATGTTCATACTAACAACTTGCTTGAAATTTGCTAATCAAATCTATCATAACTAAACAACTAAACCTTTAAAGCAACATGTAACCTAAATCTACATAATCCAATTTTAAAGCAATACCAATATTAATAATACAAAACCATTAAACCCCATGATATACAACAATGGTAATGGAGTAAGCATACTAGTACAAATAATCGCATTTGTTTTGAAATTGTAGCAAAGGCGATTGTGTTCATATAAAACAAACTAGTAGAAGACATGCTTAATATAGAGAATAGGGAACATAACATCACATACTTTTCTATTGTTAGTTTTTGAATGCGAGTAGACGATGATGATAGATTTGGGTTAGGCACTACAAACCTTAACTTAATAAGGTGTGACTAAAGAGGGGGAGATTAGGGTTTTTCTACGATTAGATGTGATGAATGATTGATTAAGGTTTGATGAGATGCAAGTGTAACATCAATGATAGAGGATAGGAACCTTAGCTCGATTAGGTGTGAGTGAGGGTGTTATAGCTTAATTGATGTTTTTATGTGAGTATAGAAGTTGTAAATTTTAATTTTTAACAAGATTTGTTTTGGGATGAAAAAAAAGGGAAATGGATAAGGAATAAGGATTTAAGGACGCAAGCTACGAATCCCCATTTGTTTATAGGGAATAAGGATTCACCATAATTCCAATTACATGGAGCCTAAAGCTAACTAAATGAGGGAATTAAGGGCTTATAGGGAATAAGGAGGAGGGAATAGAATTGCCATTTCCTCCTATTGAACATACCAAAAAGAAATAGGTATCACATGGACAAGAACATTAGGGAGCCTTTTGAGAGGATTAGATGTAGCACTTGTGGATGAGGAAGGCACAACAGGATAAGATGTTTAGAGATCAATAGGTGTGCTCAATATAACTTAGACAAATAAATAAATTATTTTATGCATGCATTTTGGTTGATAGTACTTAATCTCATTGTTCTTTACCATTTTGCTAACCTTCTTGTGTTTTATTTTGCAAGTTAAATAGAGCTCGACCCATTAATCTTCGTATGTTGAAGAGATAGGCAAGTCATCGTTTGCTAGCTGTTTAGGAAGGCTACGTATGTACTTTATGTTTACATGAAGCTATGTATGTATTAGGAGTATGACATGGCAAGTTTTTGCTATGTTGAGATGAGGAGGATTTTCAAGACTTCATTGCATTGAGCCATATCTACAAGAAGTGAAGTTTTAAGGCATGTCTCAACTCCCTCTCTTTATGTTGGACTGATACCTCATCACAACATTAAAGAGATGGAGGCTAAAGACACATCTTTCACATGCCTAGTGGAAAGTCCACCATCTTTCTTTAAGACGGAGAGTTGTAGTTTGGCCTCTCTGTAAAGAATAGTGTAATAGTTGTGAAGACCGTCTACCTTTAGTTTAATAAGTGTGAGAGATTACTGGGTTTGAGATCAAACAAAATTAGATGAGGATGTTTGTACCTAACATACTTAAGAGATAATTTCAAGTTGTTACCCTACAGAGTAGATGAGGAGACGGTTAGGCAATAAGTGCATGCATGCATTTTCAATTGATAGGAGATTTATCTATGTAGATAAATTCTCTAACCTTATCCACCTTATGTTTTTGCCATTATCGGAGGACTTCATCATTGTCGGCAGTACTATTGAGGCTTGACATGTTTGGTATAGCTATAAAGACAACTCCATCACGCTGAATATTTTGACACTCATGAGATAGGAGGAGCCACTATCCTATTATAGGTTTAGGTATGGGAAAGATTCCTTAACATTGCTCCTCTTAGTTAATATGGCTTCACCATTATCTATAGGAGACCCTTAGCAGCTCGATTAGTGCTACACCATACAACATGTCACCCATGTTGTAGATGTCTATTGGATAGTGTTTGACTTATAGACTGGACGTCAGGTATGATATACTCCCTCTTTACATTTACTTTTATACATTGAAATCTTATATTCACTATGTTGCAATATGGTGCTTGTTAGGTGGTTTTGGAGCCATACTCTAAAGAGTTGATTAAGCTCTTACTCCAGTTTTGCAATGCCAAGTGGCAGACATGGATGGATTGGGTAATACTAATATACTTCCACATAGTTGAGTGGTGCTTTTGCTACCATGTCATTTGTTAATTCGATGGTTATTAGCTGCCTCCACAAGATATCGATTCTAGTGATCACTTATAACAAATCAACTTGCAAAGAAGGACTAATTGGATTGAATGTAGGTGCAAAAATATTACATACACATGTGGGTTGATTACCAACTTTATTTAGTGTAAGTTTAGATGCAGTTTGGAGTCAATCCTAGCTACTAGCCTTGGTAGAAGGTTACCGTAATATCACTAATCAAGGAGCTATCATTGGACGCTTGTTAAGTGCCTATTACATTTGTCTTATGTTATATTAATATCGTATATTAACTTACTTTACTTTCTTTTTTCAATTTAAGTCTACTTACTTCATGATGTATGGTTAGTAGGAGACTATCCATTTATGGTCGCTATTGTAGATGGAGCTTTATAGTTTGTTAAGCCGCATAGCAGACTTATTTTTCATATCTTCAAGATGTATAGGAGCCACAGCACAACCAGAAGGCATTACATGAGGATGAGGATGCACCTAACCTTAACCTCATTCTACCTCTTCGCCTTCCACTTAAAGGTAGAGTCAAAGTTTAAGGAGGAGGTGTATCATAGATGCATAGTTGCGGTAGCCAACATTAAGACATGTTATCTATGTCATGTCGTTCCTTTAACTTGGGTGATACAGGTTCTAACTTTGAAGTTGATTCCAATTCTTACATGACTTAATAGTTCTAACATTAGATGAAATCTCTCTTGACTTTGTCAGCTTCTTAGAAGCTCATTTTGGCTACTTATAGTTGTTGTCTATGGGGGAAGGTATAGCACAGTTGCATCCATCTTCCAAGTTGACTTTGTACCTCTTAAAGAGCTTAAGGATACATTTGTAGTCTTCACAGTCTCCATTAAGAGAGAGGCATTCCATCTTATCCTGGTTTGGCAAAGCATTTTGGCAACGCGAGAAGATTTAGGATAGACATATATGTTCTTAGTTCTATGAGTCAAAACTAAGAGATTTGTTTTACATATACTTTTCTAAAAACATTTCTTGAACTTTTAGCGAATGTCGATAAGTAATGTACGTTTTCTCTCTTCATATTGCATTAGTCGAGTTTTTTACATAAACTTTTGATTTAATCGTAGATTGGAGTTTGAGTTAATTGTCAAAGGTGTTGACTTTGTATTGGTTTGTTTTAATGCGTGAAGTTTGTTTAATGGATGGGAGGATTAGAGCATGTGTTCATTGTTTAGGGATAGGAGTTTGTGGTGATGGGTGGTGGAACTTTGTATTTTGTCATTTATATATCTAGAGTTGTATAAATTTATGAATATTTGTAGGTATTGTGGTTTGATTATGTTTATTGATTTTAATTGTTTGGTACATGTTTGTCATTGAAGAAGGTGTATTTAGAACATACGTTTTTAGGGTATTTTTTTTTACATTAAAGGCACATGCATTTCATATACTTTCTTCTATATTCTTTTCTTTTTAATTTTTTTACATTCGTACGCTCTCTTGGTCCCCCATTTTTGTATTATTTTTTTAATCATATGCTTTTTTGTAATTTTTTTTGGAAAAAGACTCCTTATTCATACTAGATTCCTCTATATGATGAATCTATATATTTGGGTCTCATTACATGTTTTAATGTTTTATAAGAATTAGTTATTTTATTATTTTAATTAAATATATGAATTATTTAAATTTATAAAAATACTATTTCATAACTCACCGCTATTTCTGCTATCATATTATTTGTTTTCTCTTTCATCCATTATTTTCAATAACTACCAATCTCATAAACAACTTCAACACTAACCATTAACTATGTTTGTAGTTTTTTAACTAAATTATAATTTCCATTGGATTTTACTATTCGACATTTATTTATTTTCATGCCATTTTATATTTATCAATTTATTTATACTTAGATAAATTTTTTCCTTCATGAAATTATTACATTAGTTATTTTGGTAACTGTCATTACAATTATATTCTAATGTATCGCTAAAATTATTTTTATATTAATTTCCTATTTTAGAGTGGGATATTTCTTGGTTTAATTTAGGTCCTTACTTTGTATGAATATATATATATATTTTTCTAATTTGTTTGTTTTTTTTAAGAAGAAACAATGACAAATATTAAAAGATATAGCATTACATATGAATTTTCAAAAATGCTAAATATTTGAGTAAATAAATTATCTAAAAAAACGTATTTGGTTTTTATACGATATTTATCATTTATATGAGATTAAATACTTACATGATAGATGTATTATTTTTATTGATAATTTCATATGTAGTTGTTTTTAAACCTCTAACATGGTGCATAACTTGCTAATATGTATAAAGACTTATTATAAATTATTATATAAAGTTTAAAAGAAGGTTTTTCATTTAATACATTTTCCATCCAACATATAAGTTGGCTTTTAATCATTAGTTTTATATTTAATATTTTCTCAAATTCTTGTAATAAATATCATTAAGAAGTACAAATTTTGTATTTTGATCAATTATTATGCTAATATGAAATAAGTATTTTATTTTAAAAAGAAAAAGTTATTTTTTATTAGTATTTCTCATTTTAATATTCATTTATTATCATCAACAGCTAAAAACATTTTTTTTTTGTATACTTTCAAGATTATTATAATGAGTATGAATATTATAAAGTTTTTTTTTTACAATAAATGACAAAAAAAAAAGAGATGATGATTTCGGAATGAATACACTTGATATGTTCTTATTTTTTTCAATAAATATTATATAAATATTAATTTTATAAAAAAAATTATAAAAATATCAATATCATACCTAAGAACTAAAGCATTACCATAAAAACAAAAATGTTACACGTTAAACATGTGATATTAATATATGTATATATATTATAATTAAGAGATACAATATAATCATAATAGAGAAAATATGAAATATATAAAATCGTTATTTATATATGTAATTTTTTTATATATATAATTTTTATTGTCGAAAATTTCTCGATTCTCAAAATTAACACAAACAAAAAATTCACATTCTTATCATAATAATTTTACCTTAAAAACCCATTTGGACATTATATTCTTATTTGGATTTTCTATTTTTTTTAACATACTAATTAATTTTTCTCAACTATTTTTTCCTTAACAAAAAGGAAGAAATGAAGTACTTTTTCACTTTCTTCAATTTTGTTCTCTCCTTACACTTTCCTCTCTCTCTCTCTCTCTCTCTCTCTCTCCGTGCTCTGCACAATGGCAGTACTCAACCCTCAATAACAAAGCACTCTTCCCATCAAACCCTAAACCCTGACATTTCCCTTCTCCATCTCACAATGGAAAACCACGAATCGCCCCAAAACCCTAGTCCCGAACCAACCCGCAAACGCCGAATCCGAGAAGAAGAAATTGAAGAAGAAGACGAAGACGACGAGATCGAAGAAAATGAAAACGCCGAAGAAGATTACGATACGCTAAATGCTAATCCTAACCATAGAACTATACCGCGACCTCTCTCACAGGAGGAGCAGTTACGATTACACAAGACAAGGCTCGTAAACTTATCTCGCAAGCTCCAATCGGAAGAACTTCCTCTTCGCGTCCACGACATATTGATCAAAGGCAATACGAAGACGAAAGACTGGGTAATTGAAGCTGAATTGGAGGAGTTGAGGAATGTGAAGTCGTTACAAGAGCTGTTACAAGCAGCGAGTGTTGTGAATTTTCGGTTGCAGCAGTTGGGGATTTTTCATTCGGTCAATATCGTGCTCGATTCTGGGCCAAAGGAGTTGCCCGGGACTGCCAATGTGGTTATTAATGTGGTTGAAACGAGTAATCCAATTTCGGGTGAGATCGGATATTATACTAAGCCCGAGGTGAAGTTTGCGTTCATTGAAATCAAAAGAATGATATAATGTGTACATGAAGTTCAGTGTAGATCAGTGGTACATTTATACATTTTACTTCATTATAATTTGCTTGTTGGTGAATTTATGAGTGATGTGATACATATGAAATATTGATTCATTGCATTATACATGTTGTAGTGGTGGCGTTAGCTTTCTAATATTGGTGATAAACGGTTTAGGTTACTCCTAGGAATTGCAGGTACTTTTAATGGGTTAAGATTTGCTAATCTTTTGGTTGGATTGGAGGTGTGTGACTGGATTTTCAGTTATCTTAGGTGAACTTGACAGGGGTGATAGATATTTTAATGGAAGGAAAATGCACTTGTTACCTAAAATGATGAAAACTGTGCCCACTGGATTTTGAGCTTTGAAAGAGATTCTTGGAGCTTAGTGTATGTGGAAGTGGATGAGAGGAGAATGGCAATGGGATCAACTTTTTATTAAGGGAAGGTCCAACGATAGTTTGACAAGCTACTCAGCCACATGAACCACTCTATAAAATCTATGCACCGGTTAAGTATGGGCCTTTTCCACTAGGCTTAGGGGTTAGAATAGGGATCAATTTTGGCATTTGCTTAATTTGACTTTGACTAAGGCGCTCAGTTTTATTTGTATTTTAATTCCTACATTAAGTATCTGGAAGTGAGACATACAAGTGTCCTTTGCATCAATTGTGCAAGTCATAATCACCAAAAAATGAGGAAAAGAAGACTGAGTTTCTGTGATAATGTGAGCTCAGAGCGGCACTTTCTGCAAAATTTTCCGTGCCTTCTTTTACTGGGAGCTAATATTCAAAACGGTACTCAAAAAAGAGAAATTGCAGTGAACATTTCTTACTGGTCTAGCAACGCTAGTGTCAATTGAGTGATGACAGTTTTTTATCGCTATATGGTTTCAGAAGCTGAGAATATCTATGTGGATATCTGCTTAAGCCCCAAATGTTTAACTTTCCCAAAGAAAAATGTCTTTGATTGTTAGAATTTCTGAAGTATTTCTAGTTGACCAACGCTTTCCATGCAAAGAGGTTGTCAAGTTAGTTTCCTATGATTGCCTAGTATTTGCTGGTTTTAGGTGATTTGGACAAGAGCACATGCTCTATTAAGAAGATTTAGTGGCCAAATGATCAACTGCAGTAGTTAGGCTTAGATGGTGCTGAGTTTTTTGTTACAGGTAGTATGATGATAATTGTTATTCCTGATAATTTTAGGAGAAGAAGAATCCAGTGCACTAGTATTATACTAATGGAACAAGCTTGCGTTTAAAAGGTCATGTTCTGCTTTCTATGGTGACTCAAGCTCTTGCTTTTGAAAATGGGCTAAGATTTCAAATGCAAAATAATGTTTTACATGTGTCTGTAAACTATAAATACAATCAACAAAATTTCCATTTTTTCCTAAGTAAAATGTTAATAAGATGTTTGCTATCTGCTATCTCATTCTTATTTTATTTATTTTATATTTCAGGCAAGATCTTCAACACTTGAAGGAGTACTGAAGTTCAAAAACTTACTAGGTTATGGTGATCTATGGGATGCTTCTTTTGCGTATGGTTGGAACCAAACGTCTGAGCTAAGTGCTGGCATGTTTCTACCCAGGTTCAAAAGCTTGTTAACTCCTTTGAGTGCTCGAGTGTTTCTGGTATCCCAAGATTGGTTGAAATATTCTTCATATAATGAGCAGTCGTTAGGCCTTTCCCTTGGCCTGATTTCGTCGAGGCACCATGATTTGTCCTACAATCTTGCATGGCGTACCTTAACCGATCCTTCACAAATGTCTTCTGCATCAGTTAGAAGACAGCTAGGACATGCTTTAATCTCATCTTTGAAGTACATCTTCAGGTTTGAGAGAAGAAATTCACCTGTAAGGCCAACTCGTGGATATGCTTTTGTTTCTTCTACTCAAGTTGGTGGTCTTATGCCTGATTCTCGAAGCTTACGTTTTGTGCGCCAGGTTAGAGTTTCTTTTAAGCTGTCCATCCTTTTGGAGAACTTCCTTGAAGATCTTCTAGTGCCTGGACCCAGTGTCAATGCATATTTGTTATATACTTTCAGTTGATCTATTAAATTTTTTTATTTTTTCCTTTCTTTTTGGAAAATAAATCATCAATTTTTAGATTTCATGAAAACGTGGAATCTACATCTGACGTTGTCAAAGCAACAGATGATGGAGGAGACTAAAAAAGTGTAACATTGTGCTATGTTGGGGCTTACTGAACAGAAGATTAATTATGAGTAGGTAAAATTCATTGCAGATAGGAATATCTAGGCATTAACTTAAGAGAAGTAAACAATAGAAGAGGAGAAGAAAGGGATGATGTGTGGAAAAATATCTAAGACGTTATTAAACAGGCCATTGCGAGGAAGTCCAATCTTCAATATCAGTGACAATTTTTTTAATGGTGCTTAATGACAATGAATGGACCTGTGGACTGCTTACAGCGATGATGTGTGAAAAAATATCTAAGACATTATTAAACAGGCCATTGCGGCGAAGTACAATCTTCAATATCAGTGACAAGTTTTTTAATGGTGCTTAATGACAATGAATGGACCTGTGGACTGCTTACAGGAACATCTTTTTCTTTACAAGTTGCATCAGGTTAGGACAGATTGATTGGTGTAGTGTACTGGTGGCGTTTTTAATCTTATCCCTTTTGTATTGGAGAGGTTTTCTTATCATAGTTTCTCTCAAGACATATTCACATTATTGATTTTAATGCTGACAGAAGACTTATCGTGGGGATTTTAATCTTGTTCCTTTCTATTGGAAATGTTTTCTTATCAATAGTTTCTCTCAAAACATGTTTGCATTATCGAATTTATTGCCTGATAGGAGACTTGTCACTCTCTTTCCTCAAACCAGTGGAGTAGCTAATAATTTTATTTTTCTGCTAATGGAGGGGCATTTTCAATATTTGACCAGCTATTTTCAGGCAAATGAACCATACTACAAGACTTTTGCATTGGTTAAGAATAGCTTACACTATGCAGTGACCTAAAAATGTGTCCTTGGTGGGGCTTGAACTTGAGACCTCATGGCAATTGTTGTGAGAGTAATAATTTTATTGTTGACACGAAACCTGTCAATCTCTACCCAATAAATACATTGGACTAGTTCTTGGTGCACAAGCAAATGTTCTTGCATTTTGGAATGGAGTTTTGGAGAAAAAAAAAAGGTTAAATAGATGGAAAGGTGGCTATTTTTCAAAATGAGGTTGTTTTACTCTGATTAATAGTGTAGTGTCCTATTAGTTTGTCAACCTATCATGTCCCCTTTTCTTTTTCATTTTTGTTGTGAGGAGAGTTAAGACATTGCAAGGATACTTTTTGTGGAGTGGCCTTAGTGATGAGGATAAACTTCATCAAGTTAAGGAACACTGTTCCCTTATCTCCTAATTCCCTATCTCCTAATTGGGGGTTTGCGCAATTACTAGAATTTCAAAGGTCAAATGACTGATCAAACTAAAGAAGCAAATGGAAACAAATGGGCAACTCTCCATTAGTTTGGAATACACTCTCTAACTAGAGAGTAACCCTCCCTTAACCTCTATCAACAAAAGTAACAAAAGGACTATCTACTAACTACTTTCCCTCCTCACTCTTTATACTCTATTGATATATTTAGATTTACTATTCCACCCTTATACATCATTAGTATTACACATACTCCCGCTCCACTACTATTACACATATTTTGGTACTTAACTTGTTTGGCTGTATCAATTCGTCCCCCCATAACATTGTCCTTAACCTCAGGACAACGAAAAGAACATTCAACTAGATAACTTCAACCGTGATCATGTAATTGTTCCTCAACGTCAACCTATTCATTCTCTTGAAACATTGGGCTGTCTTGTAGTAACATAACTTGCAAAGATTTGTTTGGGCATTTGTGACTCGTGTTAAAAGGTTGGTTGCATTGGAAACACAACCCTTTATTACATTTGTCCACATACTCTTGATGGGTCAATTATCTAGATCCTTTACCACAATGATGAATCTTATTATTGGCACGAGTAATTGCCATTGAATTGTCCATTGTCTAGATGTTGCATAACCTATGTTAGCTCCACAAACATTCACATTTTGCATATTCAACCTAGCATTTACAATTGTTCTTGGTTTCCATGTTGAAGAAGATTGATTATTTGCACAAGAAACTATATTGCCCATGCAATAAGGAGTAAAACTAGACAAAAGTGGATAGGAACAAACCTTTGTCAACCTATTATCAGCATGATCTAACTTCATCATCTCTTCCCTTAGATCAGGTTGCACAACTACTATTCCATAGGTGAATTCTTGTTACACGCTTAAGGCCAATTTCTACAACCTTTGAAACATTAATTGGCCTCAAAGTATGAACCCTCACTCTTATTTCATCTCTTAAACCTCCAAGAAAATGCCCTAAAAACTGGACCTCTATCATTCCAGGTGCTTGTGAAATTAAGGTTTCAAATTCCTCCACATAACTTGTCACTGAAGAAATTTGGTGAAGTGTAGATAAGCTTTCAAATGGATTGTTCGATAATTGATCTCCATATCTTATCATCAATTCTTGTTCATATTTTTACGATCCAAATTCAAAATTTTGCATTTCAACATTTTAAACTAATAAATGGTTCTTCCCTTCATACACATTGTTGCCAATAGTGGATCTCAAAGTATTGCATAGTAGTCATAATCCAATGTGCTGGGTCTTACCCTTTAAAATTGTCATAGATAGATTCTTCATACACATTGTCTTGTGCTTTAAAATTCTTCATCATTTGTCATATCTTCAAGGTCTTGACTTTCATTCAACTCAAGGAAGTTTTATCTTCATTGTTATTGTGGATTCCACAACCTTTCAAGCTAGATGCTTTTTCTTTCATGCGTAATTCTTTCTACTGATTACTCCACATATCATGCAACATCATCTCTAAGGTGGCCATTATTTTATTTGTCGTAGAAAGGCTTAAACTAGAATTCTTTTCCATTGAAGAAATCTAATGTTGAGCTTTAATTAGACTCCCTTGCAACTCTTTGCCTAGTTCTTGCACATTCTTATTTGATGCTTCGATTGTTGATTCCATCTTAGTCATCCTCAACGTTTCCCATAGATGGCACCGATTGTAATGACTAGGATTTCAAAGGTCAAATGAACAATCAAACTAAAGAAACAAATGGGCAATTGGAAAGCAATACACCACAATTGGTACTCTCCAATGACGTTGCAATACACTTTGAGTAAGGTACAACCTTCCCTTTACTTCTCTCAACAAAAGTAACAAAATGAGGAAATATTAACTACTTTTCCCTCCTCACTATTTATATTTTATTGATACATTTACATGTACTATTCTACCCTTATACATCATTGGTATTACACATGCACCCACTCCACTGCCATTACACGTAGTTCGACATTTAACTCCTTGGGCTATATTAGTTTAGGTATTAAAATCTTCAAGGAAGGCCCTTCTTGATAATTAGCTTCTAAAAAATGCTTTAGATTCAACTCTTTCAAAGATAAGTGATAATGGCTAACATTGTATTTGAAGGATATGAAAGAGGTTTCTTTATTGCATTGTGATATGATTGGTTGTGTTTAGTAGTATGTGTTTAGTATGTATAGGTGTATGTGGTAGTGTGCTGATGTGGTAAATATTATTAGATACTATTAACTAGTGTTATCTCTATATATAGGTATTGTTACTTGTGAGAGGAATTGAATTCTATATTCATTACTTTGAGAAACATGATACATGTATATATACAAGTTTAGACAATCTAAAATGGGAAAGTAAATAACTACATAGAATAACTACTTTAATACTTTATAATTTTATTATGATTTATTTGATACTTTCTATTTTTATTTCTATTATGATTTATAATACTCTCCCTTAAGCTAGAGTATAGATGTTAATTATGCCTAGCTTGTTACAAAGATAATCTAATTCGAACCCCATTCAAAGCTTTTATAAAAAGGCCTTCCAATTGTTCTCCAGTCTTCACAAATCCTGCGAAAATTAGTCTTTGTTGAATTTTCTCATGAACAAAATAGCAATCTATTTTAATGTGTTTTGTTCGTTAATGAAATACTGGATTCGATGCAATGTGAAGAGCAACCTAGTTATCATACTATAATTTTGCAAGTGGTGAGGTTTTTAAGCCTACTTTAGTTAAAAGTTGATGTATCTACATTACTTCACATATTAACTGTGCTATAGCTCTATACTCTGATTTAACACTCGATTGTGATATATCATTTTTCTTATTACTTTTCCATGAAATCAGATTTCCTCCAACAAAAAGACAATATCCAGAGATAGATCTTGTGTCTTTCTTAGATCCTACCCAATCAGCATTTAAAAAGTACTCAATGTTATTATGACCATGATTCTTATATAGAATACTTTGTCTAGGAGCTCCTTTTAGATAGCATAAGATTTGTTGTACAGTTGCCCAATGATCAATTGTTGGGAAAGACATGTATTGATTGACAACACTGATTGAATATGCAATATTTGGATGAGTAATTGTAAGATAATTTAGCTTTCCAACCAATATCCTATATTTCTCTGGATCCTCAAACAATTTACTGTTTTTCGTAAGTTACAAATTATGAATCATTAGAGTACTACATGGTTTAGCTTCTAGTTTACTTGTTTCAGATAATAATTGAAGTACATATTTCCTTTGAGAAAGAAAAATTCCTCTCTTACTTCTCATAACCTCAACATCCGCAAAGTAATTTAACATTCATAAATCCTTTGTTTGAAATTGACTTTGAGGAAAGAATTTAAAGGTTGAAATACTTGTAGTATCATTGTCAATAATGACACTGTCATCCACATATACTATTAGTAGAATAATACTAATCTCAGAGTATTTGTAAAAGATAGAATGATCAAATTTGCTTTTCTACATTTTGAAGCTCTCAATTGCTAGGCTAAACTTTCCAAACTAAGCTCGTGAGTTTTGCTTTAAGCCATACAAAAATTTATGAAGATGATAAGCTCTTCTAGACTCCCCTTGAGCAACAAATCCTAAGGGTTGCTTCATATAAACTTTTTCTTGAAGATTGCCATGTAAAAAGATATTCTTGATATCTAATTGATGCAGAAGTGAATTATGAATAACTGCTATGGAAATAAACAACCTAACGAATGTTAACTTAGAAATAGGAAAAAACGTGTTAGAACAATCTACTTCATAAGTCTAGGCATATCCTTTAGCAACAAGATGAGTTTTCAATCAAGCAATGGGCCCATCATTGTTTACCTTGATTGCAAAAACTCATTTACACCCAATAGCTTTATTTCCTACAGGTAAATTTACCAAATCCCAAGTACCATTGTCTTTTGAAGCATTCATCTCCTCTATCATTGCATGATGTGATCTAGGATGGGCTAATACTTCACGGACGGTTTTAGAGATAGAGATAGGGTCAAGGGACGCTATAAAAGAAAAAGAAGAAGCTGACAATTGACTATAAGACACAAAAGAAGAGATAGAGTATGTACATTGAAGCTTACCTTTGCGAAGGGCAATAGGAAGATCAAGATCATCGTTTGATGATGAAGAAACTAGTTTAGGACATTCATCAAGAGTTGGAGCAGAGGTACGTTGTTAATGAGAATAAACTTGAAAGGGAGGATTAGGTGTAGAAACAAGAGATGTAATAGTATAAATTAGTAATTCATCATCCTCCCCTTAACTTACATTTGTGGAGGATAGAGAGAAAGGTGTATTTTCAAGGAAAGTGACATCAATAGATACAAAATATGGGGACAATAGCTTTGAACACGAGAATATACAAGAAAAATGCATTTTAATGATTTTGGATCAAGTTTGGTAACATGAGGGCGAAGATCCCGAACAAAACAAGGACAACAAAATTTTTTTGGTTCAATAGGAATTAAAGGGTTATTGGGAAGAAGTGTATGATAAGGAGTTTAACCATTAAGAATGGATGAAGGCATTTGATTAATTAGAAAACAAGTTATGGACATTGTATAAGCCTAAAAGTGTTTAGGAACATACATTTGAAATGATAATTCTCTAGCAGTCGCAAATAAATGTCTATTTTTTCTCTTAGCAACCCCATTTTGGGATGGTGTATCAACATAAGAGGTTTGGTGAATAATACTATTTTTAACCATCTAAGATTGAAAGGATTCAGATAAGTACTTTTTGGTATTATTGCTTTGCAAAATTTGTACTGAGACATTAAACTGAGTTTTAACTTCAGCACAAAAAACACAAAATTGAGAGAATAATTCGGATCGACTCTTCATGAAATACAACCAAGTCATTCGAGAGTAATCATCAATAAAAGAAACAAAATATTTGAATCTAGGTTTAGAGATAACCGAACAAGGACTCTATACATCTGAATGAATTAACTCAAAAGGAGCATGTGCTTGCTTACTGACTCGAAGACTTAAACTAACATGATGATGTTGGGCATATTGAGAGGACTCATAATTTAACAAATTTATGCTATGAAATTCAGGGTGCATTTTCTTTAACAAAGGAAGGGACAGGTGACCCAGTTGACAATGTACTTCAAAGGAGCAAATAATTTTGAAGCAAGCAATAAACTTTGGCGCCTCTGTGTCTAGAATGTAGAGACCCATAGATTCATGTCCTTTACCAATAATCTGCTTCGTCTTAAGATCTTGGAACAAACATTGATTAGGAAAGAATAAGATACAGCAGTTACGTGAACGGGTAAGTTTGCTAATGGATATTAAATTAAAGGACAAATCAAGTAAACATAAGATAGATGACAAATGAATTAGTGGAGTTAGATTAACAGTGCTAGATCCAAGAACACAAGATTTCAATCCATTAGCTAATGTAACGGGAGAAGAAGATTGATGTGATTGATAAGTAGAAAATAGATTGGAATTACTTGTCGAACAATCTGTAGCACTAGAATCAATCGCTCATTGGAAGATGAAGAAATAAGACGTGTTTGGTTTATCTGACTTAGCAATAGTAGATACTGGAGTGGATGAAGACACTAGTGATTCTTGATAGTTGGAGAATTTTACATATTTATTTGCAGGTATCATAGTGGATTTTTTAGATGCATCACTAGAGGAGGCAATAAGTGTTGATGCTCTTAATCAAATTCCTTGATTCCATGTCTGTAATTTCCTATAATTACACTTCATGGGTGCTGGTTTATGATAATAATGGCATACTACTACTTTAGGACTTTGTTCCCAAGTGTTAACTCCAATACCACCACTTCTATATTGCTGTTTTCCAATTTCAGAGTCATTATACTGACTCACAAAAGCATTGCCATGTTGGATGGATTGGGAATTCTTTACATGAAGTATTTGGCTAGATGTATCTTGCAAGGAAGAGATTTCAGAACCAAAGAGAATATGTGATTTAGTCGTTTCAAATTCAGAAGAAAGATCGACTAGAAAACTCACAATAGTCATTTGTTCTTTTTGAGCTTGTTGAACCTTTACATCAAGACTCAAGGGCAATAATGTGTCGAGCTCTTCATAAGTTTTCTTGAAATCTATGAAGTAGCTTGTAAGTGGTTTATCCTGTTTTTCTGCACAATAAAAAGCCTTACATATCTCATAAACACGAGAAACATTCCCTTTCCTAGAACATGAGTCCATCAATTCCTTTACATATTCACAATGATTGATTAAACTAATCACCTTATTATCAATGGAATTTCTTATCTGCAAGAAAAACCAAGCATCCTCCCTTAACTACGTCTACCTTGAATCATCACTAGGTGGGTCTTTAGTCAGATGATTATTCTTGTCAACACTTCGTAAATAAATCTTAACAATCTTACTTCAATCTAAGTAATTGGATCCATTAAATTTATGTTCTGTGATTTTTGACATTACAGGAATCACATTAAATATAATTATAGCTTTTTGCCCTTCACCCATGATAACTAAGCCTAGAAATATCATAGCACATAGAAATTGGATCTCAACCCGAGAATTGCATCAACCAAATAAACTAATTGTAGTAAAATAATTTTAATGATAATAAGGTGACATGCCTAAACTAATGAAATCAAGAAGGTATGGAAAACCTGATTCAAATTGATGCAACAAACCATATTAGAGAAAAAACATCACTAAAAAATACTTAAATCAACTACCGTTGATGAATAAACTACTCAATAGGATGATAGGTAACCCTAATGCTCTCAAATTAATGCGTGGATCTCAAGCGGAAAGATATACATCGATTGGATGGTTGTAAGGTGTGAATCAGAAGCCCTTTTGAATTTTGGGTGCACTTCAAGCAACGTGTGAACTTCATGTGTTGGTCAGATGGTCTTCGGAGTCCTGTGGCCGGTTGATCCTAAGATGATCTATGCTTCCATGGTGGCGGTGAGAAAAGAATCCAATCTTAAAAGAGAGTTTTGACTTAACTAATTTAGGGTTTCACTGTTTATCATGATTTTTTTTTTCTATATTATATCTCGCTTTGATACTATATTACTTGTGAGAGTAATCAAATTCTATATTCATTACTTTGAGAAATATGATACATTTATATATACAAATCTAGACTATCTAGGAAAGTAAATAAATATATAGAATAACTATTTTAGTACTTTTTAATTCTATTATAATCTTATTCGATACTTTCTATTTCTATTTCTATTATGATTTATAACAGGTACAATTGGTTAGATAGAGATTGGTAGATATTTTATTAATCATTGAGAGTTAGTTCTTGTAAACATCTTGTTCATGTTTGTTAGTTTGTCAGTTTTTAGCTCATGGCTCTTAACTTGGGAGAGATTAGGGTTCTTGTAATTAATTTTTATTAGAAAAAATATCAATAAAAATCTTTTATTTCCTGTTGTTAATCTTCTAGTTCATATCAATTGGCGCTGTCTTTTAGAATCGAACTTGTAATTATCTCTTGTTGTTTTGATCACAACCATGGCATAAGTTTGTACATCTATTTCTATTCACTGTCAAAGTATTGTTGGAAGTAAAAAACATATGTTTTTGAACTTTCAAAGTATCCATGAAAGCAAATGGAAAATTCAATAGAGTATGAACTCGATCCATTCAATGCAAGAGGAGTTGTAGCTTGCGAGGAAGGCACCACACCAGGGACAAGAATCCATCGTAGAACAATACTTGGGGTTTTCTTCCTTCCTCAAGCAAACGACCACCTAGGAGGATGACAAATTGAAGGAGACATCTCCATTATTAGTGGAGATTGGAGATGGGCATGGACATTTTAAAGCAGTGAGTGGATTAATTCCATGGGTGCAGGAAAATCGATGTGTGAATCTATTAAAGGAAATGATAGAGAACCTTAAGATGCATGTAGGAATTGAAGGTGTGCTGGAATCGACGATGTGTGGATTGGAGATGTTGAATGGTGGTCATCGATAGGAAACCCTAGATCTGAAGTTGATGATTGGTCTTTGGACATCGATAGAAGGAGATGAATGTCTGTCAAAGTAGATTAGTGATTGGCGAGTGGAGAAAGTGGATCGATCAAAGGATAGTGATTGGCAATTTGTAAATGTTGGCCACAATCAGATTTTTCTGATCCCGATCAGGGATGCTTTGGCCACTGAGCGGAGAAGAAGGGTTTCTCTGATCCCAAGAGGTCAAACGCAAGTGGCGATCAGTTGAGGAAGTCAGTAGGTGATTACTATTGGGATTTGTAATTGACGACCAGAGAAAGTGGCTGAAGATGGTGGTTACAAGGAATGGGTGACCAACAACTTGAGCTGCTTCAGTAGCGCTGAATGAAGCCTGGACAAATAGGAGTTGCTGATGCACAGCTTCGGGTTTTCATCTTTGGAAAAACAAACTTCGAAGGAGAAATTTGATGATCTCCTAAGGCTTGCATGTCTGGAAGAGTGGCCAAATAATCCATGTAGATAGTGACCTTCATCCGTCGCTCCTCAGCCAGGGTTTTTCTTTGTTGTTGAAGGCTAATTTTATTGCACAATGTATCAAGGCAGTGGCCATAACAAAGTTAGCTATTGTTGATTGGTTTGATGTTTTGCTGCAACCATTAGTCATTGTGGATACCGAAGCTGTTTTGTTTTGGAGAGTTCTTATGACTGTTGTTATTTCTTGTTTGTATTTGGTGGTATTTGATGCTGTTGGAGTTGACTAGCTGTGATTGTTTCTCTATTTGGTCCTTGAGGATGAGGAGGCAATCGATATGACCTGTTGAGTTTAGTAGTATGTGTTTAGCATGTACAGGTTTATGAGGAGGTGTGTTGATGTGGCAAATACTATTAGATACTATTAGCTAGTGTTATTTTTATAAATAGGTATAATTGGTTAGAAAGAGATTAGCAGATATTTTGGTAATCATTGAGAGTTAGATTTTGTGAGCATCTTGCTTATGTTGGTTTGCGAGCTTTTAGCTTATGGCTTTCAACCTATGAGAAATTAGGGTTCTTGTAATCAATTTTCACTAGAAAAAATCAATAAAAATCTTTAGTTTTTTGTTGTTAATCTTTAGTTCATATCATACTGTACTTGCCTCTATAAACATTGGTCAAGATCACTATGATTTTAGAACTTACATTTCATTCTAATTGGACATTTGGACTCACGTCCTCCTGTGAGGTTTTTTAAAATATTTGATGTTGTTGCATACCTTAAGATGCACCAATTATCTTCCCCATTCAATGCACTAAGCATGCTTTGGTGAAAGATGATTGGGGCTTAATTTTGTCAATAGGTCTCTATTTTATTCGTGACTTGATGATTGGGTCTCAGATTATTTGGAAAAATGCTTGGGGATCCTATTTTCTTTGCGACTTGATCATTGGGAGCTTAATAATGTCAATGGTTCCTTTTCCTTTTGTTATGTGGAAAACCCATCATAAAGATTAATTCGTTAGAGATCATAAATGTTTGGAATAATGTTCAAGTAAGCCATCATTGTTTTAAGTGAATCAAATAAAAAGGGTTCTGATTTGCTGTATATCTATATCTATAGTAGATCAATAGGATGATAACAAGGAGCCTCTATTTTTGACAAAGCATTAATTGTGGACTGCAGATGTGAAGGTATGCAGATATTGGTTAAAAAAAATTGTCCTGCCATACCTTAATAAGGTTTTATGTACCTGGTGTATAGCATCAGACATCTTTATGCTATATACAATGAGGGCCAATAAGCAGGTGGGAGATACGTAACAACAATTTGGTTGTGGTATCCACCAAACCAAAAATTGAAGTTTATCAGAAGCTTGGTCTAAAATTCCAGAAAAATTAGCTTTTTATGATTACATTGGTAATAATCCGGCAAAGGGGGCTTATTGCCTAGTAAATTATTTACAGAAAGGGTTCTTTTGGCTTCATTCAATGTAAAAAATCATGTTAATAAAGAATGGAAAATGTTTTCTTATAATGTGAAAAACCATTTGTCCAACTTATATTTATCAAAAAAGTTGTAATATATGACTCTCAAAAATGATCATAGAAGGTTTTTATTTTAAAAGAGATTTCAAGAAATTATTGTTATTTTTTTTTTTGCCACCCAATAAATTAATTTCTTGCAATAATCCTATTGCATAGAAAAATATTGAGCACGTTTTATAAAAGAAAAAAAATTAATACGGTGGCTACAAAATAGAAAAAAAAAACCTATTTCATTTTAATTAGTGTAATGGTAAAGTAGTTAGTGTGAAAAGATAATAATCAAAACAAATAAGTTTAATAGGAAGTTCAAGAGTGGTTTTGCATTTATACAGTTTGATACTTTTTGCAGCTTTTATTATTCTGATTATAGTATTTCAAACAGAAAAAAGAATTGGTTCATAAAAAATATGAAACCTATTTCTTATCTTCTATGTTTTAATGGATAATTATTGCAAAAGGAAAACAGAAAAAAAAAAAAAAGAAAAAATCTCTACAAAGCTCCACAAGTCTTTCCTTTTTCATTGATATATATTGAAACAACGTGTTTAATCATAATTTTATCTCATGAGCAATGGTAACATAAAACTCAAATAATAAAATGAAAGAAAATAAAACAAATAATTTGCAGGGGTCATAATACCAGTCATTTATATATATATGTATATCTATATATATCTAGAGTCTAATATCTGGTGCATTCTAATGGTTAGTCACCCTTCACAGTTGAAAAGGCAGAATCATATCTTGGAAATGAAGACTCAAAAAGTAGTATGTTTTTGGTAGTGTCCGAGCTACTTTTATTAGGACATTGTTTACTGTAATTTATTCCCAAACGTGCACCCCGGGCCCCCCGAAAGAGGGATACCTCTTCCTTTAATATTTAACTTTTTGGAAAGTTAAGCCAGCTAAAGTGTTTGTGATGGTAACTGTCAATGGCCATAACTTTTGTTAATTGCAGCATGGCAATCTTTTTGATAAATAATCGATTCTCTGTATCTAAAACAATGAAGTAGGATTTGAAGTGTGGACTTCCTTTATCATCTTTCTAGATAATTGTAGTGGCTTGATTCATATGATACAAAATGGTTGGTCTAAACGATTATTGTCTCACTTCATGCATGAGAGGATGGTTTCCTCATTGCCACCAGAACTCATTTTTAAGGGCCACTAACACACTGCAAACCTATGGACTTATTGGGTTGGTTCACGAATCTAGAGGAATGTGAGTTGAGGGTTTGAGGGTTGGCTTGTTATATATGCATCCTATTGTGGTTATGATATCTCAATGCTTTGTGCAAAGTTTTAAAATGATTTATTGTTGTTGTATGTATCTCATTGCTTCTACGCTTTTCTACTCTCTTGCATTTCATATTTTATCAATGGGTTGTCCTTTTCGTACTTTATCAATGCTTCCATGTCATTAAGTTTTCACTTGGTTTATGCCATCAACTTTCATGCTTCTTGTCATGATCCAGGGCGTTTTTTAGTACATAAATAGACTGTGCGTTGCTTATTGTCTTGCTTTTGTAGTAGTAAGCAAATTTAATCCGTATACAATGCTAGCTAACAAGACTTAAACTTGTAAGCAATAGGAATAAGATAGAAAGTTAACAGTAAATATAAGAGACACGAGTAAGAATTGTAAAATGAGTAGTACGCTTTTATTAATTTCGACAGTATTATAAAGCTATAATGTGTGTGTATTAGGGTTATGTATATATAACAAGTGTTGTCAGTTGTGATTAATCAACATAGTAAGTAAGAGTTTTAATCTAGAAGAATACTCACATCCTTGTAAAGAGCTTGACGAGCATTTTTAAATTTGGAAAAAGGAGACATTAAAATTGGTAAAATACTATCACTTTTTAAAAATAGAAATTTTCAATAATAGTAAGGCCCTAGCTAAGATAAAAAAGTCCCCTTCTATGTGACAATATATACAAAAGAATAGACTCTTACTATTACAAGTACGTTATATAAATGGTATCCTTCTTGTGGCATGTTTTGTGATGCGTCTCTTGTTCCTTGACATTCCTCTTTCTCTAAGCATGTTTTTATGGTACAAGGTTTTTATAGATTATGTTCATCTTCTAATCAGTCTCCTATATTAATAGGAAATGCATGTTATGTATAATAGTGACTATAGATCTTAGCATCTTGCATTTGAACGTTATTGCCAAGAGTAGATTGAATCTCGACGACCACAATTTCCGAACTAAAAAGTAGTTATGCCAAATGATATGTACATTGATTTATGCTCCTTTTATAAGCTTTTTCGTATTGGCAAGTAATTGCATTGATAAGATTAGATATGTATAAAGAGAGTTATGGGGAAAATGTGTAATTGATATTGTACCATGCAACTAAGTGTTAGCATAGATTGATGCCCTTACAAAGGATACTAACAAAACTCAAATGAAGGATTCATGCAAGATCCAATCATTAAGACTGATAAAAGAAAAATTAAGGACCACAGATAGAATCCACTGATGCTGCAATCTTCCTTGCCATAAACTTATTCTTAAGGTAAGCTTAGCAGTATTCCTTGAAAAATTGCATGTAGAAAGTATAGTCCCCTGTACAAAACCTGAAATAGACTAAAAAAGACTGTTTATCACAGTACAACATCCGACACTTAATAGAAAACCTATAAAAGGTACCAATCAGCACACACTTCTAGAGGACATGGATGATTAAAAATTCAGAAAACTCAAGTTCAAAGGTTTAAAGGTTTTGCACTTTTGTAATAATGCCCTCCACTGGTTCTCCTTGTAAGCCCAAGCAATTTGAATTCCTCTGCAGCCATATGTAATAGACTACTGCTGATGTGCCTGCGTACCTGTTTCCCCTATCGCAGGATAGGGCTGTTGGAAAGAAATGAACTCCTTTGTTCTATCGCAAGTAGTGGCCATCCACCCCAAAAAATCGGCTTTCTCTTTCCATCACTTCCTTGCAAAATCACACTTGAAAAAGAGGTGATCATGTGTTTTATCACTACTCTGACAGTTTGACAAAAGTGGCACAACTTCCTGTTCACTACTTTCCATAAGAACAGTTTATTAAGAGTGAAAAGTTTCTCCTAACCCACCAGCCAGAAAATGAAGCTATGTCTAGGTATTTCTCCTTTGTGCCAAATGAAAGCCTTCCATGCCACTTCAGGTTTATGTTGGCAGCTTAGTAGAATATAAGCTTCCTTCACTCTTTGAGATCTGGAAGGATCGTTTCTCCACATCAACCTGTCATTAAGGTCTGATTTCATAAAGGCTTCTAAATCACATGTTATGGCCCTCTATAAAGGTCCCAAAACCAATCCAAGCCTTGGATAAAGGACAAAGGCAAGTTTCTTTGGGCCTATTAGATTCAAATATCTCATGTTCACTATTCCAATTTGAAAGGGGGCATTTTGGGTGCCAATCATCATACCACAATGATATGGTTTGTCCATCTCCAACTTTCCATATTTGAAGCTGCTTTGCTTTATCCCTCACATGGAGGTTTTTTCTCCAACTGCAAGATACATTTGAAGGGACTTGTACTCTCCATAAATTTTTTCCTTTTAAGAGTTCACTTTTGACCCAATTTGGCCATAAAGAATCTACTCCTACTTTGTGAAGATGCCATCTATGCTTTAGCTGAGCTGCTTCAATCCATGCAACTACATCAATAATACCCTGTCCTCCCTCACATTTGGCTTGCATACTTCCTTTCAAGACACTTGCTCTAGGTCTTAGTTTATCATTTCTGTTCCATAAAAATCTATTCATTTTTCACTCTTATTTCCTCTAATAACCCTTTAGGTAATAGCAAGATAAGCAAGCAATATACTTGGATGGAGGATAAAACACCTTTTGTTAATTGTATCTAATGAAGGAAAGGAACTTGGAAGTACAATGTTTGTATTTGCACGCTCATTCTATTTGCCAACTCAAGACAAGTGGTTCTAGAAGGTTTTATAGAAGTAAGAGGAAAACCTAAGTATTTTACGGGCAAGGACCCCACCAAAAAACCTAAGTAAGATGCAATTTGATCTTTTGATAGGTGGAGACACACCACTCAAGAAGATTTGGCTCATAAGAGTTATTTGCTTTAAGATGAGAGATTTTGAAACTGGTATAGGGCTTCTTTTACTAGCTTAATGGTCTCAACCTCACCTTTTGCAAAAATAGAAGGTTATCAGTAAAGTAAAGATGAGTTAGTATCTCACATTTATGTCGCTGATGATTCTTGAAATTTTTGCTTGAGGCTTTTGTCTTGAGCAAATAAGAGAAGATCTCCATGAACAACAAAAGAATAAGGTTATGGAACTTGGAAAATTCGGGAGAGGTAATACATAGGTTAAGGAGGTTTGGAGTCAAAGAATAAGATCAGCACTGTTTTGGAACTTGGAAAAAACCTTCCCTATTTAGGTTTATGGAAAATTCGGGAGAGGTAATACATTGGGGAAATCCAGTTTATGAAGAGAGGTGGAAAATAAAGGACTTGAAGTAATTGGGGGAAAAAAATTCCCAATTGCGTATGCCATATGCTTTCATAATGTCAACTTTTATGACACACCTGGGGTTGGAAGAGAATGAGTTATAGCTCTTGACAAGCTCTTGAGCCATAAGAATGTTATTGATTATTTTTTTTCCTTTTATAAAACTCGTTTGTTCTTTCCCAACTAAAGAAAGAAGAAGCATTTTTAGTGCTTAGACCAAAATCTTAGAGATACACTTATAAATGGTGTTGCAGAAAGATATGGGTTGAAAGTTTGAAAGATAGCAAGGATTTGCACATTTTGGGACAGGAGTTAAGGAAGTACAATTTATGCTCTAGTAAATTGCACCGAGATATTGGTGCTTTCTGTGGCTAGTAGCTTAACAAAGACTACCTTTAAGTCTAACTGTCCTCATGCACCTTCCCACTGATTGTGGCTCTTAGGAAGTCCATGCAGTCAACAAAAGCTTTTGTCTCCTTCAACTGCCTTATTAAAAAAAATTCACCACTAGGTTCTTCAAATCAGCAATATTGGTTATTGTTGGTCTCTCCTCATTGACAAGCATTCATGTAGAGTTCCTTTTTCCTTGTTGTTTCAAAGATTGAAAAAAAAGGAGGAATTCCTATCACCAAGAGTAAGCCATTAAATTCTCGCTTTTTGCTTAAATAAACTTTCTTCTGCTGCACTTAGATAGTAATAAGAACTCCTTGCTAATCTTTCCTCCTCCCAATCTGCTAGAACACCTGACCTTCTATCATGTATCTACAGAATCTAACTTTTCTTTCGCTCGAGATACTTTCTTGCTAATATCTGAAGTTTAATTTAATTTCCTTCAACTCGATCTCAAGCAACTTCAGCTTAGAGACCACCCAAAACAGTGTTGATCCTTCCACATTTGACTCCAAACCTCCTTAACTATGCCTTTGAACTTGCGATGGTCACACAGAAATTGAAAGCCTGAAAGGAGTTTTCTTTAAAGGAGAGGATAAGTACAAGGTGACCACAACTTGTGATTGATCAGAAAAGGAAATAATGAGCTTCAGGATGTGGGAAAGCTGCCTATAAAACATTGTTTACAAGAGACCTATCAATTTTTCTTAAGATTGGGTTGTCATCATTCGGTGAAGTCCAAGTGTGGAATATACCAATCCCATGAAGGTCATCAATGTTCACGAAAAAGCATTGGTCATTGAAGTCATTCATGCCTGATGAGAAAGATTTTTTTTCCTCACTTTTGTCTTCCAAACTTTGACATCCACTGGAATCTCCTAAAATTAACCATGGTTCATTTATTTGCTGACTCAAAGCTTCTAGTTACAATTATAACTACATATTTTCTCCTATCAATAGCCAGCAATAGATTGCATTAGTTAATTTATTGTATTGAACGATCAGTGATAATTCATTGAGCATTACAAGTCATGCAAGCAAGTGATGCTTGGTATTGTTGATACACGATTGGTGCATTGCACTATTTCATTGCTGTTGCTGCTGTTATAATTATATGTCATTTTATCTCCTTCATATGTATTCTTGAAACCTTAATGGTATTAAGGCTTGAGTGTTGTATATACTACCTGTCAAACTTTCAGTTGCTGACTGTATTTATTATACCGAAGCAATTTATGCACCTCCTTTTACATGTGCAGGAGGTTGATCTTCGTTATGCTATCCCTCTTGGATTTTATAACACTGCAATCAACTTGGGAATCTCAGGCGGTCTTGTTTTTCCATGGGGAACTGGATTTTTGGAAAAGCCATCATCACTGCCAGAGAGATTCTTCTTGGGTGGTAATTCATCTCCATTTTGCACCCTAGGAGGCCCAACATCATTGTTAGGTTTTAGGGCAAGGGGCCTTGGCCCCTCCGAACCAAGGAGACAAACTGGTGACGATGCTTCAGAGAGGGATTTTGTTGGTGGGGACATTGCCCTTTCTGCGTTTGCTGACCTCTCTTTTGACCTTCCATTCAAGTGGAGCAAAAAGAGTGGGATCTATGGTCATCTGTTTGCATGTGCTGGGAATGTCGATAGATTGACACAGAATTGTTTTCGAAACTTTTCCTTTCAGAATTTCTTGAAATCATATCGAAGTTCTGTTGGAGTTGGGGTGGTTGTACCTACAAATATCGTCCGAGTAGAGGTAAGGAATCTAAGTTGACACTTCATGATTTATGGTTGATATTGAACATGTAATTTTCTGAACGTGCTGTCTCTCGACATGCTGAGAATATTATAATTGAAGCTTCACGTGCGGGCTTCCCTTACATGGGAATTACTTTCTCTGATTGTCGTTAAAAGCCTTTGGGGTCTGGATCTTTTCCGATAAACGTTTGTTCCCTGTGGACAGGTGAATTACTGCTATGTGTTGAAGCAATATGATTATGATCGAGGGAAGGCTGGGTTACGTGTTAGCTTCTCTTCTGCATAATCAGT
The DNA here is from genome assembly GCA_024138015.1 of Lumnitzera littorea. Taxonomy (NCBI): domain Eukaryota; kingdom Viridiplantae; phylum Streptophyta; class Magnoliopsida; order Myrtales; family Combretaceae; genus Lumnitzera; species Lumnitzera littorea. The sequence continues at coordinate 92,613,330 of JAMXBB010000005.1, forward strand.
GTGATGTTTTCTTATTGTTTATATTTAGATGTGGATGAACAAAGGGAGAGTTCTGAACATGTCAGGTAATTGAATTGTTTTCCCTTTTCTTTTGAGGAAATCTCTGCTGCTTTTCAAGTGTAGCAGTTCTAGACATTGTTCTCCATTTTTTGGTATCAACAATTGAAACTGAGGCTTCGGGAGCAAGGAGTTTATGGGGGCTCTCATTGAACAAATAAGTCAAATTTCTTGTGATGGATGATATGTTGCTTGCTGAATACATGTTGACAATTGAATTCAGAACTGTAGAACATCTAAAGTGAGTCATAAAGTTCCTCAGTCCCTTTTTCCTTAAGTATTTTCCTCAGTTGTACCCACATCCATATCAATAAAGACAACAAATATTTTCCACAGTCAGTAAGTTGCTTCCGAATTTTGTGCTTTTGGTGTAAGATGTTGTGACGTGTAGAACTTTGACAAAAATGATTCTAATACTAGCTTTTTGTTGTTAATATCAGTTTGTGCTATACTCTGCTCTGAAAATGTGTTTAATATTTTTATTTTGTTGCCTCGAGTCAGCTGAGAAAAATAGCAATTAATGATGATAGGAGTAATACTTAAGTGACCAGCGCGACCACATTGCACAATGTCTGGAGGGTTAAACATCCGAAGCTGCTGTTGGCTCTTGACAGTTTGCTCTTACGAGGGAAAATTTCATTGTTCTGTCCATGTTAATTGTGGATAACGATTTTTGTATAGTGAGTTGAACTTTGATGTTGATAGGTGGAGGAAGAGAGTTCCGGTAGTTAGAATGAACACAGACCTAATCTGCTTTTTCAATTCCTTTCTTATCAGAGAGGAGGGGTTTTTCTGTGGAATCGATTCTCCCTCTCGGTTGACTGGATAATGGACAATCATGTGCTATGGCTGTGTGAACAAGCCTGCCCTATGCTTTAGTCGTAACAGGCACAAATGATCATCATATTCATATGGACCGTGTGTAAAGGCATAGCTTTCAACCGTCGAGGTTCTTTCATTCACCATTTCAGACTTATGTTGAGACAGCAGGTGTCAGGATTGAATATGCATGCCTGCCGATGTTTGCATTTGTACTTTTTGCTGTTTTATGTTTTTGAGTACGAAATGGAGTTTTCGCTTTATCATCTTTTGATGTATGTGACAATGTGTGATCTTCGCATCTAGAAACTAGGAGAATTTTCGCCAAAAGTTACGAATGTGAAAGACAACTGGCTTGATTGTGTATTTACAACCAGGTTAGTACATTGATGGCGATTCCAGACGTAGCCCAAAAGGAATTTGTGACAACTAAAACAAAGACGCGTCCAAAGGAAAAAGAACCATGTCGTTCTTTTGATTCATCTGTCAGTTTTCTCTGTTGTCGCCGAAGTTAGGGAGCGCATTTCAAGGCACATAAACACATGGAACAATTCATTCTCTAGGTGGACCATTCTTGGATTCTGTTGTCTCTTGCAAGGGAAAATTTTTTCTTTTTTCAACTTTATCCAAATTTTGACGTCTGCCTTTCCTTCCCTTGATATATGTCCTGTTGTGAATGACCCGCAACCCATTTTTTTTTTTTTTTTTTTTTCCCGTTGTTTTGATTTATTTTCATCTTTTTTCACCGTTAACACTTTTTAAGGTGGGAATTTGAAGAGAAATTTTACCATGTCATTGTCATGTTTGAAAAAGGAATAGATGTAGAGGTAGAGCTTTTCCATTGGTCCCAGAAAACCATTTTCTTTAAATTCGGAGAGAATTTGGATGGGAATTGAAATGAAGTTGTCATCTTGTCCTTAACATAAAAGTACACTTTTAAGTTTGCAAGTACTTTTATGGTATTTTAGCAAAATAAGAAATTATATTACCAACCTTGTGCCTCTATCTAAATCCGAGTCTATGATTTTTCCTCGTTTTCTTTCCTTTATAATTTTTTTCCCCATTTTTCTTCTTAATTCTTTCTCTTTTTCAACATAGTATGAGTGTTTGATGCAAATAAGAGCAATACACAAACTAGGAAAACCCATATAAATACAAACGAGTCATGACTAATACTGATAAAATGCGGAGAAGGATAAGACATTTTTAGAAAGAAGCAAATAACGCCTGAAAATCACACGTACAATTAAAAAGAACAAAAAAGAATAAGTCATAAATAAGAGATAAATATACGAGAATCAGACCCTAATTATACTAAAATTGTAGAAGGCAATTTGTTATTTCGCAGGCAATAAATCTATATCTTGATTCATACGGGTGCAAGTATTTTAAGGGGATTGTAATACACCATTAGACTATATATTTATTTAAATCTTTGAAATGAAGTTGCTAAGTTTGTCCCCATGGTCGCTTCCAGTGGTGTTACTAATATTTAATACTTGACGTAGCAGTTTTAAGAAAATATCATTCGCTGGGTCCATCTAATAAAATAATGTCTACTTGGTGTGGTATTCGCTTAGAAATTTGGAATCGCATTCATTATGCACTTTCTTCTAATTAGAGAGAAGAGAGGTGTTGCAATCAGATCACTTCATTAAGGAATACTTCACATTATCCTTGTCTAGTTTCTTCTTGGTTTGGTAAACTAGAAATTTCCTTGTAATTCTTCCGAAAAGGTTTAAACGGATTAAAGATGAAATGAAAGAGAGTGTGTAGTGTAACTTATTACTTCCTTTCCAGTGATGTTACATTTCTCAATGATGAATTAAATTTATTTGTAAGTTTGATCTATCATCAGTAAGTGCTTTAAGGACATCCATTAAGGGTTAAAAAATAAATATATTACGTATTCTGGTATTAATTACATACCTTATAAAAAGTAATCAAATGCAAAAGAAAACGAGTTTTTCTTGATAAATTTTTAACGATTCTTCTTAGAGTGCCAGCAAATATTTTTTTATTGGATAGTGAAAGCAAATTTCCTTATTTGTAAGTACTCACATGATTTGTCAGCTAATACATTTTTTTTAGATGGTGGGTTATTAGTCAGTCTCATGGGACATACGAAATACTTTGAAAAAGTGTCAAAATATACTCCGAGCAACTTGATATTTAAAATTTTCTGTCAATGTAAATTAGATTCCTCTCAACTAATGGGTTGTCCCTACGTATGCTATTGGCGCAAATAGTTATACTAGAGCCTTATTTCCTACATGTTGAACGAATAATTTTTCCTTGGATTTTGATCTTTCTAGATCATGTAAAGTATTAGATATAACCTAATTATATATGAAGTAATATTATGGTTTACATCTCAATTTAATCATTTTTTGTAATTACACATTTGAAGTATCAATTTATCTAATTACATATTCAATTAAAAATTTTATCATCATTGGCTACATCTTAATAAGTTTTAATTCATACAGTTAATTTAGTTAGTACGATTAATTAATGGATAATTACCTATAGCCTTAAAAGAGTGTTTAACCACTCTAGGGTTGTAAGTGCTTACCATGATCGTCAATAAGTCTTGTGATTCATATTTTTGAACTGGATCAAGACTCCATTATTTTATAGGGGTTGGGTAGTGGTCATTTGTTGAGGGTTGTATGAGTTTTATAAGGTTGTGGGTAATCACTTTATTAGTTGATCATGTTGACTAGACTAACAGTATAAATTAGAGTTAATTAAGATATAAATAGAAATTATTAAATCTTTAATTGGTTGTATAATTAAACAAATCAAAACTTTATATGTATAATTATAAAAAGTGGTAAAATCGAGATGTAAATGATAACGTTGACCTAATTATATATAAGGTACATATACTTTGCATTTGCATGATCTATATGGAGCTAATCTACTAGAATTTTTTACATGTTTCGATGACAAATAATAGTTTGATATTGGCACGTAATTATTAATGCTAGAAACTATTTTTTTCTTAAGCACGATATAGAATTTTTTTGGTTTCATTAATGGATATCCGAGTAGCAGTTATCGTTTGAAAAGAAACCTTTTTGATGTCTTCTAAAATCAATTACCCGTTTTATGAGAAAATAAATATATTATAAAGTAAAAAATTTCTTGATTTAAGATTTTAAGGATTTCTGTTGATGGATGCCGCTTCCAACTTTTTCATTTAAAAAGAATAGTAATAAAAATTGCAGAGAAAATCCCACTGTATGATCTTAAGGACCTACAAGAAATAGAATATTTTACGCGCAGAGCAATTGTCAGTTTGCAGCTTCATTTTAGTCTCTGAAATGGTCAAACTGGAAGAGGAGAAGAAGTAAAGAAATAGGAGAAGGATGAGAGAGAGAGAGAACTTGCATGATGTGGACTATAGAGTTTGCATGGCTGGCATGGCACGGCATGCACGCAATGACATGGCGTATGTGATGTATCCATATGCATGCATGATGAGTGAGGTTAGGTGCATATGTAGAGACGACAGACATCCTCAAAAGGATTCGGATCCGCATTAATAGGTTTCACGTAATTTCATGCACATTAAAATATTCAACCAAGTCTTATTAACAAAACACCAAATCGAAGAAAAACGCAGGTACTGCTAGAAGTTGACTTTACAGTCTGTTTTCTTGATGTGAATCTTTTAGAACACAACCTCTCTCTCGTCCTTTTTATTTATTTATTTGTTTATTTTCCTTCTATGTTTTAGTAAGGCTAAGTCGCAGCAGATGCCAGCCTACCATTTTTCTGTAATGCCTCCTTATTGGCGTGCATGAACATTTTCTTGATAAAAATTTACTAGATTTAGGATGTGTATCTTTAGCAAAGACGTTTTACCTTATTAACTACTTAGGATCATTAGAAGTCAATGTTGGAATTTTGCTATAATTGGAGAATTTTTTTGATTTAATAAAATGGGTTGATTATTTAGTTTCAATATAAAAATGTGCATAATAAGTCCAAAATAATTGTGATAATGTAATATAAGTTATGCATATCTCGTAAGCTAGTTTGATAAAATGGCTATGTAGACTTAACCTAATAAGAACCTTTGATGGAAGGTTCCATTAGGGTTTTCTTATAAATATGTGGCTAGGTTCTCTCTTCACTTTTATCCGGTGAATTTATCAATTGAGAGTCGCTAAAGTAAAAGAAAATTGAAGAGGAAGACTATTAAATTGTTAGCACCGCATAAAAACATTCCTTCTAGAGTAGCTGTTAATATGAATAACAGAAACTCTGTTATAGTCATTTCTGTACATTCAATGTACTCTACGGATAGAGGAATACATAGAGTTGAACATAGTAAAATAAGAAATTGAAAGATTTCGTTGAAATTGTTCTTTTGGAAATTTCCTGAAAAAATAATCATAGGTTCTTCTCTCCATTGGAATAATAGGGCCGTTATGCTCATTACTGAACTTGTTGAAGAGATGAAATATAACTAAGGTATATCTTTTTGATCAGAAGAAGAATTAGCTTTTGTAGTTTAGATTTAAAGTTTCATCCACTGCAAATCATGTTTACACAATCAAGTAAGCTTTTTATTAATTATCTTATGGTATTCTAATATTACACATACATGTTTTACAATTTTGATTACATATGGTATAAGAGCTAGGGTTTTGTGTGATATTAGGACCCGGTAGATTAATTTAATTCAATCTCTTGAATTATTTTTATTGAAACATACATGAATTATTTTCTATTTCTACCTTAATCTATTCTTCTATTGTATTTAGATTGGTATATAAATCTTGTTATATGAGATTTCAAAACTTTGTGGAAAAAAAAAAAAAAAAACAACAACAACGATGATGTTGTCACCAAGAATTGTTTTTCTTCGTTGTTTTGAAAATAGGACGATGTGCCCCCTCCTTATGATTTAAAAAGAGAAAGATTGGCTTGCCAAGAATTGTTTTTCTTTTGTTATTTTATAAGAAATTTGTTGTCTATGCCTTGATTATTGTCGATAAGAAAGATCAACTTCAATTCCTTTATCTATGATGTTATACTATTCGATTGTGTTAAGAAAAAAAAAAAAAAAAAAAAGGGAAGATGACATGTGAAAGGGGATTCAATGATCTGATCTCTTAGAATTGGGTTCCTCCGTAAATACATATTCGGGTGAAATTGCCAATTTTATACTTTAATTCGTATGATGATACAATAGAACCATCACGATCATTATCGGCATGTTCTTTATTAATTACAAGATATATATATATATATATGATTCAAAGATGAAAATTAAAAAAAAAAATATATTCAAGAATTGAATAAAGAAAATGTAATCTAATACTTATTTTTGTTCTTTTCATGTCTAAATGCAATAGATGAAAATTGATTGAAATAATGGAGAATCATAATAGGTTATCTATTCTTTTGTGTTTTTACATACTTTGTATTGGATATTCAATGTTCTGATTATCTCGTTGCTTATGCTTTTGCAATCTCCATCATTGATGATAATATATATATATATATTAAATATTAAGATTTCCCTATTGCTATCTTTTTTTTATAAGGTTGCATATTGTTTTATGTGTCACTCTAATAGGTCCATCCGCAATAATCAATTAAGAATTGTGTTTGGTTTTTTGGTTGAGTAAGGATAGTGGGGACGACATCATTGATCACGAAAAATTTTGGATCACGATGAAATATTTGATGTCAATAAGGGTGTATGAGATCATGATTTTTAGTCGATGTTCACATTAAAAAAAAATACATGTATATATATATAAATATATAAATAATGTTTATAAAATCCTATCTAAGAATGAAATATTCAAGACCTTAAGAGACACGTTAATGTTTAGTGTTTCTTTCGAATGGTCTATTGCATGTATTCGTTTATATATGCATGTTACTTCAATGGGTATGTCTAATTATTCTGGAATGAGTAAAATTTTTCATTAATTGAGATACATGCTTAGCTGTCAAAGTGACTCATTTATCGATATTAATGGATTGTTTTCTTGTTCATAAGGATTCAGAATGTTTTTAGGTTACCTTATGTTATTGCTTGCCTAAAGGGGGCTACTATATGAGATAATTTGGTGTTTAAAATAAAGCATTAAGTTGGAGCACATTGGTTTAGAGGTTTTATTTACTTAAAGGGGATAATTTTTTTGAAAATTAAGGTATCTTGTTGTCGCTTTATGTGAAGAGTTATTAATGCATGCTACATTCTTTGCCTGAAGGAGAGTTTGTAGTGATGCTCTTAGACTTTTTATGCTATGAAAAGTTTTTAATGTATACTACATTCTCTTCCTAAAGGAAAGTTTGTGGTGATACTTTTGGAATTTTGTGTTGTAAGGTTTCCTCACGTATATTGCATTCTTTGCTTAAAGGGGAGTTTGTGGTGATGCTCTTGGATTCCTTCGTTATTGATTAGCACATGGGATTTTATTGCTATCTATATTGCCTATTGATTAATTGTTGCATTTTACTTTGGACAATTACTATTACTATTGACAAAGCACATGCTACCATTGAAATTCTCCATGGGTCTAATTTTAAAAGGTGGAGTGAGGATGTAAATTTTGCTTTTGTCATGTTTGAGATAGATATAGCCTTGCGTGAGCCTAAGCCTACTGCTCTTACTTATGAAAGTACTGATGATCAGAAAATCTTCTTTGAAAAATGGAGTAAGGAAAATAAAACGTGCTTGTACATAATTAGGAGGATTGTCTCTAAACATCTTTTGAGTGGTTTGACTGAGATTGAGGATGCTAAGGCCCTTTATGATGCTACGGGGCAAAGATACCAACATTTTAACAAGTCTGAGGCTGGAAACCTTATGAGTGAGCTCTTAGGTATGAGGTATGATAGTTTTGGGGGAGTTAGAGACTTCATCATGAGAATAGTTTGCATTCAAAATAAGTTGAAATCTCATAATATTATTCTTCTTAACAACCATATTGTTTACTAAGCCTTAAATGCCTTGCTAGTTGAGTTTTTCCAAATAAATATGCTTATAATGTTGTTAGTGAGGTTTGGTCTATTAATGAACTTATCTTTAAATGCGTGTCTAAAGAAGAAAAACTCAAAAAGGTTAAAATATCCTATTAACTACTCATTTCAAATCAAGGTACCACAAATCTCATGGGAAACTTGGGAAGGTTAAATCCTATGCTCCAAAGAAGGTTCAGAACCATAAGGAATAGGGTAGTGGTCAGACTAAAGGAGTAGGAGATCCTAAAGTTACCTTTAAGAAAGAAATTATGTGCTATTACTACAAGAAAAGTCGTCATATGAAACATGATTGCCATAAATTCAAGTCAAATATAGAGAAACACATTAATCAAGAAGGTAATTCACTTGTCTTAGTTTGTTTTGAATCTTGTTTTGTTAGTGCTCCTCCTAACTCATGGTGGCTTGATAGTGGTGCAATTGTTCATGTAGCTATTACATTGTAAGGGTTCATAAATAGATGGAATTTGATATGTCAGCAGGTCTCGAATTAAGAATGAAGGCACTCGGGGTTCAAGTGGGTATGATGAACAGGAGGTAAAATGGGTAGGTTCGACAGTGAATGTGTAGGGAGATTACACACCAAGATACAAACACAATAAGGAGTTTGAGCTCGAAATAAGGTTAGATATAACTCACAAATACTAAATGTCACTTGGGGTTCAAATGAAGGTTAGATGCAACTCATTAATCGGATTAAACGAGGATTCACTACAATCTTAGGGTTAAGATTGATAAGAACACAATAAAGATTAAGGAGTTACTCAGCACTTAATAATCTGGCAATGCAAGCTTTAAGAGCTCAAGTATAACCTTTGCTCCAAAGAGAAATATTCTTTTGTTTAATAATGTATCATGATTTCTGTTAATTACAACTGTTGTTATTTATAGCAAGTCCTAAACCTTAAAGAATGGGCCTATAAATAAAATAAAGAAAACATGTACAAGAATACAAAATTGTATGTTTAATAGAAAAAGTTGGCATGCAGTCACTCGGCCTATCTTAGAAGGAGCAGTATCTGAGCTAGATGAGGGCAGTAGTTGAATGTCTAGGTCCAAGGAGGAGTCTTTGAAGTCTTGTAATGCTTGGCTAAGACACCAGAAAAGTTGGCCCATAATTATCGAGTTCTAGAATTAATCGGCACAAATCTCTCGGTGCTGTACTGAGTGAGTCTTTTGTCTCGAATCCTTGGCCGTATGGTCTCTTATCTTCTCGGCAAATGACGGACTTGATGCCGAGTGTCTCCTTTTCTTCCCCTCGGTCTTCTGTTATTAGCTTGGCTTGAGCAAAAGCTGATTAGCCTTGGCTTGGAGATAGTCGCAGGCTAATTCCTATCATTACTGTGGGTCCAAAAGGAAGTCATCCTCAACGTTAAACATTGAGCATGGGCTAAGATGTTGAATAAGCTTCTCTTCCCTTTTCACTTTACCATGGGTGTCGACTGTCTCTGGATTTCCTCAACACTTATGGGGGTCAAGCAATGGTTCTTTTCATCCTTCTGAACTATGTAAGTGTTAAGGAAGTCATTATGGATCACTTTCCAGTCATATTCCTAAGGTCGGTTAAGAAGTAAATTTGTGGCATTCATATGAATCACATCGAAGTCAATTTTGTCATCGTATTGTTTTGCCTTGAATGCTATCCATGCTCTTTTATACACATGGACTATACCTTTGTCATTGAACCACTTCAATCCATATGGTCGAGGGTACGGGTAGGTCAACAATTTTATCTTTTCCACTAATTTGGCAGAAACGATGTTGGTACGGCTACCTCCATTGACAACTAGGGAACAGGTCTTCCCATTCACTAGACATCGCATGTGGAATAAATTTTCTCTTTGTTTGGGATCTGCTTTTAGGTTGGCTCGCTTGTTCATCATGGCTACGAGTTCATCCAGGTTTTTGGCATAGACATGTTTTTCTATCAACTTGTCTTCTAAACTCTTGTCACTTTGACTCTTTACTTGTGCCTCTGGTCTTTTGCCTTTGAAGACTATGACCCTTTTATTTGAGTATTGGGATGTAATATGTTCATAGCCTAAGCATTTGAAGCACTTCACGTCTCGGGCCTTGTTGCTGGGTGCTTTCTCTTTCTTGGCCCTCTTTGTCTTAGCATGATCAAGTTAGCTAGACTTGCCTCTCTCCATCTTCTTCTCTGGCCTTCTCTTAGCATATTTCTTAGGTTCAAGGTTGATTAGTTGAGGTCGGTTAGTCGGCCTCTAATGCCTCCTTCTCCTATGTCTCTCTACCCTTAGTGCCATATTGATCCATTTGTCTAAAGAGTTGAACTGCTTCAATTCAACTATATCAGCAATGTCGTCTTGGAGCCTACTCAGAAAATTAACAATGGTGCGGTCCTGTGGTTTGGCAATCTCGCATCTCGTTATTAGAGTTTCTGATGCGAACTGTGCTTAAGAATAGACAAGGTTGGTTGTTGAATAGGTCTAAGCTTATCAAAAGCTTGAAATAGTTGATGGGGAATGGCACAAAAGAGCAAATGATGAATGAAAAAGTAAGCAAAACCCACGAACCGCTCCAATAGATATGACGCATCAATGGAACTTCCGAGGACTCACGGCATAGCTTGATATGACGCATGAGTTAGTTTGGTAAGGTTATTAGTCACCTAACCTTACTTAAGAGATAGGATAAGAGTGAAATGAGAGTAAATAAGCATAATGTTTATGCAAAGGAAGAAAATTTAGTATATTAATGGTAATTTGCCTAATATAGCTATAAGTATAAGGGTATTTATACTCGAGAATTTAGGACAACATGCCTAAAAAGGAAAAGAACAAAAGGGTATTACTCTAGAGAAGTAATGTACGAGGGTAAAAATGAATATTCAAGAAGAGTAATGATTAGTGTTGAAGATTTCACATGTGGTTCTGTACATGTGGCGGTGATACAATGGTGAGGCTGTTGGAAGATGTGGGTAAAAAGTACGGTCTACTTACTTGTTCGAGCGGGGGTAACTTAGTCAATCTAGAGTATATCTCTTGTCATCTCGGCAAAAGAGATATTAAGTAAGTGATTGGCTGTGCATGTGAGAATGAGGATCAGCTGTTGTCTTGGCCTTTCGATTCTCGATACACTATCTATGAGAAATAGGCAGTCATATGGCTCAGCATGCAGGATGAGTTAGCAAGGAGATACTTGGCCTTGGCAGGAGTCAACTGGAGCAGGAGGATTTGTCTTGCTAGTCCCTTTAGTCCTCGGGCTCAACTGTGGGTCAATGGTCTAGTAGTTTGATTCTTATCATTCCCTCCAGGTTAATTTGGATTTGGGATCAAATCCAATTGGTCTTCAATCAACTCTCCATTAGGGTATATGTACTTAGGTTAGCAATGTTGAAAGTGTCAAAAACCCCATAGTCTTCAGGTAGTTCTAATCTGTAGGCATTATCATTAACCTTCTAGAGGATTCTAAAAGGTCTTTCGGCTCTTGTAAACAATTTGTTCCTTCTTTTGCTTGGAAACTATTCCTTATTGAGGTGCAACCATACCAAGTCTCTTTGTTGGAATTACTTAGCTGTCTTATCTTTGGCTTTCTCTTGCATTCTTCTAGCAGCTTGGTCGATGTGTTAAGTAACTTTGTCATAGATGTGTTGAAGGGATTGTGCTCTAGCTCTTGCGTTTAGGTCTTCTTGTGCAGGCACAGGTACAGATGTGTGATCGAGGGGCAACTCAGGATTGAAACCATAGAAAACCTCAAGGGGGGTCTGCTTGGTGGTGTCATACATTATTCAATTGTAAGCGAACTCGACCATTGGTAAGCAAACATCTTAATCAGCCAAGTTCTTACTTACCGTAGCTTAGAGTGATGATCCTAAAGTGCAATTAATCACCTCTGTTAGGTTGTCAGTCTGGGGGTAATAGGAAGTATTGAAGAGTAGTTTGGTACCTATCCGACGCTACAAGCTCCAGAAATGGAGACTACACTTCTTGACACACCATGTAATTGTACAATCTCCTACAATAAGAGAGAAGCAATAGTTGAAGCATTGTTAGTTTTGGTGTAAGGCACAAGCGCCATCTTGTTGAACCAATCTACCACAACCATTACTTTCATGACCCTAAGGAGGGGCTAGTAGAATGGCTTAAAATTTTTATATTATGTGTGTACTCATGATACAAAAACTACCTTACAAGTTAGAGATTGTAAGACTCTAAAACAATTAGTCACTAAAGTTTTCAATTTTTAATTAATTAACTTACTATAAAATATAAATGACTATGGATATCCGATATTCTACAGTCCGTTAGAACTGTAGAGAATCAATATCCTTTACCAAATACTAAAATAAGGTAAAATAACTTAATAATTTACAAGAAATCCTATATTGTACATAATCTTATGTAAATATTTTCTACATCAGTTATTTCTATATCAACTATACATATCACAATCAACTCTAACATTATCAAACCTATTTTCGATTGATACTCTGCTTTCAAGATATTCCCCAATCCTTACTTAAATGAACCTACAAAAAGAAACTATAGGGGAATGAGTAAACCACGGCTTAGTGAGTTCATTTCCCATTACTACTTTTCAAGCAAGTTATCAAACATTATTAGTACACACACAAGCTATTTACATACGAAATGAATGCAAGCAACACATCCATAGGAGTTTTTAACATGTTGATTATCCTTTGTACTTATCCACACAAAGCACCTTACCTTAACCGCATGAGGTTACCTGGGGGCAACGTCTCACCAGATGATACTCGACTATTACTTTAGTCGAGAAACAACAATCAATATAGGTGGACCTAAACTAGGGCCATCCATTGAACTTATCAAAGGCTTATCGGGTACACAAAGCGAGTCCTCTTTGTTAAATATCTTTCATTGATTTTGATAATAACAAAAAGAGAAGAACAGTAATGAATTAATAAGTGTACATCTATTCAGAAAGTTCTTCAGAAAGTTTAAAATTGCAAATTAAAGTGCATTTAGAAGCTTTGAATTGATTCAAAATAGATTAGTCTGGAAATTTTTTAGAAAGTATTGCAGAATCTTTTATAAGAAGAATTGGTACAACACTCTAGAAGTTTATTTAGAAACTTTTTAAACGAAAGGTTGATATTTTTCAAAAGGTTGTTTAGAAAGTAAGTCTGGAAGTATGACGTTGAAAATATCTTTAAATCAAATTTGAATTATTCAAGACCTAGCTCCACTAAATTGGGTATATTAGAAAAATACACTTAATTCTGTTTCAGTCAAGATGGAGTTAAGATCCATGGGGATTATCTTTACGCGATTTAATTTTTGAAAAATTAAGATAGATACAAATATGGATAAGGATAAAGTTGAGTTGAATTTTCTGAAAATTCAAAATGAACTTTATCCATAAATATTTGATAAGGATTATTTCTTCGTTAAGTTTATGAAATCTATCCAGTGGTTATGATTTTAAGTATATCTGATCTGAACAAATCAAGGAGAATAGATTTTTAAATTCAAAATTCCAAGATCTTCTCTAAAAAATATCTAAGGATTATCTTTTGCAATCTAACGGTTGGATAATTATGGAAGTGTAGAAAATCTTCAGTTTTTAGCTGTTGGAAGATTTCTATATAAAAGAGAAATGATTCAAAAAGTTGGAGGATAACTTTGGAAAAATCTCACGAAAAGCAAAATATCAAGATAAGATTATATCTTTTGCAAAATCATAGAAATAACATTAAATACTACTTTAGAAACTTTCACCAAAGCAAATAATTCAACATTACTCATTTCTCTCTTAAGCGAAATTACTTAAGATTTATACTTTTGTTCTCATGTGTAATATGTAATTCTTATTTGTTGTTTAAGTGTTGAAACAAAGACGTTTGTTCTCTGTAGATCTGTATTAGCCTGGATTGTCGAGAGGTTAGATAGGTAGAGCTGAGGGTTGTAAAGTTCATGTATGATAGGTGCTTGTAATCTTTTATAATTTGATATAGTAGATCAAGTGGAACGGTATCGGTGAAGTAGACCGGGTCCCTAGCGGTAGAGCTAGAAGAGAGCAGTAGACAGGGGGTCGAAGCTCTATAAAATCTCTGCTTGATATTCCCCTTCCTTACTCTTTTAATTTGCTTTATTAATTGTTGCATTGGATTATTAAATTATCACTGTTCACCATTATAAGTTGTTAAGAAGCGTAAATTTTAGTTTATATCAAAAAAGTTCAAAAAGTTAAAGATATCAATTCATCCCCCCTTTTGATATCTTATACGGGACCAATACTCTCGCTATTAAATATATCTAAGGCTCCATGGGAATAAATATGCAAGTTATCTTGTAATTAATTGGAGATACCATGTTAGCTTTGCTTTAACAATAAAATATCATTCACGAGCACTATGAGCCCTCATAGAAATCATATAAAATATGTTTAAGATTGGCAAAACGTTTACCAAAAATACTTTTCTAAAAAACCTACAAAGCTAGTACTCTCCATCAGTATACCAATTAGATCACAGACATGCGACAGATATAACTAGTTAGTTTAGTCGAATAGTTTTATTTACCAATTTAAGAAAGTGATTACATGGATAATAACTCACAAAGCAATCAGTTATTCAATCAAACAATCAGTATCAACCAACAAGTAGTATGCAAATAATAAATAGCTAGCATATAGCAGATCATAAGAACTCCCTTACTTGAGTTAGTGCTCACCTTTCAATCCTTTGGGATTTCCTGTTCTTGATAATTAGGTATCTAAAAGATAAATAAATCTACAAGTACTTTGAAAAACTAGGTTCATTGATTAAATAAATATCTATTATTATTTGCCTAGTTTTCCACTATAACCTAAGTATGGTATAAACATAGTTTAATTTAAATTTTTTACTTATTTTTCTCAGTTTATCTTAAATTTTCAATTGCATATTACTTTTTTGTTTTAATTTTGATTTTTGTGAACTTATAGTCGATTTTTATTATTTTTGAATGTACTTTCGTGTAGCAGGGTTTGTTTTGGATGTTGTAACTCGCATTTTCCATTACAATGTAAAAATATTACAAATTTTATTATTTTGACTTAAATAATTATAATATATTATTTTAAGCCTTTTTCTTTACATATTTATGATTTAGTAAATATCTAATTCTTATATTTTATAATTTTCTTATTTTTGCTTTCATTTTACCATGATTTACGTATTTTACCATTTTTAAGGGTTAACATTAGTTTATTTCATTTTTGGCTATTTTAATAATTTCCTAATTAATTAATTAATTAATTTATTATTATTTTTAATTACGATTTTAATTAAAATTATTTATATACTGATGTGGCAGCAGGGATAGGTGCCACGTGTCATTTCCTAAATTTTTATATTTTTCAATTCTTTTTCCTATTTTGTATTTTTACGTAATATGTATATAATTATATTTATTATTATATTTTATTAAATTTTAAAAATTAATTATTCTATTTTCTTTTTGAAACTCATAGCATATGTTCATGTATATATATATATATATTACCTTACTTTATTTATTAATTTATTATTATAGTATATTATACATGTATTATCTAAGTATACTCATATATTGATTTATACTATACTATTCATATACGTATTTTACACATATATTTATATATTTATGCAATTAAATAATATATCCTAAATATATTACATATGCCATACATATCTACACACATATATGATACCTATATATATGTATATATATATACTTGTATTTTTTTATAATTTATACATACATACATACATATACGGCTACATCTATATATGTATATCTATTGAAAATACATAATATATATACTATTATATACGCATATATATATACGTACCCAAATCCTTTTATACCAAACATTTGTAGAATCGAATATAATATGTATGTATACATAAATATACTTAAGTATTTATACATATATGAACACATATCATAAGGACATACTAATTATATATATAAACCCATTACATAACTCTATAATACATAAAAATTCCATAAAATACATGTATAGAAAAGAATACATATAAATGATTATTACAAAATAATTATAATCTACATACTACTTACCTATTTCTTTTAATAATTTGATGATTAATGAATTGGAAAACTCCTTCTTCCTCTTCTTTTTTAATTGTTATCTTGAAATCAAAGGGAAAATTGGAAAAGGAAGGGGATGTTTCACAGTTTTTTTTTTAATTTTTTTTCAATTTAGAAATTGTATGTGTGTTTGTTTTCTTACTCCAGTAGACGCCACCAGTAAGGATGGAAGAAAAAAAAAATATATAACGTGAATGAGAGAAAGGAAGGAGGAAAAATCAAGATAAGAATGTTATGATTTGACTAAGGGATATCCAATGCTTTTGTTTTATACTCATTATAGTCACATGCTAATTACACATCTTACATGTATCCACCTACACAATTCTGGAAGTAGGACGTGGAGAGAAAAGAAAATTGGAGAAGAAAAAAAAAAAAGAAAAGGAAAAAGGAAGGGAAAAGAAGGAAAAGAAAAAGGGAAAGGAAAAATAGGAATTTCCAAATATAAATCATAAAATAATAATTAATAAATAATATTAAAAATTTATTAATTAAATCATTACCCGTTATATTTATAATATTTAAAAATTATTTCGACGTGTTCATTAATATTTTTTCGCGATTACGCATATTGATCAATAATTGTATTAATTTAGGGTTTTATTATTATTAAGTTATATTTATTCATTTTATAAGCTTAAAATTGTAGTTTTAGGATTTTTAGCAAGTTCAAGTTCAAATTCAATTTCGGGTATTTACGCATACATAGGATTTAGGGTTTTTTGTGTGCAATTAAGGTTTTGATCATATTTCTAGGGTTTTTATTACATATAATATATTTAAATTTATAATTTCATAAATTTTTTTTGTCTTACTTGGCCTTATCAACTCATTAAGTTATCTATAGTATTAGAGTTCAATTTTACTCTTAAATAGTTAAATTCGTGAAGTTTATAATTATAGAATCTTTGCTTTGGAAAGTTCGTGGTAATCCGAGTACAAAGTTGTAAACCCCTAAATTTTTGACCAAATATCTAAAGTAGACTCAAGTGTGTTAGATATTCCTAAGAGTTGACAAGACTAGTTAAGATAAAAACCCTAAGATAATAACCAAATATTCAATTGTGTATAAAACTTTTATACCCTAAATGTATATAAACACTAGAAATTATACCGAAAAGTGATAAAACCCTAAAATATAATTTTAAGAATATAAAAGTACTAATTCACTATAATTTACTCTAAAACCCTAATTGACAACATATTCTTAATATCTTACCAAATCATTAGTAAAAGATCAAATATAACTTTCAATCAGTCATAAATACATATAATACTAAAGTAATCTAATAGAAATTAGGATATTGTATTATAGATTGCATCCATCTTCCAATTATATAACTAGGTTAGTATTATATATAGTTAAGAGCTTAGTTGATGATTATACTACATATAGTAAGTATTAGTATCATAAATGACACTTTTCATGATAATTATATTAAGTAGCATACTAAATAATATATATAGGATATAAATACCTAGAGGAATATCTCATTAACTGTTTTTACTAATTATTTCAATAAACTCCACATTTCCTTAATTTTTCTCCCAATTATTCTTAATCTTATCATTATGTACACACAAATTGCATTTAATTTTAAAGGGTTAACAAAGTCAACATGTTAACTAGGCCATTTTCACTTTAGAATTCTTTTCTCTTTTTTAAAGAATTCTTTCATTTTTCATGTCTTTTTCTTCTTCTTATCCCCTCCTTGCCGTCTAACATGGGAATATTGTAGACCCCACTTGTTTCTTCCACAAAAGCACAAATTTAGATACAAACAAAACCTTTTCTTTCCCCATTTCCAAATCGTCACTTCCCCTTTCTCCTTATCCCTCTTCAAACTCTTGTTTTTACCTTTTTCTTTACTCATCAACAACTTCCAAACCATTACTCTACATACATAAACTCCTATTTCATATTACAAGGAGAAAAAAGGTACAATTGCATTTGATTTTCTAGTTTAATAGTTAGTTAGTATCAACCTTATATTAGTGTAGAAAGTTTATGTAATATATATATATGTGTTATTGAAGGTAGAAAACTCCATACTTATGCTTAGGAGTGTATAAATACTTAGGTATACATGTAGAAATACCTATGTACATACAATAAGTAAGTATATGTGAAGTGTACATATGAGGGTTTTAGTGAAATCTTTAGTATAAGTGTAGGAAATCGTTAGATAAATGGAGAATAAGCACATTTACCTATGTTTAAGTACGTATATGCAAGAATACACTTGATGAATACACATATAGATACTCTTGTACATGAGTACCCTTTATGTACATAACCAAAAAGGAAGAGTATACTAACTATACATATATATACCTTACTAAATAAGCCCATAAAGTGCAAAAATATGGATTTGGTAAAGCTTTCTTAAGAGGGTATACAAGGCATACGAAAATATGTATGTAACCGTATGTATATATGTAGATATATACTAGTATACGTATAAGTACACTAGTATACGTACTAGTATATTAGAATTATAAGTATATACATAACATATATATAAAGTACATAAATACATAACGATAAGTATACATATGTAAATGGTGACATAAGTATCACATAAGTGATGACATAAGCATATAAAATAATAAAATATAAGATGATATAATAAGATAACATATATATATATATAAGTATACATGTACATATATGGATCGAAATTATTATAAGCCCTTAATACCCATCTTAAATTGAATTGTCCTTATTTAAACCTATAAATTAGTAATAACAATGTAAGATCATCTAAGGGTAAGAATTTAGTGGTTAATTAAATCATTAAGTACTAAAATAAGATGTAAAACTTTAATTACTAAAATAAGATGTAAAACTGGACAATAAGAATATTTAAGCTTCAACAATTAAAATTTCAACAAATTTAATCTATATCGTAAAACACAGGTCTTAACGTCTAAAACGGACATTATTGTGTGAACGTACGTTCGAAAATGATGAAAAATGATTATAAGTTCTCAAATATCGGAAACAGACTGAAAAAGTTACATACAATTAGTGATATGGTTCAATCAGATAAAAATTGATAGTAATTTAAGTAGAATTAGATACTGGAAATCACTAGTTAATTCAATTACTTATTATCGTTACATCTCATAATGATCAGGTGATCTTGACGAGGGCGTAAATCTTCCAATCAATTATTACGACTAGAGCGAGTGGACATGGCCGAGTGAGTATTTACCTTATGATTCTATACTTATATGTGTTTATAGTTAGTGAACTTAAATGATATTGTTAATTGAATGTTGTCTAAGGTCGGGAAATGCTTGTATGTGTTGTTATTTGTTAAGTCGTGAATTTACCTTAAATGCGGATAATACATTATTTGTTGCATGGTAGTATAGATAATGATTGTATGCATTAATGTTTAGTCACACTATAACTAGACTTAACTGTACTCAGTTAATAAAATGAAACCGGAACATGCATTGCATAGACATAATTTCGGCCATCACTTCATACAGAGGTAGGGAAAGGCCATACGGGGGTTGTTATTATAAGTATATTGGTTTGGTATAGTGCACTCATATAATATGACCTTACCTTAGCCCACGGGAATACTAAGCGTTGGAGGCGCCCATTACTTGGCTAAGGGTCGAGTCCAAAGGCCTCCGTTTAGGGGTGAGTAGGGGTGAGTGTGGATTGTGGGGGCCTACTCATGATTATACTTAGAACTTGGTTTTTATGAAAGTAAAACATTGTTTTATTCAAATACGAAACGTAAAGTTTCATAGGAAAATAAGTTCTAGTATAATACCCAGATCAGATTGATGCCATATATACTCTAACCCTGACTTCAGAGAGCGTTAAATCTGAGTTGCGTATAGTGACTAGTTAATTGTACGCATTGTTTGACATGTTATTTGTTCATTCATTCATATGCTTGAATATAATATATGTATAACTTACTTGTTGGTGTGGCTGAGGGTTTTACTCGCTAAGCGTTAACTTACATCCTCTTAGGCTTTTGATGTAGGGTGACCTTTTTGTCGACGCTGGCCGTAGGATACTAGAGGTTAGCACGGGACCTTAGGCATGAGTGGGCTATACAGAGCGTCGAGAGGACTTAGATGTGTAGACTTTTATATGTATACTTTTCATTTTGATAGTATTGTAGATACAAATATACTAGATTACAGTTTAATGCAATCTTTATAGTTTGAATTTTATATAAATGTGTTTATGTGATGATATCCTGTTGATTTGTATGTTCTTAGGAAGCTAGTGGTTGTAGAGCCTTGTATATTGTGTGAAGAGTTCATAATTGGAAGGGTAACCAATTAGGGGTTTTTCATACAGTATACGGTGTCTGCCACGACTAGACCGTCCTTAGTTCGTGACAAAAGTCCATGCTCAACTCAATCCATGGTTTTATTAAAACAAGCAAAGGCATTCCTTTCCTCTTTTTGGCTTGGCACTTAGCCCTTTTGCATACGACATAGCTTTTAACAATTTGGTGCATATCTCACTTCATTCTCGGTCAAAAGAATCGACCACTCAGCAATTCATATGTCCTTTTTCCCTCGAAATGTCTAGATAGTTCTTCACTGTAGGCTTTCTTGATCAGTAGCTCCCGTAGTGAACAAGTCGTCACACATAATTTTATTTCCTCAGAATTAGTAGTCGTCTTCCACATGATACTCGTCTATTGTTTTTCCATTGACACATTGTGTAACTATGGGTCCAAACTATGAATCCTCAAAACATTGCTCCTTGATATTTGCAAACCTAAACAATCTGTTCTGCAGTTCATTCAAAAGTGCATGTCTTCTCAAAAGAGCATTGGCAACTACATTGTTCTTTCCTGGTTTATATTTTATTACAAAATTGAATCCCTTAAGGAATTCAATCCATCTCACTTGCTACTTAGACAACTTCTTCTTGCTTCGAAGATACCTTAGAGACTTATGGTTAGTGTAGATGACAAACTCTCTTGGCAATAAATAATGCTACCATACTTGTAGTGCTTAGATTAGTGCTAGGAGTTCTTTGTCATACACAGAGTAATTTAACTGAGATCCTCTGAGCTTCTCATAGTGGAAGGTAATTGGTCGGCTTTTCTGCATTAGGATAACATCTATTCCAATACCTGATGTGTTATATTTCAGCTCAAATATTTTCTCGAAGTCAAGTAGAACTAACATCGGGGTAGAGGTCAATCTTTCTGTTATCTCGGCAAAGCTCCTCTCTTCCCTTTCTCCCCATCAGAAGTTGGTGTTTTTCTTCATTAGCTTAGTAAGTAGTGTGGTAAGGATGCTGAAATTCCTAATGAATATTCCATAAAATGAAGCCATTCCATGGAAACTTCTCACATCAGTACAGTTAGTAGGAGTCGACCACTTGGCAATAGCTCGGATCTTTTCGTCATCCACTCATAAGCCTTCTCCACTAACTACATAGCCTATGAATACCACTTCCTCCTAGCAAAAGCAATATTTCTTGAGATTGCCGAATAATTTCTTGGTACGGAGGATTTTTAGAATGGCTCGAAGATGTTCATAGTGACTCAGCATGTCGACATTATAGACTAAGATATCGTCAAAGTACACTACAACACACTTCTTGATTAAATGTCTCAATACATGATTCATTAGTCTCATGAAGGTGCTCGAGGCATTTGACAAGCTAAAGGGCATGACCATCCATTCATATAATCCATGTCGAGTCTTGAACGCTATTTTCTATTCGTCTATTGGCCTCATGTGAATTTGATGGTAATCAGACTTAAGATCAATTTTGTTGAAAATCTTGATTCCACTTAATTCATCTAGCATATCTTCTAATCTCGGGATAGGATATCTGTACTTGATTGTAATCTTGTTCATGGCTCGGCTGTCTGTACACATTCGCCAGGTTCCATCCTTTTTTGGCACTAAATGTGCCAGTACAGCACAAAGGCTGAGACTTTCCTTAACATAACCTTTCTCTAGTAGTTCATTAACTTGTCGTTGGAGTTTAGAAGCCTGTTTGAGACTCATGTGGCAGGTAGGTAGGCTTATTCAGTAGGATAGCGCTAGGTATTAAGTTAATGCAGTGTTCTGTGCCTTGCAGTGGGGGCAACACTTTGGGTAACTCTTCTAGGAACAAATTTGCATGTTCATCCAGTAGTGCTCTTACTTCCTGGGGTAGTTCGCCCTGTTCCCTCATCTCTAGCAGGTGCCTGACCAACATTAAGGTTGGCTCATCAACGTTGATGGCTTTTCGGAGCTTGGCTTTACTCATTACTAGAGCCTTTTTCAATTCACGAGCAAGTTTAATCTGCAGTTTGTTAACTTCTCTCGGCGGTATCGGGTTCAGTGTAATCTTTTGGCTATCATTCTCGAACATATACGTGTTCTTGTACTCGTTATGGATAACCCTCCTATTAAACAGCCATAGTTGGCCAAGCAGCATGTGTGAAGTACACATAGGCAACACATCACATAGAATCTTGTTGGATTAATGTCTAATGGTAATTGGCAGTAGTACTTACCGAGTGACATATAGTTCTCTCTTGTTACTTAGCCAATGCAGCTTGTATGGCCTCGGGTATGCAATAGTTGGCAATTTCAACCTTGTGACTAGATCGGTTGATGCTACATTGGTATAACTTTCACTATCGATGATTAGTGCACTTACCTGATTGTTCACTCTACAGGTGGTATGAAACAAATTCTCCATTTACTCCTCCATTTGTGAGGGTTAGATGTTTATTACGTGTCAGATAACCAAGGCTAGCTGGTCTAAGTCTTCGACAAGCACATCTTCTTCAATCAGTTCTTTCTTAGCATGGTTCTCCTTCTCCTTAGGTTCCTTGTCAGTGCTGTCTACCTTTAGCTTTGGGATATCTTCCTTGATTACCATTGTCCGATAGTTCGGGTACTGAGCAACCATATGTTAGAACCCTTAGCACTTAAAGCATTTGATCTGTCTTATCTTCTTACTAGAGTCTTGCCCTTTCTCATAAGTTCAGGTTGGCACATCTCCATCGAGTCGGCCTTTCTATTTAGCTTGGACATCTATCTTTCGGAACTACTTGGCACTTGACTAAGCTCGATGGTGTCCTTGCCCTGGTCGGCTAGTTGGCAATCTAGGCGGTACTTGGCTCCTTCTTTGTCTCTCTACTCGTTAGGCTATTCTAATGGCTTCATCTATTATGGTGAATCGTTGGATCTCTATAATGTCTCGGATGTCACCATACAACCTAGTAAGGAACCTAGAGATTATTCACGCTAGTGGTTCCTCCACTTCACATTAGATTATGAGCATCTGAAATTCCTAAACATACTTGTCAATTGTTTGACCTCCTTGTCTTAGCTTCTGTAGTTGAGTGAAAGTGTCTTATAGATGAGTATCAAGCACAAACCTATTCCTCAATATTCTCTTCATCTAAGGCCATGTATTAATCTCTCAATATCCCTCTTACCTCCTCATAGCTTGGAAATTCTTTCACTATATGGCGGCATATCTAGAAAACTTAACAACAACAATTTTCACTTTCTCATAATCCTCGTACTAATAGTAGCAAAAAACTCGCTCCACCTTTTCTTCCCATTCTAAATATTCATCAACATTCCTAGATCTATTGAAACTTGGAATTCGAAGTTTCACACGGTCAGATGCTTTAGGGACTCTAGCTCACTCTTCTTCAAAATACTCTTCTTTATCCTCTTCATCCAGTTCCCTTAGCTTTATTCTTTGCCTTACTTGTCCATCTACTCCACTACCTTGAACTTATTGAGTTGGGTTTTGATCTCTAACAGGTTGAGCAGCTTATGGGGTGTTTTGCATGGCCTCAGTGGGTCGGCAAGCTAATACATGAATAACTCGAGTCAAATCTACCAAGAGGTTAGTTACCTCATTAAGTCTCTCATAAGTACTTCTAGGGGTTCCTTGAGACCGTCGTCCATGGTGGATGATTCTACTGTTGTCATCTTTAGCACCAATGTTTACACTTGGGTTAGTCATTTTTCTAAACTAGAAACTAAACAGTCAGTGATTATAGCAACTAAGATGAATATAGTAACTTGCTCTATTTCACAAACACAAAACAGAGTATAATAGAACTTCAAAAATCCAACTACAGCTCACACATAACCTGGCTTTGAAATGAAGATGATGCGAATCATGGCCAAGAATAGATAAGGCCAGTCACTGAATGGGTCTAAGCTTGCCGAAAGTTTGAAAGAGTTGATGGGGAATGGTGCGAAAGAGCAAATGACGAATAAAAAAGTAAGCAAAACCTATGAACCACTCCAATGGACGTGATGCACTAATGGGACTTTCGAGGACTCATAGCACAACTTGATATAATGCACGAGTTCGTCTGGTGAGGTTACTTGCCACCTATCCTTATTTAAGAAATAGGATAAGAGTGAAATGAGAGTAAAGAAGCTTAGTGTTTACACAAAGGAAGAATATCCAGTATATTAATGGTAATTTGCCTATTATAACTATAAGGACAGGGATATTTATACTCGAGAATTTAGGGCAACATGCCTAAAAAAGAAAAGACCAAAAGGGTATTACTCTAGAGAAGTAATGTATAAGGGTAAAAATGAATATTTAAAAAGAGTAATGATTAGTGTGGAAGATTCTATACGTGGTTCTATATACGTGGCGGCAATATATTAGCAAAGCCGTTGAAAGATGCAGACAAAAGGTATGGTCTACTTACTTATTCAAGCAGGGGCGGCTTAGTCAATCCAATGTATATCTCTCATCATCTCGGTAAAGGAGATGCCAAGTAAGTGATAGGCTATACATGTGAGAATAAGGATCAACTGTTGTCTTGGCCTTTCGATTCTTGGCACACTATTTGCGAGAAATAGGTAATCATATGGCTTAGCATGTAGGATGGGTCAGCAAGGAGATACTCAGCTTTAGTAGGAGTCAGCTGGAGCAAGAGGGTTCGTCTTACCAGTCCCTTTAGTCCTTGGGCTCGACTGTGGGTCAATGGCTAAGTAACCCGATTCCTATCAGTTTTGAACTCTTGTAAGTACTCCTTAACGGTGTTTTGACCCTGTCTAAGGTGCTGGAAAGTATGGACCATCTCCTGCTTGAAATAAGTTGGTATAAAGCGCCAATTCATTAGACGTTTCATGAGCCTCCAAGTCTTAACTGGCTCTTCTCCTTCAGCATCTTTTTTGGCAACCAACTTATCCCACTAACGAAGCCAACTTAGCCTTTCTTTGATCATCACACTCATAGCACTCAAACAACTTCAACTTCTCGACTCGGGAAACCCAGTTAAGGAACTCTTCAGGTCAGCAGCTACCACTAAAAGTTAGCGGCTTAGTTTGATATTATTAAGTCCTTGACCAGGTGCTCAAAGTTCATCCCTTGCATTCCGAGCTGGTCGGTTCACTTCAGATTGGCTTCTTTTGTTGGAACTTTACTAGGCTATATCCCTTCTTGGCATTGGCTCTCTTCTTCGGGCTCCTTAATTTGCTTTAGAGTCAACACTCCTTTCATTTCTTCTTCTCAACTTAGTAGCTCTTCTGGGTTGTTGCTTATCATTATCTAGTTCATTGGAACCGCTTCTTTTGGTGGGTTTTTGTTCCCTTCTTTCACCTCAGCCATTGTGTTTATGACCTCTGACTAACCTAGTAACCTCCTAGATAGAATCAGTGAGATTTTGAATATGATATTCCAAGTTTTCAATGGTGATAGCCATTGTTGTTAACACTATCTTCAGACATTCTTAACCGTATGGTAATTTCCAATTGAAATTGAACAAACATGATTTACAAAAAAAACATAACTACAGTAACCCAAAAACAACTACTACTCGGCTTTTATAGCTTCCCACGACTAACAAATATGACTACTAAAAACATAAACAATACATTACATTACAGAACGACGACAACTAACAAATGTTCAAATGACGAAGCAATCTTTGAAGAATATTGTACGCGTGTCTCCCCAAAGCTCTAATACCAAGATAATATGACAACGAGTCTCGAACTAAGAATGAAGGCAATCAGAGTTGAAGTAGGTATGATGAGCAGGAGGTAAAATGGGTAGGTTTGACAATGAATGTGTATGGATATTATGCACTAAGACATAAACACAATAAAGGGTTGGAGCTCGAAATAGGGTTCGATATAACTCATAAACACTAAATGTCACTTGAGATTTAAATGAGGGTTAAATGCAACTCATTAATTGGCTCAAATGAAGGTTCACCACAATCTTAGCGTCAAGATTGATAAGAACATAAAAAAGATTAAGGAGTTACTCAATACTCAATAATTTGGAAATGTAAGCTCTAAGATCTTAAGTATAACCTTTACTCCAAAGAGAAATATTCTTTTGTCTAATAATGTATCATGATGTTTGCTAATTACAACTATTGCTATTTATAGCAAGTCTTAAACCCTAGTGGTAAGACTGTAAATAATGTACAAGGCCTTAAACCTTAAAGAATGGACCCATAAATAAAATAAAAAAAAACATGTATAAGAATACAAAACTATGCGTTTAATAGAAGAAGTCGGTATGCAGTCACTTAGCTTGTCTTGGAAGGAGCAGATCTGACTTATATGGGGGCGGCAATTGGATGTCTAGGTCCAAGGAGGAGTCTTTGAAGTCTTGCAGTGCTTGACCGAGACACTAGAAAGGTCGACGTATAATTGTCGAGTTCTAGAATTAGTCGACACTAATTTCTTAGTGCCGTGTTGAGTGGTTTTTTGGTCTTGAGTCCTCAGCTGTGTGATCTCTCGTTTTCTCGGTAGACGACAGAATTGATGTCGAATGTCTCCTTTTCTTCCCCTTGATCTTCTGTTATTAGCTTAGCCTCAACAAAAGTTGATTGGCCTTGGCTTGGAGATAGTCGAGGGTTGATTCCTAATAGAATCCAAATGAGAGGGAGTCTAAGCTTCAAGTAGGAAATGATGTTAAAGTAGAAGTTGACCTCATAGGTTTTATTAGGTTGCTTTTAGAGTAAGGATTTGAACTTATTTTGGAAAATGTTTTCTATGTACTATCTTTTAGGTGGAATTTGATTTCAGTTTTTATTTTGGATAGGATTGGTTACAATTTTGTGATAGGTACTAAAAGGGTCAACTTATTTTCAAATTCTTAATTGATTGGAACTTTTAAGGTTCTTGATAGTTTATATAGTTTGTTTTTGGCTCTTAATAATGAGGAAATATACATGAATATTGAGAATAATGTTTCTAGAAGATGTCATATTAAAGAAAAATATTTCTTGTTAAGGCATAAAAGATTGGATCACATCTTTAATGAGAGAGTTAATAAATTCATAAAAGATGGAATTTTACCTACTCTTGATTTTGAAGGCTTGAACCCTTGTGTAGATTGCATTAGATGTAAAATGATTAAACTAAAAGTAAAGGGGCAACTCGTAGTTATGAACTTTTAGAGATTGTACATATAGATATTAGTGGACCTCTTAAATCTACCTTGTTTGGTGAAACCTATTTTATTGCATTCATTGATGACTTTTCACGTTTTGGTTATCTCTACTTAATTAAAGAAAAATATGATGCTCTTGAAAAGTTTAAAGTCTTTAAAATTAAAGTAGAGAAACAATTAGGGAAAATCATAAAAATTGTCACATGTGACAGATGAGGCGAATATTATGGCAAACATGGTCTAATTAGGTAACATATAGGGCCATTTGCCAAATATTTGCAGGAGTGCGAAATTATTACACAATACACTATGCCTGGTAGTTCTAAACAAAATGGTGTTTTCGAAAGGTGGAATCATACCCTTAAGGATGTGATGAAGAGCATGATAAGTAAGATTAAATTCCTTAAGTCTTTTTGGGGTGAAGCCATTAAAATTGTCTTATACATCTTTAATAGAGTACCTAGTAAGTTAGTTCCAAAGACACCTTTTTATTATGGGCCTATAGGAAACCAAGCATGAGCTACTTTTGAGTTTGGGGATGTCTTGCTGAGGTTAGAATTTATAACCCTTTAGAGAGAAAAACTAAACCTAAGATTACTTATTGCTACTTTATGGGGTATCTAGCCCATTCTAAGGGATATAGGTTCTTTTGCCTCATACGTAGAACCAAAATTGTAGAATCATAGGTTGCTAAGTTCCTTGAATTAGATAT
Source organism: Lumnitzera littorea (assembly GCA_024138015.1). Classification (NCBI taxonomy): domain Eukaryota; kingdom Viridiplantae; phylum Streptophyta; class Magnoliopsida; order Myrtales; family Combretaceae; genus Lumnitzera; species Lumnitzera littorea. The sequence continues at coordinate 92,641,405 of JAMXBB010000005.1, forward strand.
TACTTATGAGGTTGTTAGTGATTTAGTTGATGACTCAGCAAAGCTTGGAAGATAGGTTTCTATTTCTTTGCCTGTCCTACAAAATAATCTTATTCCCATAGTTGTTGATGGAGTGAAACATGAGGAGCAGAATACAGAACTCAAAAATCCTACTCCTATTCGTATAGAGGACCCTCAAGGTCAAGGGGAGAATATTGAGGTGCCCATGAGGATATCCTCTAGGCAAAGGAAATATGCTATTTTTGATGATTAAGTTGTCTATTTAGGAGAGAGTGACTATAATATTAGTCATGTAATGGATTTGGCATCCTTCCATAATGTTGTTAGTTGTCCCCAATCTAATAAGTAGATGGAAGTAATGAAAGATGAGATGGGTTCCATGGCATATAATGATGTTTGGGAGCTTGTTGAACTTCCATAGGGATGTATACCTATTGATTGTAGATGGGTATACAAGATGAAGAAAGACTTTAAGGGTAAGATTGAGAGATTCAAAGCTAAATTGGTAGCTAAAAGCTTAACTCAAAAAGAGAGTATTGATTTTAATGAAACTTTCTCACTAGTTTCTTCTAAGGATTCCTTTAGAATTATTATAGCTTTAGTAGCACACTTTGACTTAGTGCTTCATTAGATGGATATGAAAACTACTTTTTTGAATGGTGATCTTGAAAAAGAGGTTTATATGGTGCAACTTGAAGGTTTCAAGAAATGGGAAAAGAACACTTAGTGTGTCGACTCAAGAAATTTATTTATGACCTTAAGTAAGCATCTAGGCAATAATACTTGAAATTTGATAAGGTGATCACTTCTTTGGGTTTTGAACAGAACAAAGTTGATCAGCGTCTATACCGTAAGATCAATTGGAGCAAGTATATATTTCTAGTATTATATGTTGATGATATTCTGTTGGCATGTAATGATATTGGATTGTTAATGAAACTAAACAGCTGTTATCCAAGACTTTTGATATAAAGGATCTTAGGGATACATCTTTTGTTCTTGGAATTGAGATTTACAACGATAGATCTCGAAACCTCTTGGGGCTTTCTCAAAAGGCCTATATTGAGCATGTGCTTAGTAGGTTCAATATATAGAATTGCAAAGATGGGGATGCACCTGTTGCTAAAGGTGACAAATTTAATCTTAGTTAGTGCCTTAACAATGAATTATATAGAAAATCTATGAAGACAATGCCTTATTCTAGTGCAGTTGACATTCTCATGTATGTGTAAGTTTGCACTAGACTAGACATTGCTTTTGCAGTTGGTGTTCTTGGTAGATACCTGTCAAATCCTAGGATGGATCATTGGGTTGCTGCCAAGAAAGTGATGAGGTATTTACAGAAGACTAGGAGTCACATGTTAATGTATAAGAAAGTAAATCATCTTAAGATTGTTAGATATATAGATTCTAATTTTGTTTGTTGTCAAGATAGTTTGAAGTCTACTTTAGGGTACATATATATGTTAGTTGGAGGAGTTATATCTTGGAAAAGTGTCAAGCAAACACTTTTGGCTTTTTCGACCATGTAAGCTAAATTTATTGCTTGTTATGGAGTTGCTTCACAGGGCATGTGGCTTAAGAGCCTTATTTCATGTCTCCGCATTATAGATTTTATCTCTAAATCGTTAAAGATTTATTGTGATAATAGGTTTATTGTATTGTTTACTAAGAACAACAAAACTAGTAGTGGGTCTAAGCACATAAAGATTAAGTATCTTACGGTTAGGGATATGGTGAAAAATGGCAATATTGTTGTTAAGCATATTGACATTGATGATATGCTTGTCGATCCTTTGACTAAGGGGTTAAGACCTACTGTATTTAGTGCACATGTTAAAAACATGGACATTGTGGAGTCTTTTGATGTATTGTTTTAGTGGGAGTCTACAATATCCTTAAACTCTCATTTATATTTTTCTTATAATTGTTATTTTGAGATCTTTGCTTTTGAAGATGTTTATTATATAATATTGATGATCTTCAATTTATCTACATTTGATTTGTATTGTTACATTATGTTTACAATTGTATATGTACAATTATGACATTTATGTCATGTGTATGTCTTGATACCATTAGATGTTACCACAAGTTGATCTTGTGGGTAACTATGAGACATATGGGCATCTTAATGCTGTACAGATTTCTCATAAGGTTTGGAAGAAATCGATAAAGGATTGACAATGAAAATAACATATTGATCATGAAAAAGTGTTATTTTCTTACTACATAGCTACACTGGGATCCATTATTGTTGGTATGGGCACTAGTATTTCTAACCACAGATTAGTCTTGTGTTGATAAATGACATAAAGACTGCTGTAATTCGGTATTAGATGGCTATGTTGAATGAGATCATAGAGATGATAATTTTAGGACTAAATGATTTTTTTCTTTTTTTTTTCTTTTTAAATTGTGGCCACGTTAAGAATAGTTTATCAACTTGGAGTCATTTTGAAAATATGTTTTTCAAAACTAAGACAAACTAATTAATATTGCTCAAGTGGAAGAATGTTGGAATTTTCCTATTATAAGTTAATATTAAGTGGAGAATTTTTTTATTTAATAAAACTGGTTGATTATTTAGTCCCAATATAAAAATATGCATGATAAGTCTAAAATAAATGTGATCATGTAATATGAGTTATGTATATCTCTGGGTCAGTGTGGTAAGGCAACTATGTAAACCTAACCCAGTAAGAATTTTGATAGAGGGTTCTATTAGAGTTTTCTTATAAATATATGGTTAAGTCCCCTCTTCACTACTATTTAGTAAATCTACCCATTGAGAGCTACTAAAGCAAAGGAAGAGGGAAGAGGAAGACTAACTTTTGTAGTTTAGATTTAAAGTTCCATCCACTACAAACTATGTCTACACAATCAAGTAAGTTTTCTATTAATTATCTTTTAGTGTTCTAATATTACACATACATGTTTTACAATTTTGATTACAGCCAATAGTAATAATCTCAAGAGTTTACTACTAGTGGTTATGTTTAAAAATAACTAACAGTGAGAGGTATAAGCCACATCTGATGATTAGTGATGGAGTTTATTTATAACAGCGATCTTTATTTTTAAAAGATGAAAATCATTTTCCTCATTTTTCATTAATATTTTCTATAATTATATGCTAACTACCATTACTAATGGTATTCTCCTACGATCGTCTTTCATCATGACTTGCTGGTATAATCTAAGGAGTCATTAGTATGTGAAACCTTTTAAACGAGTACTATCCTTAAAAAATCATGAACGACAAAAATTTCGTTTCATTGTAGTTACATCCTTACATAATTATGCAATTATTGAAAAGACATAGATATTACTCGTCTTAAATTACTTCAATGTTTTAGTGAAGGTTTAACGTAGTATAAATTCATCGGCTTCCATCAATAGACAATATTATGAAGTTAAGCGTCCTGCTGTCGTTGCTTATGTGTGTGGACATTTTTATACACAAAAAATTCTAGGTTTGAAAGCCATTGAAACTACGAAAATCTGGATCACTATCTTTAAATTTTTTTGTAAAATTACAAAATCTTGTTGAAAAGATACATATTATTGTTCTTCACTGTGAATTTTACCAAGACAAGAACAGAGCTATTTTTTGTAATTTTAAGGAGACAAGAACTCATTAAGACCGCAACAAAGTCGAGATCCGTTAATCTGTAGTACTTAGGCTGCTGTTAAACCGCCTGACTTTGTTATTTTAATGTATATATGGTTCCTTATTTGACCAGACATTTTCTAGCGAAAGCTTCTCTACATTTAGGAAAATTTGGATCGGTTGTTGATCCCATTTTAAGATGTATTTTATTTTATTTTTTTCCTGGCGAAACATTTTAAGATGCGGTTAAGTATAGTGAATAGTTGAGATTATATGAAAAAAAAAATGTTATCCTAATATTTAATGTCACAAGATATTTTAAAAAATTTAGATAAGTTTAATCATTAATTTGTAACTTTACCCATTGAAAAGATAGATATTATTCTTCTTATATTAATATGACTTAGATCTTCGTTTTTAGGTACCTGTAACAACAAGAAGGATCATAGATCAGACTGGTCAAAGTGCTTGATAGCAGACAAATGGAGAATGATAAAATATGCATTAACGAGAAGATCGGCTTACTATAGGATTAATTAACAGCAGAGTATGATCAGGAGTCAATAAAAAACAGTAACTTATGAAATAAATTTCGACACTACTTTTAAATTTTTTTGTTTTAAACCTAGCTACATGTTAGTTCAATAAAACGATCGTTTTGGCTTTTAATATAAAACCTTCTCAACTTAATTATATGGTACATATAGTTTGTGAGGGCGAGCTCACAATTTCTATTTCTTTATATTTGTTTCATTTGGGCTTAAACTACGCATTTAAATTCTAAATTTTTAAAAGTATGCTTTCAAACTTTCGCTTTACTAGTTTTACCCTTGTATAACAAAAAATTTTTACTAAAGTGCAGAAATATCACATGAAATAATAAAAAGAGACCACTGCCACTTTTCATTTCTTAGTTTTCAATATCTTACTACACATAAATAATGTTATTTTCTATTTCTTTTTGTTTTTATTTTTGTTATTTCTACCAAAGAAAAATACTTTTATTTTTCAAATGGGAGGCTAAACATATATGGGATAGATATAAAAGGGGTGTATCTACAGTTTACCGAATGTGGAAATCATCCAATCTTTAAGTTGCAATAACAGCCGTCCAATAAATAAGCTCATGCCACATTACATCTCCCCTAGTATTTCAGAGATGAATACACAATGTCAATAATATTATATACTTCTGCTTTAGTATTAATAATGTGTACAATACATTATAAATGAATGCGACAAGCAATGTATTTAATTATTTGGGTAAATAAATAGCATAAATATGTTATTAAAATGTGATTACTAATTCAAAACAAATTGCATCTCGTGATGAATATCATGGATAAATTTCCTGATACAATATATATCAAGAAATTACCCTTTTTTTTTTTAAAAAAAATTTCCCTAAGGATTTTGTTAATATGGTCATATCTGGCACCTGATAAAGCGGTTTGCCTTTTTTCTTCATGACGGTCAATTTAATTCCCACGGAAATAATGGACATTTTTTTTTTCCAACTCTATATTTTATACGGGGTGAATAGAGAAACCGAACCTATTTTATTTTCTGTAGAAAAATGATATTTATAGGAGATATGGATGGTGGCATGACCACGGTTAATATATTGAATGTGACGATTATATGAGGTCTTGGATTTAAATTTTGGAAATATATATATATATATATATCTATAGTTTATACATAAATTAATAAAAGAACCAGAATAGAAACAATAGCAAGGGCTTGCTATTATGGATATTTTGCATAGGTTATTGTCAAATTAATCACGAGATTATGTGGTGTGGGGAAAAGGAGGATGGAGATTAATTGGTCTCAAGAAGCCCGTGGTGCAAAGTTTTCTCTTTTCAGATTTCACCTGTAAACCGTTGTGGTGTGTGTGTGTGTGCGCGCTGTGGTAACCCCGTGAAATTAAGGTAGTGAAGCTTGCACACACGGAGAAGGAATTTATATATGGTTTTTGTGGACTTTTCTTTTTCAATTCATGCAAAAATAAATGGCATCGTTAGCCCCCCATCTCGACACCTCAAAAGTTTACACGGACGGCTGTCTTTTCATTTACTCAAGTGCACAAAGGTTCATACTCGTAAATTGCGAAAAAACGCTTACAAGAAATTTTCAGATACATCATGCGAATACTAAAGGCAGGACCAGCTTACTTTGGTATAGTTGGCTTTCTTTATTGAACAAATCTTAATATGATGGTTTGAGTTTTTTTTTTTTTTTTTTTTTTTATTAAACTTAATTTTATAGTTCGGTTCATAAATTGTTTAAATCTAATTAAAATCGGTTTAGTATGTTTTGATTCATTATTTAAATCGTTTATATTAAATTTTTATTATATATTTTTATCTTTAGTAACAAATTTTTCTTTCCATTGAATTTTTATATATTTCCAGTTAATTTCTTATATATTTATCATATGTAACGATACTTAGTAAAAAGTTGCATAAGATTTTAATAAAACTAATTTGATTGGATGAGAATAAGAGACTATTTTAGCAAACAATAATGAGGAGTGAGAAGTAAACCTATCTGTCTAAAAGTTATATGAAAAAGACAAAAGAGATACATTAAAAATTGAAAAAGAGATTAGAGGTACCTAAAAATCACCAATATCAAACTCTTGATTTGAAAACATACGAGAAAAAGATAATTTAGAAATAGAAAATTTCTAAATGTGAAATTTTAAATGAAATCCATTTAACTCAATCTTAATAATTGATCGAGAAATAAGACAAAGAAGAATACTATGTGAAAAATTTGATATAATCCATGAAGATTGATTGAAAAAATAAATTACAAAACAATTGCATGAATTTCTATTTAACCAAATGGTTTAGTTTGATTTAAAATTACAAAACAATCGCGTACTGTTTATATATAACCAAATTGAACTGCAAACCGAATGATTTAACAGATTTTTTAGTTTGGTTTGATTTACAATTCAATCTATAGTTTGCGGTTTTTTTACCAACCTTACCAAATACTATGTGCAAACAGATAGACTTTCTAAACTCTTAAAATATGATTTTATTATTAAAGTTTATAGTCTAATCCCCTCTCACTATTATACTCATGGAAAAAAAAGTGTGACTTCATCTCTTTATAACTATCCTACATGATGTTTATGTACATCCTAAATTCTTGTTACTTATGGTCTTTTTCATGAAAATTTTGAATTCTATTAATAATTTCAGCATTATTTATATACTTTCAAAAGTTATCGAAAGATGAAATTATATCTTTTAAATTTTTACGATTTTATCTACACCTAACTAGTCAATAGTTTAAATAGTGCATTTAGTTATTTCCAATTTCTTTGGGGAGCAATAATTCATCAAAATTAATACCAAATATGATTTTACCTTCTTATAATTTTTGAAAATAAACATATACATTCTAAACCATGTAAAACTTTAAAACCCTCATTCTATATTCTTTTAGCAACATTTATGAAAATATAATGACAGTTTGAGAATTATTTGTATATTTTGAAAAGCTATAGAAATACAAAGTCACGTTCTCAAAGTTTATGGGATCTGTTCATATTAATCAATATTATAAGAGATATAATTGCAATTACACCTTGACAACACTGAAATAATCTACAAGGGAAGAAATATGAGTACATGATATAACTGAACTTTCTATTTGTGTTGTCCACTATATATCCAAGGCAATATTCTAATTTAGCCCTTTGATCTTTAAAAGTATGATATATATATATTTTCAGAAGAAAAGTTCAGTTAGCAAATTGATCACATTTGTTATCACATCTGTTAAGGTATGTTTTTTATAGTCAAATAGTATAATAATGGAATGAAATAGATTTGATACCTCTTTTTGATGGTTATTGTAGTGGTATTTAGGGAAAAGAAAAAAAAGAAAAATTGATGACATTCAGCAAGATCATTATTGCTTGAGTAATTAGTTAATAACAAGATATTTTTATACGGCTTGTCCAATTACCAAAGAAGGTCCAAAGGCCTAGTTAATTTTAAACTTTTGACTAATAATAGTCCGAAAACTTCTCCAAGATTTAATTAGGACCTAAACTTTTATTTAATAAAGCTGGTGATTTAGTCCATTATATAAATGTACAGCGTGCGTCATGTTCTTCATACTTAGAGAGAAGCACAATGCAAAATAAGATGAATTTTCAGGTTTTTATAAGCTTTATGATGGAATATTTTAATCTTTGAAACACCAGAAACAACATTAAACATTAGCTTATAGATTTAGGATAACAGTTGGCCAATCGTTTCATTAAAAGATTAAACCGAGAGTACCTCAAGGTAATTAAACTTTTGATTATGTTTATTTTCATTTATTTTTATTTTAATGTACAGTACTAATTCATGTTTAGGAGCAAACTTATTTAAAAATTTAAATTAATAAAATATATTTGTTAAGATCATTGAAGTTTAATAATATGAATACTAATATTTCAAAAGGAATGATTGAGTTTGGTTCTCTTCTCTCTCACTATCATAATCTAACGAATAGTAATTTGGAAAATCGAAACTCATAATGTATATTTTGACTCTTCCTCTTACAAGTGGCTTAGATTATGACACGTCCGTCACTAAAATTTATCACAAAACATTCAATAATGAAGAGCTAAATAATAGCGTCAAGACTTTTCATTGATGATCCATGCCCCATTACCATATTAAGATGAAGTTCAAAATAAAATAAATCGAAAATTTAAATATGTTTTTGCATTTTTCCATAGTTTGACAATGTCAACGAACATTTATTCTTATGTAGACCTAGGAATCAGTTTAAAGTTCAATTAGTACTGCTAGCCATAACATTAGAATATTATGTCTTCGACTGAACTTCTTGAAAATCATGCAGCATAACATGCGGCAAAAACATATATTGTTGTACAATTATACTTTTATAGGATAGTGCAAATATACGTTTGAAGTTCCAATCTTATCATTGGATCACACTTACCGATACATTTTCGAACTTAGTTTCTGTATTATCACACTCAAAAACTTACTCGTACGAATTATGAATATGCTAAAAGAAACAGAAGAATATGAATTCTTGAAATTCTTCACTCTCTTATGCTTGTCATTTTATTCACTTTGATGTACATAGAATGAATTACACACACACTCATTCGCTTTTTCAACTCACTCACATCTCCTTTTATATGCAGTTACACTAACTAACCAACCACTTAACCACTCAAGTAACTAACTAACCACACCCCCCTTATCTAAATCTAAATTACACTCAACACCTATGTGGTCTGTAACTGGCTAAAATTAAGCTGTAACAAGTGGAAAATGAATAGATAAGAATTTGTTGAACAGAGACATCGGTCAAACTCAATAAGATGCCTTCTTGCTTTGAGTTTTCGTAATTGCCGATAATATATGGTACCCGCAATGGACGGGACAAGGGTCCACAACTATTGACATAAAATAGGCATTTTAGCACGGAGAAAAAGAAAACCCCACAGAATAAATTAATGTCAGCCCCATTGTGATCTCTCTCATCCGCCATTTTTCACGGGCATATGATTTCATACTCGAATTATTCTCATGTAACATATCTATGGCTATGGCTATTATTAAGATCATATATGGATATAAGATGATAGAAAGAGATGCATAATATTTACGTGGAAGACCGTCGTGAAAGGAGTAGCGGTAAAAGAACTATGAATGACCCAAGCAAACCATTATAGTGTAACTAATAGTACAAATATTTTAAGATTTTCATATAATCTCGGAAAATCGGTTCCTATAAACTAGTCATGGGATTTCAATACACATAATAGTGTATATGAATAAATTAAAAAAAAAAAAAAACACAGCCCTGTTGTATTATTTCATATATTTATTTTACATCGTTGATATTTTCGTACCTAAAAGTTAAAAGGACCCGATGCTGGTTTCTCTAGAGTATACAGTTCGTTATTGATTTTTAATTAGCGAGAGGGTTAGGATACATGGTGAAGAAAAAAGGGTATAATTTCATAGCTCATATTTCCTTTTATACTTAATTACTAGTGCAAGCTGAAGAATCACATTAATTTAAGAGGGTGGGAGTCATGTCCTATTTTTGTCCCATGCCTGCATTACCATACCAAGGATTATATTAACTAATATAGTGATAAGTTAGTTCGTGATAAATTTCATTCCTCGTAATATTCCAAACAAACAAGTCTAAATATTGATAAAAGATTCATTAAAAGTGAGATACTATGTATAAAGCCTAATATTATGTAAGATTAAATAAGAATTTGATATATATAATATCGTCATGATGACTTATATAAATATTTCTAAATATTAAAATTTTATTTATTCTTATCTATCTTTAGGTAAACTGCATAACGTACTACTCTAGTGAATTCCTTTGCGGTAAATTTTATAGTTGCTTATAAACCGGGGCGAAGTGCACCTGTTTATTCTTGATCCTTCATGGGTCAACTATGGAATTTGAGGGAAAAAACAACGTAAATAGGTAAAACTGGAAACGAGTCCCAAGTAAGACAATTCCGTGATTCTCGATGGGAATGCATTTTCTTTCTCACCATATTCGCAGGCTGTCAGTTTCCTCTCTTTTTCTCTACATACAAATCGTGCGAACTGACAAAACCTAACCCTAGACACAGAGAGCCGCAGTCGGTAAGATAAGATCCTATGCTTTAGATTTCTTCAGACACACATAATAGGTGCTGTTATGCAAGTGAAATTTACAGGTTAATATTAAAAAGTTCGTCACTCATTGTTAAAAAATGTGGTTCGGTTGCTAAGAACCAACAATAGTACTCTGTCCAGTCTAGTCGGTTCTTTATTGCTAATTCAATTCAAGTAATTTGTACTTACTTATGAAATAAGTTATAATACTTTATGGTAAATCATCGGATCGGAACCTACTTTTAAATAAAGTTTATTATTACTGAAAATTTTCACTGAATGAATATTTTGTTTTTTCACCTAGCACAAAAATTAAAGCCATTATGCAAGAGATAAACTAGATCATACAGAGACTTCGTTGACTCAATAATTAGGAGTCATTTTTTATTTTGATGCACTAAGAACAAAAGGTCCAAATTGTTGGACCTGCCCAAACTCCAAAAAAGAGAATCTGACGAAATTCTTAAAATAAATAGGTCACTGATTGTACCCTTTCACGTACTACCGAGCCTTTTGATTTATGTTTTAGGTAGTGTTTACAGATCACTCGCGATTTGGATGTTGAGCTTGATAATTATATTGAATTTCAATACCAGACCAACTAATCTAAGAATTTCGAAACTTGACTTTGATTGCATTTCATGCCTTGTCAATGCCATCTTAATTAGTATTTGATAAGACCGTTAATTAATTTAAAAGTTTCAATCCTTTAATAACGTTTTTACTTAATAATGACAATTGCTTACAGAGTATTGAATCATCTTCATGTGTGATAGTGAAATCGACTAATTTAATTTAGCAGTTATCACTACAGAAAGAAGCAATAAAGAATTTTATTTGGATATGTATTACTATATCTATTATATTAACCTCCCAAGTACTACTTTAATGTCTTATATAGGTCTGAAAAAATTATAATGCTCTTGAAAAATTAATTTAGGAGGTAATACAATTTTCTTAACCTGTTACACTACTGTCCCATTTTACACTTCACCATTTTTTCTCTAAATTCTAGAACCTAAATTCCAATTTTCCAATACCATTTAATTCTAAGGGCTCTCTAGATTCTAATATACTTTTAAAATTCAAATCAATCCTGTCAACCATGAGTATTATTTTTGTTATTATTAAGTTCAAACACTCCATTTAATTTCTTACCATATAATATATGTAGTTAAATATGGATGGACTAATAAAACGTAGTGGTGCTTTCTTTCCCCTATGATGTAAATAATATGAAATGATCATTATATATTCATTTCTATAATTATTTTCTATCTAATATTGAGTAGTTTAAATATTTTCATTTAGCATGCGTATAGTGTGTAGATAGTAGATATATATATATATATTTCTTTAACCAATTATATGTTTTACAAGGACGAGAGAGAAGAATAAAACTTATTGTATTCCAGCCTATTACATCAATCATGAGGGGTTTTTACTATCACTATTTTTTTATTCGTTTTATTTGGGAAATTAGTGGCTCTCGTAAGAATTATTTTGAAAAATTGCTCTTGCATGTATATGGGGATATTTTTATTTTTAATCAAAAAATAATAATATATTAAAATTAAGAGGAATCCTATGATTCTATCTAACTTTTTTATTTTTTATTTTTTTTTTACAGAATTGATTCAATCCATGATTTAATAATTAAATATTTTATTATATTAACTTTTATAATTATCTAAATGGTCAATGATCAATTAAATGGTTCTATTGACGACATCGTGTATCTTTAATTTTTGTGGCTGTGCACACAGGTCGTCGTGTGACATGTGAATATTAACTTCTTTTTCATGCGTTGCGACATGTATTATTGTTATATCATTGCAGACTCAACCAAAATGACATCGAAGTTCTTCTTTATCTTCACCCGTCCACTCACCCCATAGTAAATGTCAACATTGTGCATTAATTGAACCCTACATAGCCATACATACAACATATATACTCATATATATACGTATGACATACATCATGCATGCAGCACAAGTCACCCCAAATAATATAAAATACTATTTACGTGAGCGTATGAGAGAGAGAGAGAGAGAGAAAGAGAGAGATTTCTCTTCAAATGTCAAAGACTAGGGCATCATTTGTCACATATTCCTCCTAGCTATTTCTGCAAATTCTCTCAATATTCTTCTCTATTCTAAGTAAAGAATGTCTCGTTCCTCCATCTAGCTAAGTGATGAGGACACATGACAAGTCATTTCTCTCTTATTTAAACACATAGATCATAGTCAGTTTAATTTCTTAACCCATCTAATTATTTTCCTCTATAATTTCATCATCGCCAACTAATCCTTTTCTTTTGTTTTTCTAATAACCAAAATTTAGTTTAGTTTTGAGGAAATCAAATCACAAAAAAGAAGTGACTCTCCACTATGAGTTCTTCTAAGGAGATAGAAGATCAGGCCGAAGAATATGAGATCGATGAAGAGGAAGCCGACACGAAGAGTGAGCCAAGAAATGGGCGGAGCTCAAGCACAAGTACGGTAGAAGAGACCGAAAAGAAGGCGGCATCTGCCCCGTGCGGGTCGGTGCGGAAATATATCCGGTCAAAGATGCCGAGGTTGCGGTGGACTCCTGATCTTCATCTTTGCTTTGTTCATGCCGTTGAAAGACTAGGTGGACATGATAGTAAGTACTAAACATCTATACATGTCAGGGCTTTTATTTTATTTTATTTTTTTTTTGAGTTATATATCTGGGTCCGAATGAAAATTTATGAAAATTAGACAGAGTTCCTAAGTTTATTGTAGTCATTTGATGCTGGAATTGGACTTGTTTTGAATCAATTTTGTATTAATCTTTTAGGAGCAACCCCAAAGTTAGTCCTCCAGTTGATGAATATCAAGGGTCTTAGCATCGCTCATGTCAAAAGTCATCTTCAGGTATAATACTATCCAACTTACGAAAAAGGAGGGGAAAAAAAAAATCATAAAATTTCATTGTCGAAGCAATTTTTTGATAAAATAATTTAATTTAACCTAATCGATGTTTTATGAGAATTTTTTTATTGTTTTACTTTCTGTAGATGTACAGAAGCAAGAAGATCGATGATCCAAATCAAGGTAACTTCAATTTTATTCATCAAGATCATATAAGTAGTCTCCGAAATTATTTGCTAGGGTTTCTTCCCTTACCTTAATTACCCAACAACCCTTTTAATTTAATTAGAACTAACTTTGTTTATTTATTTTTTAAAATTTCGATTTGCTTTTCTTCCAAATTAAAGCTTTCAAGGACCATGGTCTATACACTGAAGGAAGTGATCATCGCAATATCTACAACCTTAGCCAGCTCCCTATGTTACAAAGTTTGAACCAAGGGCTTTATCCTAGGTGTGTTTTACAGATTCACAAGTGATTATGCAATTTATTTATGCTTAAGATAAGTAAAATTTTTATAATTAATTTGACTATATTATATCTTTTTTTTTTTTTTTTTTTTCTTCTCCCTATAAGATCATATGTTGATACGTCGTGGCGAGGTCACTCTCATCATCACTTGTACCACCCTTACTTTGATTGCACCAAACATGAAAGAGCAAGAATGGAGCAATTTCAGCAATATTCGTCGTACGATAATCGATTTGGGAGCAATAATCTCAAGTATTTCAACAACAATGATCATCACTCTCTAATTGGCACATCATCTTTATTCAAAGGTCAAGTCTCCAGAAGAAATATTCATCATCGAGAAGATTTCCATCCTTTCCCCATATTCTCCCAAAATCAACATCAAACCGGGACTTCGAGCTCTTCAACGATGCCAGAATCATCGAATATCCTGAAATTATCATTTCGAGATGATCCAAGCAAAAATCCCTCGAAAGAAAAGGATGTCGATTCGACAGATGATGCAATGGATTTAAATTTATCCCTTCGAATTGAACCAAGAGCGGAGAATAAACCGGCTACTGGACCGGAAATTTCTAATAATAATGAAGTCGATAGTAGATTGTCCCTTTCGTTGTGCTCACCATCGTCTTCGATTTTGAAGCTTAGTAGGTTGAAGGAAGATCGTGATGAAGATGGTTTTAGGAGTGTGAAGCAGAAGCAAGCAAAAAAGGGAAGTACCCTAGATCTGACTTTGTGAATGGGACAATTTCTGAGTGAGATCTTGATCAGGTACTTGCCCATAACCATGTGTACAAGAGAACAACTAATACATTTTATTGCAGAGATTTTTATGTCCTAGCTAGCCATGTCCAAAAGTTGAGATTGTCATCATCTGTTAATTAATTGTTTATTGATCGTTATTAACAAAAATGGTGAAATTTTTTCTTTCATCTACTCAATTTAGTAGGGAATGGATAAGAGATGACTTTGAAACCATGTTCTAATTTTATGGAAGAATAATGTTCACGCCAACTAGTTTATATAGTATCTATATAAAATTTATATACTAGTAACTATTGGGTTAGTATTAGAAATAAATAGCAACAACAAAAATAACTATTACATTAAAAAAAAAGTTCATGATGAATTTTCATTAAGTTGCAAAACATCGATATAATTTTTCAAGTGTATAGATTACTGCTTAGTCTGAGAATTCTAATTGTATTATTGGTGAATATAAATTATACAAGACATTACAATCTTACAAAATTCACTACATAAGAATTAAAATGTACTTTTACTTTTCTTTTCTTTTCTTTTCTTTTTTTTTGGCACGATTTTGATGAAATGTGCTTCAACTGTTAAATCTTCTCTACTACTAGATTTTGCTTTTCTTAATAAATTTATTATATATAAATGATTGGTAAAAAATAAGGGTAATTTGAAGATAAGTGAGCAATAAAAATAGTTTGGGAGAAAAATTAGAGAGATGACAAGCTAGTATAAAGATTAGGGAATATTCCAAAAGACAAATGTACTTGCAAATATATGATATAATAGAAACTGCTTCATGGACTCGGATCTTGGAAAGATAAAAAAGGACATAAATCGGAGATGGATTTCTTATGTTATGTTATATTATTCCCTCCAAAATGTGTCAGAGGGACAACTGCATCATTGTTTTATTTTTCTTATATTATTTTCAATATGTCCCTCGCTAGATAAGGGAGAGAAAGAAAGAAAAAAAAAAAAAAAAGGATGGTGGTGGTGCTAGGTGTTGGATGCGAGGGAAGCCAATAATATTAGGGTTTCGATGTCAATTGGGTAAAAATTAGCTAGTAACAGGTACTTATTGCATAGTTACATCTTATATTTTAGATTTTATCTAATTACTATTCTTTCTGACTCCCAAAAGTAAATTGCCATTACGTCTTTCTCAATATCCTTCAGTTTCAATAAATGTTAACTGACGATGTTTTTATTTTGGGTAAACTATATCATATTTCATTGGAACCTTTTTTTTTTTTTTTTAAGTTGACGCACTAGTTTTTTAAGACAAAGGAGAGATTAACTATTTCACACAAAAGCTAACATAGCAAGACAGCTAAAAAGCGGCCGGAACTACTATTTATTCTTTGGTCAACTAGAAGGGAATTACTACGAGTTTAGTCCGTTTAGTTAATTGAAGTGAAGAAAAGAATAAGGGTTGATAGCTAAATACTGATTTGACAACAACAATCTTTTTCAGACGATTTATAACATCTTCCTGAATTTTATAAAAAGTTATTTTTTTTAATTATCATTCGAAGTTCCTTTTTTCTTTATAAGGTCGATACTTGGTGGAATTGTCGTGCTCATCAATTGATGTATCACCCTTATTTTGATCATTCAAAACCTTGAAAGAATGGTTGTGCTCATTGTAAACGATTTCGTCAATATCTTTAGAGAATCAATTCGAAAGCAAGCAATAACAATCTCAGAGACCCTTTCATGGATCACTCCTCCCTAGACCTATATTACGGCAACCTCGAGTATTTCCTAAATAATGATGATATTATCAAGTAATTTATAGAGTTTAAACCCTTTGAATAAATTGTAAAATACATCCACTAAAACTTTAGTTTAGATGTGAATAGAATCCTAAATTTTCAGTGTAACTTTATTTATCAATTATTTTTAGATTGTGCATCAATTTTTCAAATCTAACTATCACTGTAAGTCTCAAAACCATGCAATTAGGGTACTTTTAACCATGGTTTTAGGAAGTCATTCACTATATTTATGGATTATTTGTATATTTTCAAATGTTATGGGAATGTAATATTCTACTTTATCAACCAATGGATTACGGATTAAATTAGCAATTATCCTAAAACATATAGAACCACGGCTTGTGTATTGCCTTAATAGTTCAAAAGAAGGATTGAGTGAAGCAACTGCAGAATGTAGAGCACCATTTGGTAGAGGAGCTAGAGCTGTCTCATTGCGATATTTTTTCAGAGGAAAACTCTGGAATCTATTGGGAAACGATACCCTCTTCTAAAATCTTTTAAATTGAATACTACCGGTTTTATATATGCCGACACATAAAGATCGATCGGGAGGCACAAGCTCTAGTAGAAAGCATGCACCAAGCTATAGCCTCAAGAGATGATGTGCCAAAATGAACCATTTCTCTTGGCTTAGCGATACTTACATCCTAACTCTGCATGAACATTTTTTATTAAGGTCAAGAGTTGGTTATGTTTGGGAAAAAAAAAAAATTTATTACAAGAGAGCACGAGAGTGTTGGATAAGAAGAAATGGACAAAAATGAGGGAAAGAATTGAAGGGAAAGTATGTGTTTGATTATGAGAAAATGGTGAAGTTAGGGATTAATTTTCTTCTTTATATTTCCATATCTCTCTCTAATGTAAGGTGAGGAGGAAATTTGATAAGATTACATGAGTATGTTTAATTGTTAATAAAATAAGGCAAAATACACTATAAGTAAGGATAATTTAAAGTAATAATTTTACTTCCTTCCACTTTCCAATCGTATCAATCAAATATAAAAAGCAAAATAACTCCCTTCACTTCCTCTATTCTCTACTTTCCCCTTTACTTTTCCTTCACTTGCCTTAGTTTCTCCTTTTCATTATATTACCAATCTAATATTATCTTAAACAATTAATTACAACCATTTATGACAGCTAACAATCCTCTAAGGAACTTTAATCTCCACTCCTTCTTCTAAATAGGAATTAAATTACAACTTTCTAGAATTGTCAAGTTTATAAGAGCTTAGAGGATTAGGCTTTTTAGAGTAAAACACTAAACAAATCCTTATAACGGTTCTGAAAATTCATCTGAATGAAGTAAAGACTTCATTCAAATGAAGTATCGACTTTGTTTAAATGAAGCCTCACTAATGATAAATTTGATGTGGGCATAATACCATATTGCAATAATGGAACCCTTTAGAGATACTTAATCTTGATAAAGTTATAATTTATTTGAATAAATATCTCCAAAGCTTCAATTCTTCATTGACATGGTTTTTCTTCTCCTTGGGCATATTCTCAATGCTCATCTTGTCATGCACCAAAATAAGGCTTGGTAGTAAGATTACTATAAGCTATCACCTAGTATATGCATCCATCACATGACGACCACCTTATGTGTCAAAGTTTATGAGATTCCGTTAAATCATTCACTTATTCATTTTCACTTAGTTAAAACAATTAAAAGTGCTTGTTTCAAAATGCTTAAGCTCTTGTGACCCTAAAGAGCTACAACCCCCCACTAAATGATGACACTAGAGAAACATTTTCGTAGTCTAGTAATAGTGATGAAGTTTCACATGATTAGGCAAAAAAACCAATGAACCACAAACTAAATTGAACTAGATCAAAATAAAAAATGCAATCCTTTTCTAGAAGGTCTGATTAGCGATTTGGTTCATCATATGTAGTTGGTTTGTGGTTAATTTAGGAAAGCAAACCAAACAATCAGTTCAAACCAAACCAAATCAGTTGATTTATTAAAAATTAAAAGTAAAAAAAGCATATTCTATTGCATGACAAAAGGAGTAAAGGTGTGATATCCTATATGATTGTAGACGCATGTGGATTGTGAAAGAGGATATGTGTTGGTTTATAAGGCTAACCATGATAACACTGGTTAGAAACTTTTTGACTATATGGTTAAAAAATAGTATTTTAGTATTTGTTGGCTTGATTATTATAAGACCCATTAACTTGTTTAAGCAACCGTAAAGATATAAACCCCAAACCCTAAGTTCTTAAGGATCTAAGACGAATTCAATTGTCAACCCCATAGCCTTAAATAACTTTAGAATATAAAAATTGACTAAAAATACCAATCCGTCAGTAGAATTAGAGTCTACGGAGTTGACAACAATAGAAAGCATTAAAACCAATAATAAAAATTTGATTAACAAAAGAAAGAAACTTAAGGGTACTAAAAATAATTAACTTAACAATTACTTAGTAAAGAAAGTTAAAATGAATATTATAACCCTATTTATATATAATAAGCTATATAAAGTATAAATTATTAACAAGTAGCAAAACTGATTAGTTATTATAAAATAAAAGTTAAGATATTAATTATAAAGCATCTAGCAATGATTAAAGATGATAAAAAGTGAGAAAAAAGACCACTTTGCCCCTAAAAGTAAAAGTAGGTAATCAAAAGTAAAAATAGAATAGTAAATTAGTAATAAAGTAAAGTAAATAAATAATAAATAAAGGTAAAAAAAAAAAGCATGATAATGATCCATGCCTCTTACATATAAGATATCATCATGATATATTCCTAAACAAATGTAAAAAATATATTTGGAAAAAGGAAATAAAATAATAAAATAATTGGGTAAAATGCTAAAGTATGATATAAGTACCCTATAAAATATTATAAAATATGTAAGAAATATCAAAATAACTCTACAAATGTTAAGCAGCTAATGACATGTCATAAAAATATCTAACAATTTGTAACGAAAGTAAACAAAAATTTATAAAATTCAAAAATATTGAAAATTATTAAAATATGTTGATAACTTTTTTAAGAATTCACCAAAAATTATACAAATGGTGAAAAATGTTCAAAATTTATTTGGATACATATCTTAAGGTCAAGGACACGTGGAAATTTTTTCATGAAGTTACACTTACTAGAAACTTAATAAAATATTAGGTAACTTCTCTATAAATTTACCAAAATTTATACACTTGTCCAAAAATTGTGAAATTTTAATGTGAAACATGTAGCATTATGTGAAACATGTGACCAATTTTCCATAATTTTTAGATACGCATAAAATTTAATATTAATTTTTGAATATTATAAACACCCCTCTCTTAATTTCAAAATTCCATATACCACTCAAACCAAGCCTCTAAAGTTAGGGGGAAAATTTATAGATCTTTCCCATGTTCCTTCTAAGAGGTTAAACAAGGTTAAAGTAGTGGTGGTGACCACCCCTTAGTGGTGGTGGTAACCAAGGTTGTTTTGGTTGTTTTAGCTTTAATGATTTTGAAACTTTCAATTCATGTTGTTTCAATGAGTCTTTTTACCTATAAGTATTCTATACCCTATATTCTTATAGTAATTTTTCTAAAATTAATTTTGCATGTTTGGTATTTTTTATAATTTTTCAAGATTCTACTCATTTTGTTAAAAAAATTTTTGTTTTAAACAAAAATCACAAAACCTTATCTATTAACTTCCTAAAACTCCTAAACTTTTTCTCACTCTTTCTTATATCTAATACGACATTTTGGTTCCATCCTTGATAATTATTAAATTATTTTCTAACTTTTTGGGAATTTTGGCCTGATTTTCATTTATAATATTGAATATATAATATATAAATACTCTTGAGTAAAAGCCATTATTAACTATCATATATTTTAATTTTTCTTGAAATTTATTATACTATTTATAGGAGCTATACAATAATAATAATATCTTATCTTAATCCTTTTACCCTAATGATTTTAAAACTATGTTCTGAACTCATAGTTTGCATATAGTAATTACAATCTTTTATAAAAGTTAAAATTTCTTTTAGTGAATATTTATTATTGCTTCTTTCGTAAGTACGTATTAAAATAATAGAATCTATAAAATAATCAAAAGTAAAAGTTTACTAATTTATTGACACCATGATATAATATAACTAAACTCTAAAGTACAACTAATAATTAACTTTTTCTAAAATTTCAATACAGCTTTCAGGAGGGTATTAAGCAACTAAAAACTAAGTAAGTAGCGTGTCTCACGCAGTTCTCATTGTGTTAATAAAGGGTAGCAAGTCGTTATATTACTTGTGCTTATAATTAGCTATTTGTATGCATACAACGAATGTGGATGTAAGGATTGTGGCTACTGGTTTGCATTGCTTGGCGTGCATATTAAATATTATGATATCGTACTGATTTACTATTTGATCGCCTAACTAGTTGAACTAATGTAACGTCCGACCTTAAAATTAGTATATGCATTGAATTTACACATTTTGCACTCTTCCCATCAACACCACCTATACGGTGAGAAAATAGTGAGGTTTTCTTCTTTTTAATTCTATGAAATTAAGTGATAGGAGATGAGGTATTAGGAGATAGTTTGGAATGGGTATAAAGGGGACAAGTGCAAGTCTATTACACATCATTGGATCAGTAGGAAGTTGGTCTCACAAAGCAAAATACCGTGATGTAGAAAAACTCCTCAAAACTCAGGTTAGAGTATAGTTACCCTATTTTTGTCATCCTTTTTAGATTCTTTTATGAGCTAAGTTTATTTAAAAAATGAAAAAAAAAATTAAAATATTAAAGAAATGTAAAGTGTCAAAGGTGTCTAAGTCAAGTGAGTTAGTCTTTCAAGGTCGGATTATGCAATAATGTAAAATATACATGTAATTTAATAAATTTAGAGTTTTAAAATTTTTGGGTTTTATTGGAAAAAATATTTTTAAAAAATAGTTTAGTAAAATATTCAAATTCATGTCTGTCCAATTTTAAAAATACTTTAACTAGGCTAATTAAAATAAAAACTTTAGATTTATTAAATTCAAAAGTAGAGATAAAAAAGCACGAGCATATCATGTGAGTGGTTTTTTCTTTTTCTAGAATTCTCAAGAAACAAATAGAAAAGAGGAAGAATGGATAAACTTGTTGAAACCAATTTAATAACTAAGTTTTATGAAATCTTTATTTTTTTTTATCGGATTTAGAAGAATTTTTAGTAAGTCATTAGTAAAAGAAAAAGCTTTGAATCTTAGAATGATTTAAGTTAATAACGATTAAATCAAGATTTGATAAAGATCTTGATTCGTTTACATTATAAAAGAGATCATCTTCTTTGCACCCAGGGCGATCACATTCATTCACCACACACAGTCGCAGTAAACCTCAACAACCTCCATCGACAACCCACTACCGAACACAACATGGTAGTAACATTCACCTTCGTGACCACAACGTAGCTGCACATTACCCCCCACGCCGTGACTACGAAACCCAGCACCCCATTGTTGCTAGACAGCCCCCTTCCATACAAACCCTGAGCCTTTCCTTCGTCCCATACTCGACATCAACTACCATCCACACCATAGACCAAACCCAACACCAAATACGCTCCCTCACCAGCTGACTCTCTCTCGTCCCTGCATCTACACGACCCCCTCCCAGCTACGCATGCGGCCAATACCCTTTGTCAGACCCACCACTGTGTCACCACTCCCACATTGCAGTACCCCGGCAGCCAGTAAACAACCACCCACAGCCATTACCTACAAACCCCTACAGTAACAATCCTAATAACACAGACCATCGATTCCTCTCTCTGGTGCAACACCAAGCACCGTCAATCGCTGCCTAAATCACAAAATCACCTAAGTCACCACCATAACTAGAAACACCATCACCAACCGAACTTTTATCAATAGTTAAGTCACCACCATAACTAGAAACACCATCACCAACCCAACTTTTATCAATAGTTTTGTCCCGAAAATTGAATTTCCCGTTCGATTGGGTGCTCGAAGTGCTCCACTGATCGTTAGAGTTGCTGTTATTTGTTTTGCCTTGGTGACTCGACCTTACTCGATTGGAGCCCACTCTGATCTAGACCATCCAACCCGCGTAGTGAAAGGTTGGTTGTGTTTGTTTGTTTGTTTTATTTTATTTTATTTTTTAAATTTTTTTAATTTTATTTTTTTAGTTTTTACTTATTAGTTTTATTTGCTTTAATTTTCTTAAAGTATTATTAAAAGCTCCCATAATAACTAGTTTGTTGCTTTTCTATATGAGTCCTTAGCTTTATTTTTAATTGTAGATTTTTAATTGTTTATTTTACTATCATTATTGGTGTCTACATGTAGGTTACATAATTACAATTCTTGCATGGAAATTTTACTAACATGTTTTTTTTTTTTTTTTGCAAGTCATGGTGCTAATTTTTGTTGGTTTTTTTTTTTACATGTCATCATATTTTTGAAAAAAATAAAAAAATATATACACTTTGCATATTTTTTGCAGAAATGTTGCACTTTTAGGAAACTCACATTTTTATTAATATTTGCATGTTTTGTAATAAAATTGCATATTTTAGTAAGTCTTTTATAAAAATTGCATTTTTAGGTTTTTAGGGTTCTCTTGAAAAATAACAAGATTTTATCACCATGTTTTTTTTTTTGCTAAAAATAAAAATCTTAATTTGAGTCTATTTAAAATTAGGTTTTTTAGGGTATTTTTTTTTAAATTTGAGAATAAAATTAGGTCTTTTGTGGTTTTTCAGCATAAAAAATAAAATGATTAAAAACTTAGGTTTAGCCTTTTTTTAATAAAAAAGAATTAACCTACTAAATTTTTTTTGAAAAGTTAAGAATTACAGTAGATTTGATCTCAATTAACAAGTATGTAGGCAATTTCTAGACAACTGTAAACTTTGTAAAATTTTTACTTTCATTTTTTTCTTAAGGAAAATTTGTAATGAAAAATAATAAAAGATTCATTTTTATGCATTTCTACATTTTTGCATTTTTTTTTTCATACCTTTAGAAAAATTCAAAAAATAAAGGCCCATTAATCGTTTTTCTTAATTTTCACATGGGGATAATGTCTTAGTAAGTTAGCCTCTAAACTTGGTTCTTTAGTTAAAGTTTCTAAAAAATACTTTTTAGAAAATTAACAAGCTAATGACTTGATTAGGGTTTCTTTCACTTAAAGAAACCTTAATCTATCTTTTATTAGTTTGCCTAGTTTGTGACTTCTAAACATTTTTTTTAACATTTTTTAAAGAAAAATGTTTTTTCTTAATTTAATGTTAAGTATTTTATATTAAGATGGTTGGATTTAGTATGAAATAAATTAAAGAAAATAAAAATCAGAGTAGATAGATTGGCGAATCCACTAGGAATTAAGTGGGTTAGCCATGTGAAAATTAATTAATGAGCCTCTATTTTTCTTATTTTTCTTTCTCTCTTTTTTTTTTTTTTAACATATGTATAGTTATACTAATAGTTCTTAGTGATGCAAGCCTGTTAGGAAAAGCTCGACCCATTGGGCTTATTTTAATGAATATATGTGGGGCCTTTTTTTTTTCTAAAGAAAAATATTATATATGTACTTAGACTTGGTTTGACTTAGGTAACCTTGGTAACCTAAGATGAGCTACTATTGTATAATCCTCAAGTCATAGGGGTCTATACTTCTATCTGGCGATAATAGGCAAGTTCACTCATGTTTTGATGTAACCTACTAAGCATTTTTTTAAGAATACTTAAGGTTATAGGCTTAAGACCCATAGACCTCAATTTCCCACATCATTTTAAACAAAAGGGGTTAGTGATTTTTAAATTATAGGAATTAAAAAAAAAAAGACTATTATAACCTGTAGCTTATTGGGTCTCTATTTTCAAAAATTAAATAAATTTACGCACTTATATATATAAGTGTTTCCAAGCTTTATTTTAAAAAAAAATTATTTTATAAATTCATATACTTATATATATATATATATATATATATATAAGTGTTGGGAATGTTGACCGTGGGTTTATGATAATTCTGCTCCTATAAGTTATTAATTAGTAACCCTTTTGCATTACATGCTTATGTGGTATACTCTATCAATTTTTATATTTTAATTTAGATTTATTGTTTTTATATATACTTATATTTGTGTTTATATGTATATTCTTATCCTTGTACTATATATGTTATTGTTTACATTATATTCTCAAAAATACATCTTATGTACCCTAGATCATCTTTTTATGACTAAAAAGTTGTGTAATGTAAAGACTTAAACTAAGGGAGTTGCAAAATTATTAATATTATATGTACCCTTATTGTAAATTTTGTTTTATTTCTTTTTCCTTGTAATAGTTAATCATGTAATCTTGTACTTTATGTAATATAGACATAAAAAACCAAGGTAGTGTCAATCTTGAGCCCATCTACGAGGTCTAGCTTGATAAGTATTCTTTCCCCATGGACATCTTAAAAGAGTAGTTGAATCGACTCCCACTCATCAAGCAAGACCATATCCATAAGAAGATAGGGCTAGTCATTTCCCTCATGGAAATTTAGCTCCATTGGCCCCTAATCTAAGCCTTGATCTACTTTTGGGATCTAGAATCCTCGACCTTTAAGTTTAGCCTACCCATGTTAACACCTACTTTAGAAGAGTATTCTCAACTACTTAGTGCTCCTCCTCTGAAGTGGGAATAATAATTCCAAATCTCATAATCCAACTTGATAAAGCCTTTATATGTTGTTGGGAATCAAAAAGGCAATCTTAGCCCCTTTCCTATCAGCTGTGGATAAGAAGTATATCCATATCTTGAGGTTGGTGGAATGGTTTTCAAGCCTAAATGCTTACTAGAAGCACCATTAGATTTTTTGTGATGGATATGATTCTTAGGCCAAAAAGCGAGTAAATGCTTTCATTGTAGCAGTATTCAGGATAGTTTTGTTTCTTTTCAAGTATGGTCATGTCCACTTCCATATAACCGAGTTAGTAACCCAATTCTTAGTCGGAAAGTCTTATATATTGGTATTATTGACAGAACAATTTAGGACACTAAACCATCTAAGGAAGCAAGGGCATGGATATTTTAAGGCTAACACTACAATCCTTATTGTTTGGTTTCTCAGTCATACATAGGGTTATAATGGGAACCTACTTCGAGCATCTTTGATTGAGCGTATAAACCTAATCAATGATTTTGCTTGTCACCTTAAAGTGCTAAAAGAGGCTCAGCTGAAAGGATGGGTGGCTATGATTAATATGATGCAGCTAGAGGATTTTATGTGGACAACTAGGTAAAGTAACTGCACTAGAGCTATCCTAGGGCGTGCTTATTACGCAGGGGTCCCCCTTATTAACATTACAGGTTATATAAGGTATTTCCTAGCTTATGTCACCAAATAGCTGAATGCTTTAAGCGATAGCATGCAGGGATTCATTAGAGGATGTAACTTTGAATTATCAAGACCCTTGCTTATCCTTAGCTACCTTGATTGAACAATTAGCAAAGCTGGTAAAGCTATGGGAAAGAAGAGAAGTAAAAAAGGTAGTGAATGCGAGGACGTTGAGGGGGAAAGTCAGAGAATACTAGGCTCCTAAGCAATTCATCTATGATCAACTAAAGAAGATTAGGAAGATCCAGTATGAAGCCAAGACACCTTTCACCTATTGAGCAAGCTTATTGGAATACCAAATGGGTTAAGGTTGAGGTATAGTTCCAAGAAGGCAAGAGGATCATTGAGGAATTGAAACAAGAGAATGAGAGGTTGTTAGAAGAGAATTGGCTCCTTAAGGGAAAGATCCAAGAAAGGGATGTTACCGTCTGAAGGCTTATGAGAGAAGTTAATGAAGCCTACCTTAGCTAGATCCATAGGCTTTTACAGACATAAGGATTGGTTGTGTTTTTTTTTTTTTTTACTACTCTTTCATTTTCAATTATTAGGAAGATTTGTTAGACATTTTATTCTATTAGTCCATTATCTAGACTCAATGTTTTGAATATTAATAAATTTGCAACTCCTTTGAATAAAAGTCTTTATCGGTTGCACAATCTTCTACTCATTCTTTTACATTCCTATTTTGCTCTTTGATAGATATATCTTGAAGATAAAAAAGCCTAAAAAAAAATAAAATAAAAGAAGAGAAAAGTTTTGATTAATAAAGGTTCTAATTAATAAACTAAGGCTTTTGGAGGATTTTAAAGATAGCGCCAAAACAAGTAAACTTTGTTAAAAGCCCAATATTCACTTGTTTCGAAGCAAGAATGTCAACCCATGACAACAATGTCAACTTATAGCAACAAAAACATAAGTCAAGTTAACAATGGTAGCAACAATGTCGAGCTTGACCCAAGAATTATAGCCTTGGAGCATAACATGATCAAGATGACCGAACAGATTTAGGTTCTCACTCATGCTATTAAGATTCTCAATGATCACCATACATCTCAAGTAAACTCAAATCGGAATGTGGATATGATCTTTCCCCCTGAATTGGAAGACGTAGAATTAGTTCTTAATGTTGAGTCATGGAGGAAAGAGTTTAAGGAAAAATAAAAGAAGATGGAAAGGAAGTTTATGTAGAAGCTGACCGAGAAGATGAAAGCCTTGGAAGTGATAGACAGGTTTGAGCAGATAGGAATGATCAACTTGCTAGCATATGAAGACAATGCCTTTCCAGAAAATTTTAAGGTTTTAGAGTTTAAAAAATATGATGGGACTGGTTACCTAAAGCTTCACACTAGGCTATATATAAAAAAAATGGGCAAGTACACGAAGTATGATAAGGTGATAGTGTATACCTTCCAAGATAATCTAATTAGGCTGGCCCTAACATGGTATGCCTAACTTGACCTTAACGAGATCAATACTTGGGATAAGTTAGCAAGGGTCTTCTGCAACCAGTGTAAGTTCAATATCGAGGTTGCCCAATCTATGTGGAGTCTAAATAACATGCCTTAAGGTGGAGTATGCCTAAAGGTTTCATTAGTTTCAAGGAGTATGCCTAAAGGTAGAGGTGCATGGTAGCTAGAGTAACCCCTCCCTTGTTAGAAAAGGACCTAACTTTGACTTTTGTCAACACTCTCAACAACCCATACTATCAGCACCTAGTAGGTTACACAGCCTCTAAATTTGCAGAAATTATAGCTATGGGGTGCTAAATTGTAGAAGCTATCACTATAGGGGAGCTCCTTAATCCAAAAGCAATTAAGAAGAATAAGCCTCTTGTAAAGTTCACTAATAAAGCTAAGGAAGCCACTGTAAGTGTTGTCAACACCAACAACTTTGCCAAGCTTGCATCCTTAATAACTATATTGGAAGGCCAAAGTCTTGCATCTAATCTAGACTCGGCTAATCGCCTACCAACGAAGCAGTTTACTAAGATATCTCTCCCCTTAAGCCAAGTCTTTGCATGGGTAAAGGAAGGGAAACTCTTGACATTTGAAATATCGAAGGAAGGTCAAAAGTTGAAGGACTATAACCTAGAGCTTTGTTGTAACTATCAGTTAAGGTAGGTAAGCCACTCTATAGAACAATGGTGGAAACTCAAGCACAAGATCCAGGACCTTATTGATGCTAAGTTGGTACAATTGGAATTTATTCATACCCCTGGGTTGAATGTAGGTAACAATCCTTTATTGAATCACTCACACATAATCAATATGATCATGGTTGAGGCACTAAACCACAAGTTGATCTAGATAGTCTCCCTATTACTATTAATGAAGTAGCATGAAATTTGAGGAAAGCTGGGCATTTGCAAAATGTGAACCTTAGGGATAGAACTTAAACCGAGCCAATAATTTATCAATTGCTGAAAGATGGTAAGGTAAAGAAGGCTAATATTTTGGCCATGCTGGTTTGGAAGCTATGGAAAGGGAACTCAGAAAGAGGTATGAAGCTAGAGATTTGACAATC
The DNA here is from genome assembly GCA_024138015.1 of Lumnitzera littorea. Lineage (NCBI taxonomy): Eukaryota > Viridiplantae > Streptophyta > Magnoliopsida > Myrtales > Combretaceae > Lumnitzera > Lumnitzera littorea. Next base: position 92,669,513 of record JAMXBB010000005.1, read on the forward strand.
GATACTCTAGGAGAATCGTCAGGCAAAATTGAGTACTTGGTCGACTATTTATGGTATAATTAGAGACGGGCCCAAGCCTTTGGTTTTTGAGTACCTCAAGAAAGATGAGATGATTAGAAGATTGGGTTAACTTAAGAAAATTGTCTTTAATGTTTTGCTAGCCTTAGAGAATTACAAAGTGGCCCATTTAAACTATTAGATGGTGAATCATACAGCTAAATACTTGCTACCTATGTTTGGAGGGCATACCCGCTTAAGGCAGGTACATGATCAAAATGAAGAGGCTAAGAGAAAGGCTACTCTAGAAGAGGCTTCCCGCTAAATAAGATCATAAAGGCTGTTAAAACACCGCTGGGCTTATTTTAGTCATTTGATACTCACCAGGAAGCCTTAATCAATATTCTAAAGGATGTTAAGGTGCCCGAGGAGATTTTTATTGAAAAGATGGAACTAATAGTCAACTTAGTGTTTGTAATGGATTAGATCTCATTTTCGCCAGAAGAGTTGGGTAAGGAGGGAAATCAGCTTACAAAACCCCTATTCATAATGATAAAGTGTGAAGGGAGAATAATGGCCTACGTATTGATTGATAATGGCTCTTCATTGAATGTGTGTTTGTTGGCAACACTAAATCTACTTATAGTGGATCTAACTAAGATAAAGCCTAGCTTAATTACAATATAGGCTTTTGATGGATTAAAGAGAGATATACTTAGGGAAATCAAGCTGTAGGTTGAGATTGGCCCACAGGTTTTCACTATCCCATTTTAAGCCTTGGATATACCACATACTTTCAATATCTTATTGGGTAGGCCCTGGATCCACTTAATAAGGGCAATTCTATCAAGTTTATATCAAAAGGTGAAATTCATAGCTAGCGGGCAACTAGTTACTATTCTTGAGGAGCAAGATTATGATGTTTATAAGGAGACAGCTATTCCGTACATCAAAAGTGAGGAGTCAGAGGAGCCAAGGTCATAGGTTTTTGATGAGGTCAAAATGGTTGAAGTGCCAAGACAAGGGCCACGGGTCATTTAGAACAATCAAAGCAGTATATTAGGATATTTAGGCTAGGCTAAGATTAGAGGAAAAAGAGTAGATCGGCTATACTATGCTCACATGGATTTTCTAGACATTCGCTAGACTTTTCTGGCACAATACAGACATTCAAGAACCAGAAGTAGCCGGTTTAGCCAAGGCTTTGGCTTGGCAATGCAACAATAGTCTAGACGAGGAGAAAGACATTAATACCGTTGCTTCCTTATGCAATTGGTTTTTAGTTCTTGTTAATAGGTCTCTTTAGAAAAGCAGCTTAAATCAGTTAGGATCATTTAATTTCATGTTTAGTTCGATTAGTCAGGCCTTTTCTTTCAGACATTTGATGTCATTCAATAAAGTTATTTCCTTCTTTTCCTTCAAGTTCTCCTTTCTTGCCATTTACTAGTTACTTTTCTACCCTTCTTTACTCTTCAAATCTAATAAAAATGATGAAAATCATGGATATCTTGTGCCAGTAAACGATGAAAGTGCCAAATAACCTTTAGCCCTGATGGATCAAACATCGAAGATAATATTGAGACTCCAAATGAAATATAAGAGAGTTGGTATCAATTTGAACAAGGCAAAGTGGTCATTGATGAACTAATAGTTGTAATTAATTTGGGAATGGAAGAAAATTCATGAAACTTGAAAATTGAGGGTAATTTGACAGATGACTAAAAGCAAGAATTGTCACACTTATTATCAGAGTACTTAGACATATCCGCAAGGACATGCTTAGGTTAGACTTGTCAATAGTAGTCCACAAGTTGCCCACGAGAGAAGATGTTAAACCTAAAAGACAAAAGCTTAGGCAGTTTAGGCCCAACATACTACTTAAAATAAAAGAAGAAGTAACGAAACTATTGGAGGTTAGATTCATAGAAGTATCAAATTACCCTAAATAGGTAGTTAATGTGGTGTTAGTACTTAAGAAAAATGGGAAAGTCAAGGTACATGTAAACTTTTGTAGCTTGAATCAAGCCACACTTAAAGACAATTTCCCCTTACTACACATTAACGTCTTGGTGGATAATACGGCTGAAAATCATCTTTTCTCATTTATGGATGGTTTATCAATATATAATCAAATTAAAATGGTGAAGGAAGATAAAACCAAGACTACTTTCATTACTACATCGGTAATGTTTTGTTACTCAGTAATTCCTTATAAAGAACACTAGGGCAACTTATCAGCGCGTTGGGGTTACGTTGTTTCATGACATGATACATCAAGAAATTGAACCGTATGTGGATGATATGATCACCAAGTCTAAAGAGGACAATAATCATATCGATGTTATATAAAAGTTGTTTGAAAGACTAAGAAAATATTAATTGAAGTGGAATCTAGAGAAATGTATCTTTGAGGTGATGTTAGGAAGGTTATTGGGCTTCATGGCTAGCAGAAAAGGGATTGAAGCGAACCTAGATAAAGTGAAGGTGATCATAGATATGCTTGCACCAAAGACCCTAAAAGAAGTTAGAGGGCTACTAAGGAGATTAAATTACATTACTTGGTTTATACTGCGGCTTACTGATAAATGAAAGCCATTATTTAAGCTCTTAAGGAAGAATATAGCAGTAGAATGGGATGAAGAGTATGAGCAAGCATTTAACAAAATCAATGAAGATTGCATGAATCCGTTAGTACTAGTCACCGCTACATTGGGAAGACCACTAATATTCTACTAGACAATTCTCCCTGAATCGATGGGATGTATATTGGGGCAAAGAGACGAGATAGGTAGAAAAGAGTATCTTATATACTATTTAAGTAAGAAGTTCATAGATGGCAAAGCAAAAATACTTAGAAGTGGAAAGAATGTGTTGCACCTTGGTATAGGTAATGCATAAACTTAGGCAATATACCATCTATTACCTAATGGAGCTGTTGACAAAGCATGACCCTTTAAGGAATTTGGTAGAGAATCTGACTTTGATAAGGAGAATATCTAAGTGGCAAATGTTGCTCTCTAAGTTTGAAATCAAATATGTAAGACAAAGCTTAGTTAAGGGGCAAGATGTAGAAGATTAGTTGGTAGAATATCTACTTGAAGACGGTGACAATAATTTTGAAGCTTAGTTTCCTAACAAAGGTGTGATGATGGTAAGTGAACTGAGTATTGAAAAAATGGAATGGAAGATGTATTTCATCGGAGCGACTAATGTGTTTAGATGCAGAATTAGGGCAATACTGGTATAACTAAAGGGTAATCATATCCCTATAGCGGCTAGGTTAGCATTCCCATATACAAACAACATAGTAGAATATAAGGCCGGTATCTTGGGGCTCAAAATGGCTCAAGACATAAGAATACGAAGGCTTAAAGTGTATGGAGATTCGTGACTTATAATTCTCCAAATCCTAAGAGAATATAAGAGGAAGGATAGTAAGTTGATATCGTATCATGAACACTTGGGGAAGTCAATCGAACGGTTTTAGGAAATCTCATTCACTTACATTCCAAGAACCTAGAATCAGTTCGCCGATGCATTGGCAACACTAGCATCAATGGTGAAGGTCACTGATGGGATAGAGATTCAGCTCCTAAAAATTGAAGTATAGGAAAAATAGGCCTTTTGATTGGCCGCTGAAGAGAAAGAACAAAAGGAACCCTAGTATTACGATATCAAAAGATTCCTCCAAATGGGTGATTTCTTGAGGAGGTTGATAGAAAAGATAGGAAAGCACTGAAGAGACTAGTTGCTCATTTCCTAATGAGTGGAGCCACTATAGACAAAAGATCATTTGATACAATACCATTAAGATGTGTGGATGAAGAAGAAGTTGAGAAATTGATGAAGGAAATGCATGAAGGAGTATGTGGTCCTTATATGAATGGGTATATGTTAGCCAGAAAGATCATGAGAATGGGATATTTCTAGATTATAATATAGTTGGATTGTATTAAGTACGTAAGGCATCGTCACTTATGTCAGGTGTCTGCTAACAAAATCAATACCCCTCCTTAGAAGTTGAATGTATTGTTAGCTACTTAGCCTTTCTCAATGTAAGGAATATATATGATTGGTCTAATCTTATTAACGGCTTTAAATAGACATAGGTTCATCTTAGTTGCAATCAACTATTCACTAAATGGGTAGAAGCAGTGTCATATGCTACAGTGACCAAAAGAGTGGTGGTCAAATTTCTAAAAAGAGACGTTATTGCCAAATATGATACGCTTGAGTCTATTATTACAAACAACAAGTCAAATCTAAATAATAAGTTGATGGTCGAAGTAGGTAGCTAGTTCAAGATCAATCATAAAATTTCGACTCCATATAGACCGTAGATGAATGGGATAGTTGAAGCCACTAATAAAAATATCAAAAGAATCATAGAGTAGATAGCGATCACTTATAGAGATTGGCATAAGATGCTTCCCTTCAATCTCATGGCATACAGAACCTTAGTCAGGACCTCTATAGGAGTAACCCCTTATCCATTGGTGTATAGAATTGAAGTAGTATTACCGGTAGAAGTAGAAATACCCTTGTTCTAAGTGTTGGTAGAGACTCAACTGGATGAAGTAGAGTGGGTAAGAAAGTGAATGGAACATTTGAATCTCCTCAATGAAAGGAGGTTGACAATAATGTATTACGGTCAATGTTACCAGTAAAGGATAATCAGCGCTTTTAACAAGAAGTACACTTGAGACATTTCAAAGAAAGAGATTTGGTGTTGAAGAAGGTGTTGCCAAATGTGAAAGACACTAGAGGAAAATTTGCTCTAAATTATGAAGGCCCTTATGTTGTGAAAAGGGTGTTGTCAAGAGTTACATCAATATTAGTAGAGATTGATAGTCTAGATCTAAGGGACTCTATAAATTTAGATGCTGTTAAGTTGTATTACCTATGAAATGCTGAGTTTAATAAAGATTCCAATTCTTCTTGAAAAATTTGTTTGTGGTTAATCTTTCATTGTTTGCAAAGCAAAGTTGATCTTAGATAGTCATTGACCAACAAACACTTCATTGATAAGTCTTTCTTTATCTCTAGCCTTAAACACTTAGACACTAAATGATTATCTTGTCACCAGACCTAAATCACCGTGTAATAATGAGGTTCAATGCTCTTTGCGATCTAATATTGTTTTTCAAAAAGAGGTTTATTCTTTAGGCTTGACCTAATTGCAGGGTTTAGAAACTAAAAGTCGGTCATAATGAATATTGAATTAAAGCATGAGCATGGTATAGCTAAAAGCTACAACTAAAAGCTTCAACCACATTCTACTATAGATGAAAATCTAGTTTGAATCTCGCACATAAGGAAGACCTTATTTCAAGGAGTGAGTACCATTGCAAAAGACTACTAATAAGCATTGTGGTAGCATTCTGCTATCCGAATGATTGAATATCAAGAATCAATTTGAGGTATGCTGATTGGCTGATATATGTGAAATCTTCCTGTCTAGGTAAAATAATCTTGAGAAAACCCTAAAATCTCTAAGGAAATGTTCAAATGAAATACTTTAAGAAAGCTTTTAGACTTTTGAAGAGATTTATCCTCTTTAGGATAACTACTACTTTGAGACAGGTTAACCAACCTTTCAAGTAGAGACCTTGATTTAAGAATCATTTACCACAACTATTCAAAGTAGAAGTCTTTTTATCCCAAACATTTGAGTTGGGATCAATTTTAAGAATCTTTTTAAGATCAATTTTAAGTGCTTTTATCTCGACTTGTCAAGTTGGGACTTTATCCTTTTACCTAGACTTGTTAAGCTAAGACTTTATCCTTTTTACCTCGACCTGTTAAATTATTGCCTTATCTCTTTTACCCTAACTTGTCAAGTCGATTTCTTAGCCCTTTTACATTGACCTGTCAAGTTGAGATTTTGCTCTTTTTACTCTGACCTATTAAGTCGAGATCTTATCCCTTTTATCTTGACTTAACAAGTCAAAATCTTATCCCTCTACCTCGACCCATTAAGTCAGGATCCTATCTCTTTTACCTTAACCTTAACCTGTCAAGTCGAGACACTAATTAGTTGATCTTTCAAAATAATATCTTTTAGTTGACCTCTCAAGTTAGGTTCCTTCTTACTTGATCATTCAAGTCAATAGTCTTTACCTTGTCAATTTAAGTCGGGAGTAGGTAAAAATAGACATGTCTCTTGTCTTTGAAACAAAGTTTTAATCAAACTTGCCTATAAAGAGGGATAGTTATAGACACTTCATTTTTGTCATTATTTTTAGATTCTTTTCTAGGCTAGATTTATTTTTAAAAAATACAAAAAATTTTGAAAAATTAAAAAAATGCAAAGTGTTAAGAATGTCTAAGTGAAGTCAGTTTTTCTTTTAGGGACAAATTAAGCAATAGTGTAAAACATACATGTAATTTAAAAAATTTAGAGTTTTAAAATTTTTGGACTTTATTAGAAAAAATATTTTTAAAAAATAGTTCAATAAAATATTTGAATTCATTTCTGTCCAATTTCAAAAATATTTTAACTAGACTAATTAAAATATGAACTCTAGATTTATTAAATTCAAAGTGGAGATAACAAAAAAAATACTTAGCATGTATATTTTGGACTATTTTGATAAACTGAGGTCATTTTAAATAAATTGGGTCAAGTTAGGCCTAGGTTTGAAATTAAAAAACAAAGTTGGGCTCAGAATTTAGAGTTTAAGTATAAATGAATTGTATAAAATGATAAGAAAGTCACTTAACCAAGTTGGCCAGGTGCATGGGCATAGAAGCTTGGATAGGTGAAGTTTAGGGGTTCGACTTCCTTAATTTTTACTTTTTTCCAGAACTTTCCCAAGAAACAAACGGACTTGTTGAAACCAATTTAACAACCAAATCCTATGAAATCTTCACTTTTTTTTTATTGGATTTGGAAGAATTTTTGGTAAATCATTAGTAAAAGCTTTGAATCTTACAATGATTTACTTCAATAACGATAAATCAAGATTTGATAAGATTGTTGGGGCTTCAAATCTCATGAATGGTGACTTGAAGTTGATTTGAAACAAGTTAAAGATTTTGATTTGTTTATATTATAAAGGAGATCATCTTCTTTGCCACCCAGGACGATCACATTCATTCACTACATACAGTTACAGCAAACATCAACAACACCCATCGACAACCCACGGTCAAGCACAACATGACAGCAACATTCACCTTCGTGACCACAACGCAGCAGCACCCTATCCCCCACGTCGTGACAATCGAACCCAGCACGCTATTACTGCTCGACGACCCCCTTCCACGTAAGCTCCGACCCTTTCCTTCGTCCCACGCTCGACATCAACCACCGTCCGCACCACAGACGAAACCCAACACCAAACAAACTCCCTCACCGACTAACTCTCCCTCGTCCCTACATCAACACGACCCCCTCCCAGCCACACACGCGGCTAACACCCTTCGTCAGACCCACCACAGTTGCACTACTCCTACACTGTAGAAACCTCGCGGTTAGCAAACAACCACCCACGGCCATGACCCACAGATCCCCACAGCAACGATCCACAAACACCCACAGCACCGTCTACCGCTGCTCATATCACAAAATCGCCCAAATCACTGCTAAAACCCAAAACACCATCACTAACACAAGTTTTATCAGCAGTTTTGTCACGAGAATTGAATTTCCCATCTAATTGGGTGCCTGGAGTGCCTATGACAGGTGAAAGTCACTTTGTTTCTTTTCTATGCAAGTACTTAGCTTTATTGTTAATTATAGATTTTTAATTGTTTATTTTACTACCATTAGCGGTGTCTATATATAGGTTATATAATTATGATTGCATGGAAGTTTTACTAACACAAGTTTTTGTTTAATAGATCTTGGCGTTAATTATTGTTTGTTGTATTTCTTTTTGGACATATCATCATATTTTTTTTAAAAAATAAAAAATATATATACTTTGCATTTTTTTTTTTGCATAAATATTGTATTTTTAGGAAAATTCACATTTTTATTAATACTTACATGTTTTGCATGAAAATTGTATATTTTAACAAGTTTTCATAAAAATTACATTTTTAGGTTTTTAACATTCTCTTCAAAAATAAAAAGAAAATTATCAAGAAGTTTTTTTTTTTTCTAAAAATAAAAATCTTAATTTGATTCTTTTCAAAAATTAGGTTTTTTAGGGTTTTTTTTTTCTAAATTTGGGAATAAAATTCGGTCTTTTAAGGTTTTTCAAAATAAAAAATAAAATGGTTAAAAACTTAAATTTGACTAAGTTTTCTTTAGTAAAAAGAATCAACCAACTAAAGCTTTTCTAAACAATTAAAAACTATAGTCAGTTTAATCCCAATTAATAGATATATAGCACCTCTAAGGCAACGGTAAAATTTTTGTTTTCTTTTTGTTTTTTTAAGGAAACTTTGTAATAAAAAAATAAAAAAAAAAGATTCATTTTTGTGCATTTCTACATTCTTACATGTTTTTTCATACTTTTAGAAAAATCCAAAAAGTAAAGGCCCATTAATTTTTTTTTTTTTTAATTCTTACATGAGAACAATGTTTTAATAAGTTAGCGTCCAGACCCAGTTCTTTGATTAAAGTTTCTAAACAATATTTTTTAGAAAATTAGTAAGTTAATGACTTGATTAAAGTTTCTTCCATTGAAGAAACCCTAATTTATCTTTTATTAGTTTAACTTGTTGGCAACTTCTAAAACATTTTCAAAATATTTTTTTAAACATTTTTTAAAAGAAAAATATTTTTTCTTAATTTAATGTCGAGTATTTTATATTGAGTTGGTTAAGCTTGGTATGAAATAATTAAGGAAAATCAAAATTAGGCTCGACAAAGAGTAAAGCTATTTTCTCTAATCTTGTGACATACCGATCAATATCATGCGGATGACACTTTGACTATTGCATTCATTACACCCTAAAAGGACTTACTTGCCTTGCTTTTTTATATACAATGCTTATCTCTTACCACTTACTAATTACGCCATTTCGCTCATACTCTTATAATTATTCTTTTGCAGGTTAACTTTATATAAAGCTTAGGATGGGAGTATCGAGTGAGGTTCAATCAATTAAAGCCAATTAACCAATTTGCTAAACAATTAAAATAGGAGCTTTAAGGTCATAGAAGCATTGTTCTTCAAGATTATTGGTGAGCATGCTTTGCTTCCATTAAATGCTACTAGCTTAGATGCGAAGCCTTGTGTATATTAATAGTATAATGGTAGCTATGGGCCTTAAACTATCATCGACTATTGGAATGAACAACAAGACTGTTATAATATTAGCACTTAAGGTGTGACAATTATCAATGACTTTTAGTATTGGGCATTACAAATTGCATCAAAACCAACCCCCTACTAGAAGGTGTCTCATGTAGGGATGATTGAAAAGGGAGAAGATCTTGACCTAATCATAACATTTTGCGATGAAGACGTTGCATATTATTTTTTGGAGGGGTATGGGTAGGGGCAGGGGCCTACGGATGGGGGGTGGGGGGGGAGGGTGAGGGGGAAGAGGGGGATTATGATATTTTTTGTGATTGTAGTCCTACATAAATTGTGGAAGAAGATGTGTATTGGTTTATAAGGCTAATGTAGTGAATATTATGTTAAAACTAGGTAGAAACTTTTAGGCCATGTGGTGAAAGATGAACTTTTAGTATTTGTTGTCTTGGTTATTAATTACTTTTAACTTAAAGTATTACGAAATAGCAAACTAATACGTAAACATTTAACACACTACCAATTTGCATTTTGTTAGCATAATGATCAGTAATGGTATAACGATCGATTGTTGAGAATTCAACTCATAAATCCCTGTCATATGAAGAGAACATGTAACACCTTGCTTTCCAACTTTGGTGCCTAAAAGACGGTTCGTTTTGCCATCCCTAAATTAAGGATAAGGCTAATTTGTGATTCACCTATCAACTTAACCTCTACAACCTTCAACACATCTAAATCTTCTCTCATTTCACATTAAAAATCATAGCATAACTTTTACAAATGTGGGTCATACCCCTTAGTATCATGATATACTTTCCTTTATAACACATGATTCAACTAAAAGCTTATACTTTTACAAACATAACTTCTATGTGGGATCATTACAACACAACATAAAGATACATACTTGTGACAACATCCTTTAACTTGATAATGTACTCTACAGCTATTCACTCTTCGTAGTGGAATTGGACTTCAACTTATGCTCTTAAAGCCCTTTCATCTCCCTTGTGGTGATATCTTGTCTATACTCCTTATTGACTTAAGGATAAGACAACTTATCCCTTAGGCTAATTGTAAGTTAGGTGAGACTAGATACACAAACGATAAACGCAAACATAATCCAGAAATACAATTACATCCATGGGTTGTTATTTAAATAATAATATTTTATACCTTATCTAAGAAGTCATGAAGATAGTATATGCCATGCTATTGATATCTTAACATATCCTTAGCCCTAGTTCATCCAGTTAGCAGAAATTCTCAAGCATCTAGATAGGTTACCTATGAATCTAGCAAGAACTTAGCCTAGTAGAAGACAATACAATTACTATATGTTTGAAACCAGATTTTATAAATCAAGTTATTTGCTTGATAAATCTAGCTTTTAGAAATCAAATTCTTTGCTTAATAAAAACAAGCTTTTTAAATAAAACTTGACCTAATGAAGTCTTAATTTTAGAAAACTGGACCTGCATGTCCCTTTCGTGCCATGCCATGAATGCATTAATCACATACCAAGTAATTACCAAGCAAGCTTACTCATTTACTTTTTTGCATTTACATTTTCATCTCTAAGACCTCATCATAGGTTCACTTAAGTAAACACCTTAAGAGGTGAAATTATCACCTAAATTCTTACCTAAGTTAATAAAAATCTCAACCAACAATCATAACTGGTCAACAACACAATTATAACCATCAAAATCAATAATCAAGCATAAATCATTCGACAACATAAATAAAAGAGATCATGAATCATTTCATAGCTCATCAATCAACAAGTCATACTTATGCATAAACTTAATCAAATCAGCCATAGTCGAGCAAGTTAGAAGGCCATATGAGTAGCTACTCCAACACATAAAAAATCCACTTACAAGGACCAACTTAGTAATTCCTAACCTCTATGTGTTTTCTAGAAGCTCTTTCTCCCCTACTTCACCTAAATAATTTATATAATACCCAAGTCAATTATATGTTGTATATAAACTAAATTAATAACTTGCTTATGTCTAAGGTTTAGGGTTTGAAGTCTTTCTTTATAGTGGCTTTAGTTCTAGATAACCTCTAACCTAGTCTCTAACTCACCCCCTCTGTGTAGGAATCTCCTAATACACCTTCTATCTTAACCTTTGACCAGCTCATTATGCCATAAGTATTACAAAATCCAACTTGCTCACCACTTTATGGTGGTTCTAAAATGAAAGACCAACAAAATACTTGCTCAACGTCCATTTTATGGTTGTATTGCTGATTCATATCCTTAATTAGCCATCCAGCTCATTATATATATATATATATATATATATATATGTAGTTTATAGGAAGTTACTTTAAAATATCTAAACAACATAACCTTTGAGTCATCCTTTGACCAACTCTTAAGTATAGATTTCCAACTAGCCAAGGTTCTAACTTATCTTTTAACTCACCATTTGCCTTTGTAGATCACCAAATTGCTCATCTTCAACACCAACTCCACCATTTACATGCTCAACTAGATTAATTCATCTCTCAAATCCCAATTATAACCATAATATAATACATGCATATAGAGTTCCTTAGGAAAACAACACCAACAAGCACATAAAACTCATTGTTTCATGTTGTAATTAAATTACATAAAATCTAATTCATCAATTCTTCCCAAACTCTTTATGTAGCATCAAGATATACTCTCTCAAGAATTTATATGAAAATATTGGAGCCAAAATGACATCATTTAGCCTGTTGAAATGTTGATTCAAAATTTGTTCTTTAGGTGTGATTTCTTAAGAAACCCATATAACAACTTTGAATTTCATAAATCTAGTTTCATTTTTTGGATTCCACATGCAAAATTACTAAAGAAACCAAGTTTCATAATTTTTAGATAACATTTGCTGTTTTTAGAATTTAAGTGAAAATCAAAATAATTTTAAGGACTCATTGATGGACACTATTCTGGCACCGGTTGTCACGCCCCAAAGCGGCAGAGTCGTAACAGCCCCGCCGTGTAAACCGCCCTAAGATAGAAGTTGGCCTCACAACTGCTATCCTAGACCTGATCTACACAAGGCGTCCACAACTAACCCGCTTTGAAGTAGACAATTTGTAATTTAAATAAATCATTTATCTAAGAAAGTGAGGAAATATATATATGCTATAATTTAGCTATTGTAATTAAGGTTTACAATATTTCTCCGTAATATATTTCCTAGTTGTTACATTATTCAAAATGAAAAGTAATTCTAAAATAAAAACTTAAACCTTAAAATATGTGTTTATTCTTCACATGTTTTTCCTCACTCCTCAGGATCCAGCAGTTGCTAGCTTCAGAGTAATTGGTTGCCGCTTCTTAGCCAGCACCTGCACGATGTCTATAGGGATGTGAGCAACCACAGCTCAGTAAGTTAGGACGGAGGACTTAAAACTATACCATACACACAATAAGGTTTTCAATCACTTATTAGGTGCAATGCATGCGCAAGCAAATGCCATCGCACGACGTTGTCCGACCCGTCGTGAGATTAGAGAAATTGCGCCCGCTCTAATCCGGGTTGAGGAGTTACCGTTAATGCAACAGCTCATGACCAAACCCAGGCTTGTGTAATGGAGACCTTGCTCCTCCCGCGACTACCTTCGAACCACTGTCTTCACCCCCGCCGCGACCTCCTCTCCTGTCACTTAGTTCGACTGAGGATGAAGAAGGGACCATTTTGCAATCCTGCGCTATCCCTTCCGAAGGGGTCGGTATTTGGCCGGAGAGTCCTAAATCCCCTAACGGGTTGCCATGCATGTTCGATTAAGATTACTGGTCGTATATTTGATTAAGTCCAATTTAGGGTGATCAATCATTACATACAATTCATACAATATGCGCCAAGGCAACAAACATAATCATAGCATCACCCATAATCAAGCACATGCACGCATTCAACTATCTAACAAGCACAATCAAGCATAATCTTAAGCCTCCAAAATACAGCAGCGTATTAATCTCAACTTACCTCGACTCCTCGCTCGCTCACTCGAGGTCCTATTTGCTCAGGCCATCGCCGATTATCCCTATAACACGAATGTGGTTTCAGCTTTTCATATAACTGTTATAGGTTCGTTTTATCCTATAATACTTATTGTTAGGTTTTGTTTACGGTTTAATATGCCTAATTATCTAGGTATTAAGTCTTTTATAATTATTCTAGGTTTAGGTTTAAGTTTAGGTTCGGTTTTCGCATCGATTTCTGAACCAGGTTTTTAGTTCGATTTTTACGTAATGTTTTAGATTCCAACCCTAAAAATCCGTTTCAACCTATAATGTGAAATTAATCACGTTACTTCCTGATCTCCTATATACCATTATTACCCCTAGTCAGTATTTTATTATATCCGGTACACTTAAATCCCTATTTGTGTACCGAATTTACTCCTAATGTGAGAAATTTTTACATTTTTCATATAATTACATAAATTCAAGTTTCTTATCAGATTTATTATATATCCCTATTATTTATATAATATCAATTTTTATCCTAATATTTTCTATTTATTATATTTTCAAAAATTACACATTATGCATTATTACATATTATGCACATAATGCATTTCTAATATTTCTATTACCCTAATTACCATCTCTAACATAAATTATCACTTCAAAATGTCTAAATTCATCATAGATCAGGTTTTACACCTAATTATTCTAATTTACAAAATTAACTCATAATTTACTATGTTTTTCTATTACTAATTTACTACATAATTAACCTAATAATTACATCTAACACCCTAAATGCTATAAGTATCATACTCCATCAGATCTATGAAGCCCTTTTTCAAACTACATCCCTAAGCCTATTTAATTTCCGGTTTAATCATGCTCGGTTTTGCACAATTTCTTAGGGACCATATACTACGGAACATAATTTCATCAAAATAATATTTTTCCTACAAACTACATACAAAAATATCTCAGAATAACAAAATTCATAATTTTCTAATTATAATTACTATTTTTACAAATTTTCACAAAATCGGGCTGGAAATCGGACTCACCGATTTGGGTGGCTCCGGCCACCGCGGGCCGCCGTGGCCTTGTCGGCCGGCCTGAGCGCTGCCACCACCGTGTGGTGGTGGTGGCCGTCCGCTTCCAGCTGCTCGTCTGGTGGGGGTTCCCTTTAGAAGCCCTAATTGCACAGATTTTTCTAATTTTTTTCCAAACCGAATTTTTCTCTCAATTTTCGACTCTCCCTAATTTTCTCTGATTCCCAACTGTCCAAATGAGTTCCTGGATTTTTCCTGCTATTTATAGGGCTTTAGTGTAATTATTGTGCATTAAATTAGATAAGACAATTACTTTATCCCTTAAATTTTGGCTTTTGTGTTGCTTAATTCTTATTGGTTAATTTTTCTTTTCCTTATCCTGACATGCCACGACCAAGTTTACATCATTCCACACCCTTCTGATTTTTTTCTGATTTTTCCTCAATTATTTTATAATTTTCTTTAATTATTTGCTTAGTTTTCGGCCAATTTTAGTAATTACGCGTATTTTTTATCTACACGTAAATACATGTGGGGTACACGTAAACATTCCTAAATATTATTTTGGTCATTCTAAAATTTTTAGTATACATATAATCTATCTCTAATAATTTATTAGTTATTATATTACACTTTTCGCCTTTTTGGTAATTAGCAGTTATTATGCTTAAAATTTGAAAATTTTATAGTCTCCTATTTTACTACTTATTTTCTTAAATTTAAGTTTATGGGGTCATTTTTACTAATATTCTTCTCAATAGTTTATAATTTGGGTTTGATCGGATCTTTTAACCGATCGCCCTAAACCTTAGGTTCTAAGTTCAATCCTACGGTTACTTGGCTGAACTTTGGGGCTTACACCGGTGGATGGAGGCATGTTTGATGACCTAGATGTAGTGACGCCTGTTACTTAGTGGTGGTATCATGTTTCCAGATTGCCTTCGTATCCTTGATCATGCATAAACCTACAATTTCACTAGACTTACTCTTTCTTAGCCTTCTCTAATTTTCCAAAGTCTAAAACTACCTAAAGAGTGTCTAAAAGGTAGATTATGGATTTATATAAAGCGACCAAGGTTGGTAGGGATTTTCTAGCAAAACATGTGTTAGTTTCCTTTAATTGCCTACTAATTATGCATCCCTAGCTTAGAATTCTTTTTTTCCATTTTAAGCACACATACAACTTCTCAATGAAGTTGTCCCAAGTGTTCTTGTGTTAATTTTTTATTAATTTCCTATGAATCTTACTCTATTACATTAATATAATATATATATATATAATTATTAAAATCGCAAGTCAAATCAATGATCATATGAGTTTATAGTTTTATGATTTTTTTTTTAGTTAAACTTGATATAAAATCATTTGTTATGAATTTAGATATTAGTTAAGCAACTTAGTGAATAGTTGCAATTATTAGGATTAGTTAGTTAAGGAAGATACTAAGTAGTTATAATTAGTAAAGTTTGTTAGGAAATTGGTTACTATAGAAATTGTTATAAATAGTACTTGGAGAAACCAAAAAGATCATTGTTTTATTCATAACTAAATTCGAAAACTATTGTTTTTAAGTTCTCTCTCATTTTCTCTCAATTTTTTAGAAGTTTGTCTCTGATTTGAACTAAAAACGATTACGTTTTTCTTATTCATGTAAGTGGGCAAGATTCTAACATCATTTAGATATAGATTTTTGGTAAAAATATGAATTTTGATGTACAATTATATAAGTCTACGATTTTATCAATTTTGTATGATTTTATATGATTTTACCAATTATACACGTTCAAAATGATAAAAAAAAAAATCACGTTTTAACAATCATGTATACATACACACACATTATGAGTTTAATTATGGTTACACATGTTATACTCCTAGTATTTTTAGCACACTATCATATTTCTAGGTTTTACATTATGTTTTTTAATTACTCTATTGCCCAATAATTTATCTCTAAAAGGCTCATTAATTATTAGAACTTCATCCACATATTTCCGATGAACAACGGTTAAGATATATAAAATTAGCTTTTTAACTATATTTTTATTTTATTCTTCCTTTTCTAAAGTTTCAACTTTCAGAATCACTTGACCAATTTTTATAGCCTTCTTACAAAATTTAAGATTAAGCACATGCTAACCGCTCAAAATCTAGGGTCTTACAAAACAAATCTAGCTAAGCTATAAACACAACTCAAAAGAAAATCTTACATTTTGTTGGCAACTGTTGATGGAGAATTATTTAAACATATTATATCTATATATTATATAGTGTTAATTCTTGTTCAAACAATACCCATTATTTTGGTTTGTGTTAGAACTTTAAGTAGATCTTTCTATTTTTCACTTACAATGCTGTTTCTGTAATGACTTTCTATACTATATATTAGCGGGCATGAACATTTTGTGTGAACTTTCCTGTCTGGATAATGAGTATTTAATTTTATTTTTTCAGTTGGAAAGCCTAACTAATAATGAGTTGTCCATCAACTAGCCAGAGAAGTGCACTCGCCATTCTCATGAGAATTAGTAACTTATAGGCTATTTCAGCAATATGGCTGGCGGCTCCTAGCTAGTTATTTTCTTGAGGACTTGTAGTTACTACAATTAATTTTGTATTTGTACTCTCTAATAGGGAAGTGCTTGCATCTACAACAGTTGATAGCTTGAAATCATCGAAAAAATATCGACACCTCTTACGTACCCCCACCCCATCACCAACCCCCTTATACCCCACCACCACCACCATCACATCACCTTATATGCCGCCGCACCCACCACCCCCCCCCCCCCCCCCCCAAACAAACCAAATAAATGTGTCTATATATATAGTATAGTGAATTACTTACCCTTTATTTTCTTTTTGTGGTAGATATATTAACCTATATACATAATATTCTACATACAATGTACATCCATATATGGTTTTGTTCCATTATGATTTGTTAGTCAAGAAATACATAGAGGAGCAAGTATTGTTTTGTTGACCTCAATATGTAGGTAAAAAAAAAAAAAAAATTGATTAATGGAAGGTCGAATCTAAGAAATAAAGACACAAAATAACTAGATTATATTTCCTCTTTATACCTTCTTTCTTGTAATTTGTTCTTAGAAAAGAAAAAAGGGAAATGCGTACAAATGAAATAGTTGTCATTCATAATTCACATTGTGATAGCAGTTCAAATTACTTATCAGACCAAAGCAAACCATTTTATATTAGTAGCAAATAAGAACTTTACTCTTCTAATAGACCAAGGTTGATCCTTACTAACTTATATTATTATTATTATTTTATTTTTTTTCTCAATCACCTCTAACTATTTTGATTTTCTAAGAAACTTTCAAGAGATAAGAATCATTTATTCATTTGTTAGAAATTAGAGGGCTTTCAAGGCTTTAAAGGAATGATTATACACTAAAGTAAAAAACAGATAACAAATTCCTAATTTGTAATACTTATCCCAATTCTAAGTCTAAATCTAAACTTAAATAATAGGAACTCTATACATCACATAGATTGTATCATTCAATTCTAGTATTGTATAAAAAGTTCACAATGATTAAGAAAATTCATGCAAAAATTGAAATTTTTTTTACCAAAACGTTACTTCTTCTTTAGATGAAAAATAATGGTGAATAAATATGCAATATCAAACAAATTGATTCTATATTTCTTTAAAAAATTATTTTTGAAAAATTTTAAGTGTGAGGCCATCTCAAATCAATTGTTTTTATAGATTTTCTACTAGTTACTCTACTCCTTCCCCTCTCCCCTACACACACAAAATTGAACTACCCCCTTTGGTCTCTTTCTCAAGGGAAACTAAAACATTCTCGATTTAAGCTTTGATACTGAATATGAAATTGCTATGCTGCAGGATTCCTTATACCATTTGAAGTTCATATAAGCTTTATAAAAGAGAAAGAAAAACAAAACAAAAGAAGGAAAAAGAAAATAAAAGTATCTAAAAAAACAAATATAAAACTAAACTAAAAATACATCTTACCATGACTCCTCTTGCATACATTAAAGTTCATCAAAAAACAGCATTAAAACTAGCAATGCTAATCTCTTACTAACTACAAAAGAAATCAAATAAAAAAAAAATTAACAAGTTAGCAAATATATCATAAGCATGCATTCTGCTAATCTTACTTCTCCTCCGAGTCCTCCTACTCATTAGATAGTGCTAGTAGAGGAGGAAGGTGTAACTGAGTTGTAAAATGTTCCAAGTAATGGCCTATCCTATTATAGTAGCGAGCATGCCGTTTAGACAACCTATCCTGCTTTTTGATCATCCTAGCCATCTAACCCTCTATATCCATTCTAGCATGTAGGGGTCCACTAGAATTTGAAGCTTCATTAACTCTTGCATTAGCTAGTGGAACTAGCTATGGCTCTTATGGTTTGTCTTTTGCATCTTCATCCATCTCTTCATTAGCATTAACATATTACCTTAGACCTATGAGCACCAATCTTATAGTCCTCACAAAAGTAAGCCTGATTGGCTTCATCCGGCGCTCTTTATAACATAAATTCTCAATAACCTTAAAACATCTCATTCTTTTTACCAAATTTTGTGATGTATGGACTAATGAAAGTATTGCTAATTCTTATGTCAGTTGCTTGACAATGGATAAAAAATGTTAGGATCACTCCTAAATGCACTGGTCTCCTCTTAATGAAAATGTGCAAGTAGAACCCACCATAGGTGCTTGCGATGCCATTACTATCGCCTCTACTAGCCATTTTATGAGTAAAAAACTAGTGGATATATCGATGAGCCAATACTCTCAAAGTAGAGACATTGGATCTTGAAGGATCATATCTAAGAGAGTTACTAATCGTGCTCTAATATCCTCTCTCATCAAGCTCTAGAGGCTTACAAACAAGCAACTCCCTAAACTCATTACTCTTAAAGTATTATGATCACCACAAAAAATATGAGTCAAATTCATTACGTAAGGCTAGATATTCACTTTGAAGTATATTTCATGATCCACCCCATGGGTAATATCATCCTTTTGTAGCTTAAAAGTTGTAAGGAACTCATAATAAGCTCCTATAAATAGGCTACCTAGTCTCAAATAATTTATCTCAACCACCAAAAGAAATTAATCCTCTCACCTATTCTTCTAACCCAACACTCCTAAATACTTTCCAATCGATGCAACATATGTCTACAAATCTCTTTCTCCAAAGCTTAGTAAATCGTTGCAATTGATCATCATCATGGAAGCGAAGCATAAGATAGTTTACCTGAGGGATATCAAGCTCTGGGGTTGCCTTTCTTCTCCTTCCTCTTGGCATTCTTCTAAAATCCATGAAAACAAGGACTCCTATCCCTAAATTCCCTATACTTATTATGTGATTTGATGCAAAAACTCAACAATATAGAAAAATAGAATGTACATCTGAATATTGCATTTGATGAAGCATACATAGTAACTAATGTTATGAGGTGCAAAAAAAAAAAAAAAAAATTGAATATCAATTAGTTTCTCATTTTCATAGCCTAAGGATCAAAATAACATAAATGTAGTTAATTGATTTATTGAATAGCAAATTACATCTTAACTAACCTCAAATTGCAAAATGATAAATTTTTATGTAAAGGAACACTCAAAAGAATGCAAAACTCATACAAATAATAAGGACTATGAAAATCTACAAATATATGCTACGCTTCGCCCATGAATTTCAAAGGTAATATCTATGGAAAAAAAATATATATATATATATATATATATTTGTGACAATGACTACATTCAACATGTCACAAGTAGTATAAAGATCTAACACTCAAAAAACACCAAGATCCTTCTAAAATCTTGAATTTTAAACCCTAAGCGTGGAATCAAAAGTAAGAGACAAACAAAGAAAATACACATGCATGTAGAAATAAACAAGATAGAGAGAGAGTTGAAAAACATACCTTAATCTTGATAATTTTTCACTAGATGTAGATGGGTTTGTGAGAGATGTAAGTGTTCTTGTGTGAGTGTGTGCAAGTGTGGCATAGAGAGTGAAAAGTAGAAGAAAAAGAAGTATGTGGCATGATTTGTGAAATAATGTCAAGTGGGCCTAAAATGGATACATACACGCATGTTGAGTTGTAGGAGAAAATGTAAGACCCAACACACACCATGGTTGGCATTAAGAGGGTATACAACATGTAATCCTTGTACATGCCGTATATGTAACTTCATTTTTCTTTCAATAAGGAAAACAAGATTGTATACGGCATGTTGGAAATTGTCTATAATGTATATAAAATCTAAGGGTACACGACATGTAAATGGTTAAGTATTCAATACACATGCTATGTATTTATTAATTCACTCACCTAAGAGTAGCACGCCTTAGATCACGGGCATGCTTCCTACTTGTGATCCTCTTGGATCTTTAGCTAGTCTCTAATTCTTTAATCTTTCCTTAACCAAAATTTTCCCACTTAAATCTTACAATTTAAATAATAAAACACCACACAAACCATGAAAAGATACAATAATGAAAAGCTCAAAATTTTTGTATGAGCTGCTCATGAAAATATTGCAAGTGGAGTAATCAACTAAAATAAAACAAAGGATACATAGAAATTATAGAAGACTTAGGTTGCCTCCTAATAAGCTTTTTTTAATGTCGTTGGCTTAACAGTTCTTAGTTCTTCCTTTGTTAAGATGGTTCAAATCCTTGAGGCACTTTTTCTAGCAATTCCTTTTTTATTTGTTAGAGCTTCCAAATTATCATCAGATTTAACTACTATCCCGAATGGAATGTCTAATGTTGTATGTGATTTAGTGGCCTAAAGGTCACTCTTTTTCTATAGCTTTATAATATTCACATGTAGCTCATTTTTTTCGGACTCCCAATACTATTTTTTTCCAACTGCCAGTACCATTTTACTATTTTTCACATTAGTTACAACTCTAGTTGTAGCCAAGAGTGGATGTCTAAGGATGATAGGAATTTCTAGATCTTACTTGATATCCAAGACTGCAAAGTCTATCGGAAATGTAAGTTTATCCATTTTTTAGAGTACATTCTCAATCACCGCTTTAGGTTTTCTAAAGCAATGATTGGCTAATTGAATCGTCATCTTAGTTCTTCTGATTGCATCCGCTAATCTTAGTTTCCTTGCTACAAATAAGGGCATCACATATATACTTATACCTATATCACAAAATGCATTCTTGAGTTTTAATTTCCTACATGTTTTAGTGATTAGGGAATTCAAGACTTTAACAAACAAGATTCATTATTGATAAACTAAATATCCCATTAACAATATCTATTTAGGACATAGGAGAAATAATAGGGAAAATGATAACACTCATTTAGCATATGTATTTAAGGGTGGTTTTCTATGATTTTATCTATTAATGGTGTTAATTTTATAATGATTTAGAGCTTAATTGGTTAATATTTCATTCGTAGGAGTTTTAGAAGCTTTCAACAAATCTTTAGGTGATTTTATGGAAATTTGGAGCTAAATTGAAGAAGTGCATTGATGATGTGGTTGAAATAAAGCGATTCACTAAACAATTTAAGTCCAAAGGTGACCATGTGTAGCCACTACGGTCGTGTTATTGGGCATGTACCTCTCATTAAGAATTTCCATCGAAATTGAAGAAACTGCATAAGATCAATCCTAGCTACCATTACCATTATTTTAGGGTGTGGTGATGTTATGATTTATGAATCTTCTATGTTTAGCAAGTTTTCTTTGTAAACCTAAGTCCAATCTTTATAATTAGATAATTCAGCTAAAATAGAGAAGAAAAGGAGCACCAAAACAAATAAATAAATAAAATGGTTAAATCCATAAGGATTAACCTTGATCTGTTAGAAGAGCAAGATTCTTTCCCAATATTAATCAGCCTTGATAAAGGAATTAAATTAAAGTTAAAAATCCTCATAATGAAAATTAAAAGAAAGAAAAATACAATCAAAGAATGACTTGATATAACATGCATCTAATCTAAGTTTTTAATTTAAAAATAGTAAGGGAAGATTCTCCTCCTCTTGAGTTAGAGTAGTAAATTTTCTATAACTTTTTCTTAACTTGATTAATGTTTATTTTAATCTCTAGTTTAGTTTTTGTTTAAGTAATATGGCTAACTTTGAATTATTAAAATTTATTATTGAAATTCAGTAGTTTTTAAGGAGTTATTGTTTAAACTTTTTTAAAAATATTATTAAGTTTAGGAAAAAGGGGTGATTTGGAGAAATTTTTGCTAAGCTACTTAGATTTGATAGTGTACTTTTCTAAAGGATAATTTTAATTACCTTGTGCTTAAGATGTTTTTGTTTTTGTTTTGATTATTTTTCTTGTGGACAAGCAAAAGATTAAATGTGAAGGTATTTGATAATGTAAAATTAGCATACATATTCTATAGTTATTTTATGCCACTTTGTATATTGTCACGCCTTGAGAGTAGTAAAGTCGTAACAATCTCACCATATATACCAACCTATAACAGAAGCTGGCCACATTGTTGCTATCATAGACTTGGTATACATCAGGCACATACGACTAAATAACTCAAGTGCATCTTCAATTCAACATCTAAAGTAAAATAGAGATATTTGATTCATATAATTCTTTTAAAAAATAGAAATTTAATTCATATGTTTATAAAAGAAAATTTAAATGAAATTTTTATACAAGAAAATTTAAATGAAATTTTTAATAATACCAAAATTATGTTTCCAATAAATACAATAATACAAGTTAGTTTAGGTCATACTCATGGCCTAATTAACTACAAAATGAAGATAAAAAGAATGTTCCAAGTCCATTTACTCCTTAGTCCAAACTCATTGCTCGCCTTATATATGTCCAGGGGTGAGTTGATCTTAGTATCTATTTCTAAGACCTGCAAAAGAATTGTGGGGATATGAGCAACCACTATTCAGTAAGGGGATGGAGACAGAAGCATACACAACACAACAATCAAGCAGGCTTATCAATCAGTTAGTTAGATGCAATGCAATGCAATGCAACAAGCATATGCCACCTACACGAAGTTGTTTGATTTGTCGTAAAGTTAGAGAAATTGCACCCACTCTAACTTGAGTTGAGGAGTTTTAATGAGATGGAGGCTTATCTTCGAGCAAATCTTGGCTAAACCTAAGCTTATGGAATGGGGTTTGCTCCTTTTGAGACCACTTCAAACCAATGGCCTTAACATCATTATGACCTCTCCTATCACTTAGTTTAGCCTTAAAGGTGGGGGAAAGCTAATTTCTACTACCTTGTTAAAGGATCAATGTTTGCTTGGATAATCTTAATCATTCCCCCTAATGGATTGGAATGCATGATTGAGAAGTCTTTAAGTCCAAGTTTAGCTTAGTCTGTTTTAAGGGTGACCAACTAATTGCAAACACTCAAATCAAGGAGCGAAACACAACAAACTACTTGTACATATAGTATAACAATCAAAACATAGCAATTAATCTCCAAGCACATACATCACATGTGCACAGTCAACTATTTTATAACCACAAATAAGTGTATGCATTAACCTCTAAGTACTTTTATATAATACTCCAAAATGTTATTAAGCATTAATCCTACTTACTTGGATTCCCATTTGCTCTTATAACTTAGATGCCTCAGTCCTTTTGTCATCGATAGTCCCTATATTGCAAATCATATTTTAGTTTCAATATAATTTATTGATGTAAGAGTGTTTGACTAGTATACTTTTATTTAGGCTAAATATTCTTTTAGTATTTCCTAGGTGTTGGTTATGGGCATTAGGGTTATTACTTCTATGTATATTATTGAAACATTTCACTCAACCTTTTATTAGGTTTCTTAGGTTTATAGTTCCTTCTACAACACCTTTTACTATGGTATATTAGGTGTATGGTACCTTCTATTCAAGTTTCTACTAGAGACCTTAGTTATTCTTTGCCTATTGGACATTTTATTCAAGCTTTTACTAGTGTTTTAACTCATATTGTTAGATATGGAACCTTCTATATAATCATCTACTAGCATCTTAACTTATGTTTCTTATCAAACAAACCATCTACACAACCTTCTATAAGAATTTTATGTATAGTTTCTATATCGGGATACCTTCTACTAAAGTTTCTATAACTATAACTTATAGTTAACTCAATTAGGGAAGCTTCTATAGTACCTTTTATAAGTCAACAGTTTGCACCAGCATCCATAAAAGCTTTTATAGAACCTTGTAAAGCTACCAATCCCTTCACCAACTCATCTAAAACTTCTATAGAAGCTTCTGCAACTACTAGATTCGCCCAATTTCACTAAAATGGTCATGTTTCACTCTTCCCTTCACATTATTCAAATTCACCTTAGTTAAAACTTCAATATTGACTCACATGCCTTGGAACTCATTTACATCAACATGCAAAATCCCAAAATTCAACCAAAAAGGTGTTAAACGGAACTAGTTAACTCATATAGCTAAAATACATATATTATGTCAAACAATCATGGTTTTTAGTGGGAAAATTCATTATGTACAATAGCTAAAATCTTTAAATTCACTACTTAAATAATAATTTTTGCAAAAATTAAATATACTTAAAATTATACAAGAATAAATTTTTCTAGAAGTTTTGGATAAAATTTAATACTTTCAACAAATTTTTGAAAATCAAGTTCAAAATCAAACTCACTAGCATTGGAATCTTCGGTGGCTGGGGGTGGATGAGCCTATTTTAGCAAGAAATGGCATGGTTCCCTCTCTCAAATGGTGGTGGTCACTTGGTTTCAGGTTGTCATCATCATAGAGAACTCTATATTTGCAAATTGTTGCCTAATTTTCTAATTTTTCCAAATTTTCACTAAAAACTTCTAAAATTACTATATGAATTTTCCTAAGTTCAATAGGATCTAAAGAGTCCAAAATAATGAAGGAAATAGGTATTTATAGGCCTTGGGTAGAAGATTAATTAGATGGCATGCATGACAAATGTAAATGGATCTTAGTGATCTTAATACCAAGTGTCATCTTGTTTTCATAAATCATGGTCTTCATCCATGGTTTAGGTGAAACCATTTGCTTAAATCCATGATTTTGATAAAAACTGTGAGCTCCCTTGGTTTTATTTTTATGCATTAATCAACTAAGCATCTTTTATTATATTTTAATTCTTGTATTAGTTATTAGCTTTATATCGAGGCTTCTTTTAAATCTTCTATCACCTAAAATTACTAACTAGATCTTCTTCTTCTTCTTCTTCTTATTATTATTTGTTAAGTTCTCTCTTAACAAATTTTGATGATAATAAGAAGATTAAAATGAGTTTAACAAGTATAACAAATGTGTAGGTCAATTTAGAATGAAATCAGTTTGAGAAAGAAAATGAGATTTGTAAACTGCTTGGTCAGAATGTATATCAACAAAAGACCATAACCATGTTGACAGAATTCATAATCATGATCAAAAAGTTGTCCTGAGCCAATCTTTGAATGATTTAGATTAACCAAGTGGGACAAGTTTTTAATGAAGGCCTAGCTACACTTTTATTAAGTATATTAAGGAAATATGCTCAATTTTGTTCCACTAAGTTGGTTCATGTCTACAGGGATTTTAAGGAGGATTTGCATTTACTTAGATCTTTTTTTAACACTTCAAAAATCAGACTTGAAGGGTTAAATCGAATAATTATGAAGGATTCTCAAATTGACATGATGTTGAGCTACTAGAAATATCAAGCAAGCACCTACATGATAAGAAGTTTAAAATTCAAAGCTTGAGAAGGGGCTAAAGTAAAGGGGGCTTACTAATATGAGATCTTGTCAAATGATATTTTTGGATCAACTAAGATATTTTAAGAAAGTTAAATTTTAACAATAGATAAGGGATGCTATTTGTCAAATTTAATAAGACCAAAGCTGCAATTTTATAAAGATAAGGTTTAATATCTTTAGATTTTATTTGTAGCATGATAAGATTAAGATGAATCAGTTTTTTAAATCAAATCTAATATGCTTCAAGGATCAACCATGGGAGTTTTGATTTATACGTGCAGATTTTGAAGAATATTTTTTTAACCAGATGTGAAAGAGGTTAATTTTTTTTTGAAAAATTGAAGGGTGTTGCACATAAATTTAAGATCCAGCCAAATAAGATCAAATATGATCTATCAAGCTTATCTATATTGCAAGATATTTATATTTGAAATCTTAAATAGAATTCTTGAAGCATTTAGATCAAATATTATAAGCAGCAATAGTCAAAAAGAGGGATCAAGCTATGTGTAAACTACATCAGGAGATAACAACTCTTGGTTTCAAATTTTTCAAACGTTCAAAAATTCCTATTTTCTTGGGATCTTTTCTCCAATAGGAAAAGAAGATAAGATTGAGGAAGATTTTTTCAAGAAACACAAGGAACTAGCCATTTCTAGCTGTTACTCTAAGGAACAACACAATATAAGTCAAGCTGTAGAAGAAACAAGAGACATTTAGAACTAAACAAAACACTTAGCTATTTCTCGTATGTAAGTGTAGACTGTTAGAAACTTTATTAGAAACTATGCTAAACAGAATTTTTAGTCAATTGTTTTTGCATTTGGGTGAAAGTCTTAGATAGATTCTTTTATTGTATATGTCGTATTTCTGTAATCATTATTGAGAAGTTGTGATTAAGTGAGTGTAAGGTTAGGGAGTTCTTTATAGGCATATGTTTGGCTTAAGAAGAAGCTAGTGAGATAGGGCAAAGGGAGATTGTTTTCCTTGCAACCTTAAGTTTTCAATTATTAAAGTATTGGACTAACGGAATAACACCAGCAAGGAAGACTGGGTGTCTAGCGGTGGAGGTAGAAGAGAGTAGTAGGCATAAGACCAAAACTCTTAAAATTGCTTGCCTAATCTTCTCTCTCTGACCCTATTTACTTTGCTACACTTTTTTGTTTGTATTGCTTATTCTACACCTAAAAGTTAACATTCAATTTACTACTACTTATATGCCATTTAAGTTATTAAGAGGGGATTTTATTTGAAAAACCAAAAAGTTTTTATTTTTACGAAAGATATCAATTCACACCCCCCACCCCTTCTTGGTATCTTACATAAAACCTACAATTGGTATCAGATCCTAGCTCTAATATCATATAGAGTTAAGAGCAATGGTAGAAAGTAGTGTTTCATTGACTATTTAACTTGGAAAAGCTCCATTTTTTTATGGTACCCAACTTCCCTCATTGGAAATTTAGGATGGAGACTTACATAAAGACAACTAATTACCGAGCTTGGAAGATCATTTCTAATGGAGATGTCAAAGTCTTAGAAATTGCACTTACAT
The DNA here is from genome assembly GCA_024138015.1 of Lumnitzera littorea. NCBI lineage: Eukaryota > Viridiplantae > Streptophyta > Magnoliopsida > Myrtales > Combretaceae > Lumnitzera > Lumnitzera littorea. Next base: position 92,697,049 of record JAMXBB010000005.1, read on the forward strand.
CAGATGAAATAACAAAGGCTAAATTGAACTCAAAGGCTAAGAATCTTCTTCTATCTATATTGCAACTTTTGAGTTCTATTTAATCTCATCTTGTGGTACAGTTAAGGAGATCGGGGATATGTTGGTTCAAACTTATGAAGGGAAGGACACCATAAAGGAAACAAGGATTAATTCCTTGATGCAACAATATGAAACATTTTGTATCCTTCCTAGTCAAGAGATTAAGGATTCTTTTAATTGCTCACTATTACAACTAACAAGTTGTCATCTCTTGAAAAGAAAATGAATTATGCAAATCTTGTTAGGAAAATACTAAGGATCCTTCCTAAGGTTTGGAACACATAGAAGACAGCTATTGAGGAAGCATGTGACATGAAAAACCTCAATCTAAGTCGATTATGTAAGAAGTTGATGGCTTATGAAACTGACTTCCTCAAAGTAGAAAGTATGCTAGAAGATCCAAAGAAAAAGTCCATGGCCTTCAAAACTAGGGATGCAGAAATTGATTTAGAAAGTGATGAGTCTTTTGAAGAAGACGAAGAAGATGTGTCAATGTTAGCAAAGCGATTAGATCGCTTGCTCAAAAGGAAAGGTAAGAAAACTTATAATTCAAAAAGATTTTCTTCTAACAAAAGTAAGAGTGATGTAGAAAAAGGATTCAAAAAGAAAGAAGATAAGAAAGTGAAAGAAAAAAAAAAAGAGCTTACATGTTATGAATGTAAGAAACTTAGACATATCAAGTATGAATGTCTAATGTTGATTAAGAAAATAGACAAGTATAAGAAAAAGTACAAATCATTAATGGCCACATGTAGCGACTTGCATGAGTTAGAAATTGAAGGAGAAAGTACAGATGATGAAACTAAGGAAGCAAACTTGTGTTCAATGGTGCTTTCTAAGGTAAGCTCTAAATCTAACAACAACTTTGATGATGAAATTTCTGATGATATATGTACTGAAATAAGTAAATTGCTAAAAGTCTTTCAAAGGCCAATGACAAGAATATAAGAGTAGATAATGAAAATAAGTTATTAAAAGAAGAAAAGACCGCACTTATTCAAACAAACAAACTCTTAGCAAATGAAAATTACATCTTAAAGAATGATGTTAAAGGTTTGCATGTCGCAAGGGAAGTTTGAAAGGTCAAGTAGATGATCTATTCAGTTCAATTCAAAATACATTTAAAAAATTTGATGAGTGATAAAATACTCCAAATGCTCATTTCTTGTGAACGTGTTGATCAATCTAAAACTGGTTTGGGAATTAAAAATGGTGAATCACTACATACTAAAAGAGAGATAATGATAGGAATTGTACTACTAGACCTTTGACTTGCAGCCGCACCCAAGGCCTAAAAGGACTAACAAGGCGAATCCTCCTATTCCAATTGACTTCTACTAAGACTGAGTTGATCTTTATTGTCGACTAAGTTTTGATATTGAACCGAGTAACTACATAGCTCTCGAAAGTCGTGAGCTGATTGTACGAATACCCTGTTGATAGCTCGATCCCTTACCCATACCTACTTGGCCATGACTAAGTCGATCACCATCTTGGAAACCTTGGTGTCAAGAAGCCAAGAGCTTTAATACTTATTTGTAGCCATTTCTTCTCAAACCAGTCTAAGTCTGACTGGCACCTCTGCTCGATACCCCTACTTGGCCCTCTATCCTGACCATACTATTTCATTTGTTTCTACCAATAGCATCCCCAATAGGCTATTGTCATACGTCCTAAGTCCTACGTGAAGGAATCTACTACACTAATTACTATTTTTTTTAAAAATTTTCATTTTTACCCTTTTGTATTCCTTGTACATTGCTTCTTTTGGACATTAACCATTTTATTTTTTCTATTTTAAGTAAGTTGCCCTAATTTCTTAGGTATAAATACCCATTGTACATGTAGCCACAAGATACCAATAATCGTCTTTAATATACTGAATATATTTCTTCATGAACATTGCTTCCTTAGCTTATTTACTTACTTTACTCTTATTTTAATCCTTAAGCAAGGCTAGGTGGTGAGTAATCTCATGGATCATCTCATGGTCATATCAAGTTATGTCATGAGTCCTTAGAAGTTCCATCGTTATGTCATATCTTGTGGAGTTGTTCATGGGTTTACTTATTTACTTTTTTTAGTTGTTGCACTACTTTCTATCTCGTTCTTCAACTAGTGTTCATAGTAGTAGTTTGTTTTCATATATACTCCGTTTTTCCTTATTTCAAGCATACGAAAACAGAGTAAGTTTCAGTTGAGTTTATTGTTCATTGGTATAGTTATTGTGTTTGCGAATTAGTTAGAGATTTGTGCATGTTGGAATAGTAACTATTGTACCTTAGATTTAAAGTTTATTTAATGAGTTTTATCAAGAAAATGACAGATCCCAGTGTTAACATCAGTATTAGAGACAATGATAGTAGAGTTGTCAATTATGGATGACAACCTAAGAGCACCCCTAAGGGTATAAACGAACGACTTGATGAAGTAGCTAACCTCTTAGTCAATCTAACTAGAGCTATTGATGCAATGGCCTATCGACCTACTGAGACCATGTAGAATACCCCATAAGTTGCTCAACCTGCTAGAGGGCAAAACCCAACTCAACAAGTTCGAGGTAAAGGAGTAAGAGGATGAGCAAGATGAAGGATTGACTTAGGAGATATGGATGATGATAAAGAAGAGGAGTATAATGAAGAAGAAGAGCGAGTTAGAGCACCCTGCGCTACCAATCATGTGAAGCTTCAAATTCCAAGCTTCAGTGATTTTGGGAGTACAAACGATTATTTGGATTAAGAGGAATAGGTTGAATGTGTTTTTTATTATTACTAGTATGAGGATTAAGAGAAGGTAAGGACAGCTCCTATTAAGTTCTTAGGATATGCGGCCATGTGGTGGAAGATCTTTCAGATCATAAGAAGACGAAAAGGATATAGAGAGGTCAATAGTAAGCCTTAGATGAAGAGGATACCCAGAAACTGGTTTGTATCGGATACTTATTTACAAGACACTTTTGCTTACCTTTAAGAGTTGAGGTAAAGAGGCTAAATTGTTAACGAGTATATTAAAGAGTTCTAAATACTCATGATTCGTTGTAAAGTAGTGATAAGAATCAGCCTCATGGACCGATCACATATAGCCGAGCTAGAGGATCCTGAGAACTTACTTAGAGAATACTAGTTTGAAGTCCACTCCACGGAAATTCCTATCCCGACCTTTGTGTTTCCCTTCTTTGCCAACTTGACTACCGAGTTGTCACTCGCGTCAGGCTTGCCAAACACAGCCCAAGACTATTCGAGCCAAGCTCCTAAGCCGACCACAAATGTCTAACCCTAACTCAAGTTAATTACCTTTCAGTGAATTGCTGACCAAGCTTTGACCTGATCCAGATCAGGTCATCCCATGACTAAAGATTTTCTTTTGTCCCCTTGTACCATATTTTTGATGTTTAGTTGTTGATCAATACGTATCTTTTGGCATAATATTCCAGAAGGATTATTACTTTTTCCGTATTTTTTTTCCCGTACTGAATATTCTTTGTCTTTTTTACTCTTTTTAGTATACCATATGTAACCTAATTGTAAGAATACCCTTTTGTCTTTTCATATATGTAAGGTAACCCTAGTGGATATGTATATAAACCTCTACTTAATTGTACGTAATCAATCAATCATCAATATCATAATATTATTTAAGTTTCCTTTGAGTAACCCTAGTATTCTCATTATCTTTCAACTCTTATCTATTCTCTTTAGTAAGGAGTAATGGTGAGTAACCATTCAATTCGGACCAGTAAGTCATATCCGGCAGATTGAAGGTTGAGTAGGATCAAATGGTGTATTATATCTAGTTTATAACTGCCCAAACTTGCTCACTTTTCTTTTGTTTCTTTTCGGTTCACTTCATTGTGGTGTTTTTTCGCGTATTCGACCCTAGAGATGTATCAGCTTCACTGGTATCAAAGTATGGTTCCAAGAGGGAGTATACAAAGCTGCAATGAAGTTTTGGTTTGTGTTTTCTGTTTGTAGCTACTGTGTACCTTCCATAGCTATTTTAGCTTGTTCATGTGGAGTAAGTTTAATGTTGTGAATTATGTAGTGAAGATTTGTGTGTTGGTAAGTGTGGTTCCATTGTTACTTTATTCTTACTTTGTTTTCACCATGAGAATAGAGTAAGCTCAAATTCTATATTGTTCGAGCAATTATTGAGTGTAAAGTTGTTAGAGTACAATAACTGAAGTTTTACATAGTACGGTAGTAGTATTTTACATGTAGCATATTGTTAATTTGCTTGAGAAATATTGTATCATATCAAATTTGAGTATTTAAGGCATTATTGGTGACCAGAGTAGTGGTACTCAACTTAGTCATAGTTATAATGGTAGTAATACCCAAGGGTCAGTTGATGACAAACTTAACAGACTCACTAATCTTGTCGAGAGTCTGGTCACTGTGATGAAAGTAAATAGGCAACAACCCTAGGGTATGCTATAGTGCAACCTACTTGAAATTGTTCTAGAGAGAGGTTATGGCTAAGGTAATCGAGCTAATCACTTAGTCTAACCCGTTTAAGCTAGAGGAGTTGCAAATTGAGCTATTAGACAAAGACTAAAGTTAGAGGAGATTGAAGAAGATGATAAGGAGATAGATGCCGAGGAGTATAGAGAGGAAGAAGAAGAGGTTGGTTATTTTTAGGAACTAAGACACTGAACTTCTCAAGGACTAGATAATGTTAAGGTCTAAATCCTACCCTTCAACAGAAGTAGAGAAGCTAATAAATACTTGGAGTGGGAAGAGAACATTGAAAAGGTATTTGACTGTTGTGGTCATGCAGACGCTGTTATGGTTCAACTTGCTGCACTAGAGTTTATAGGGTATGGCATAATGAGGTGGAAAAATCCAAATATAGCCAAAGTAAGGGATAGAAGACCAGGAATAAGGACTTAGGATGAGATGAAAATGTTGTTAAGGGTTAGATTTGTGCCTAAGACCTACTTATAAGATACATTTGCAAAGTTGTAGGAACTTTGCTAAGGAGGCCAATTTGTTGGTGACTACATGAGAGAGTTCCAAATGCTTATTATCCTAGCCGACATAGAGGAACCAAAGGCCCATACAGTATTGAGGTTCATTTCTTAGCTCAAATATGAGATTTGCAACATTGTGGAGGTGTGGAGGTTTTATACCTTCGAAGAGGAGATTAAGATAGCGCAAAGGGTAAAAAAGCAGAAGAGAAGTGCCTCGAGCCAACCTAGGCCAACATTTTCTCGAACCCTTGTTCTGCGTCGACTTATTCAAGTCGAGCCAAGGAGGCCATACTAAGTCAAGGAAAGGAACGACTAACCTGACGATAGCTGAGTAGGCTAGTCGAATCAAGGTAAGACTAGGCTAACCTCGAGAACACATGAGAGAGGACATACCTCCAGATCAAAGACCAGCGAAGTGAAGTGCTTTAAATACGTAGGCTTTAGACATATAGCTATTGAGTGTCTGAATTGATGTATCATGGTGTTCAGAGGAGATGTAGTAGATAACATCGACGAGTACTAAGTTCCTTATCGAACTTCGAGGAAGACCAAAGGGAAAATTTATTTCATACCAAGTGTACCATTGAGGGACAATCTTGCACCATCATAGTAAACGAAGGAAGTTGTACTAATGTAGTTACATAGTCCTTTGTGTAGAGGTTAGGTTTGTTGACCTCAAAGCATCCCTGGCTTTATAACCTACATTGGCTTCATGATAAGGGTGCTTTGCACATGACTAAACAAATAATAGTATCGTTCAGTGCTAGAAATGTGTATAGGGATGAGGTAGTATGCGATGTCGTCCTAATGAGACCTTTACATCTATTACTTAGACGACTTCGGTTGTTAGATTGACGTATTACTTACGATAGGTATAAGAATACCTATACCTTTGTTAAAGATGGAATGAAGATTGTGTTGTAACCTATAACCCCATCCTAAGTAAATGAGATCCATAATTAGCTCACTTGAGCTAGTAAAAAGAAGGCCTTAGTTATGAGTCGAAGAGAGTTTCGAGTTGCTAAGAAGGCCAAAGAGCCTATGTTTCTGCTAACTAGAAGATTACTGGAGATAAGATATTTGAAGGATGTTCCAGATGAAATCCAAATGCTAATTGATGAGTTTACCAGCCTGCTTCTTAAGGAGCTGCCTAAGGGACTAACTCTAGTTCGAGGCATAGAGTATTGTATTGATCTATAGCTAGGTACCGCCTTGCCCAACCGACCTGCATACATAATGAACCTTAAGCAGGCTACTAAGCTGAAAAGACAGGTGGATGAACTCATAGATGAAGGATATGTGAGGGAGAGCATGAGCCCTTATGTAGTACCAGCTTTACTCATTCTAAAAAAGGATGGTTTATAGCGCATGTACATCGACAGCCGAGCAATCAACCGAATTACTATCGAGTATAGATATCTGATACCAAGGCTTAATGACATGTAGGATTAGCTCCATGGTGCGAAAATATTTTCGAAAATTGATCTGTGAAGTGGTTACGACCAAATTCATATGAGACCTGGTAATGAGTGAAAGACTACCTTCAAGACTAGGCATGATCTCTACAAATGGTTAGTTATGCCATTCGGTCTTATTAATGTGTGAAGCACATTCATGAGGTTAATGAACCATGTGATGTACCCTCTGATCAAAAGATGTGTGGTTATGTACTTTGATGACATATTGGTATACAATGTCGACCTGAACAATTATGTTCAACATCTCCAAGTAGTATTTGACATTTTGCGAATTGAGAAGTTATATGGGAATTTGAAGAAGTTTACGTTCTGCCAGGATGAAGTGATTTTTCGTGGGTTTGTAGTGTTAGGGGAAGGAATCTAAGTAGATGAGGAGAAGATTCAAGCTATCTTAAAATGGCCGATGTAGAAAAATGTCATAAAGAAGAATGATGAATTCAAATGGAACAATCGAGCTGAATAGAGCTTTAGGGAGATCAAGGAGAAGCTTACCTCCGCCCCTATGCTATCACAACCAGATTTTGGCTAACCTTTTGAATTAGAATATGATACGTTAAGCATTAGAATTGGCGCCGTCTTGATGCAAGAATGATAACCTGTTACCTACCATAGTGAGAAGCTTAGTGATGTTACCATGAACTATTCTATGTACGAGAAAGAGTTATACTCTCTTTTTCAAGCCTTGAACTATTCAATGACATTTTTCAACATTGGCCATTCTAAGATAGCTCATATCTTCTCCTCATCTGCTCGGATTCCTTTCCTTGACACTACAAACCCAAGAAAAATCACTTTATCTTGGCAAAATGTAGATTTCTTCAAATTCCCATATAACTTCTCAATTCGCAAAATGTCAAAAACTGCTCGAAGATGTTGAACATGGTGTTCAGGTGGCATTGTATACTAATATGTCATTAAACTACACAACCATACATCGTCCGATTAGAAGGCACATCACATGGTTCATTAACCTCATGAATGTGCTTAGTACAATAGTAAGTCTGAATGGCATAGCTAACCATTCGTAGAGACTATGCCTAGTCTTGAAGGCAGTCTTCCACTCATCATCCGGTCTCAAGTGAATTTAGGAGCAGCCACTTCATAGATCAATCTTCGAAAATATTTTCACACCATGGAGCTCATCTTACATGTCATCAAGCCTTGGTATCGAATATACGTACGTGACAGTAATTGGGGTTGATTGCTCGACTGTCGATTTACATGCGTTATGAACCATCCTTCTTTGGAACGAACGAAGCTAGTACTGTACAAGGGCTCATGTTCTCCCTTACATATCTTCACTTTATGAGTTCATCCACCTATCTTTACAACTTAGCAGCCTGCTCAAGGTTCATTCTATATGTAGGTCGATTTGGCAAGGTGGTAACTAGCTATAAATCAATACAGTGCTTTATGCCTAAGACTGGAGGTAATCCCTTAGGTAACTCCTCAGGAAATAGGTTGGTAAACTCATCAATCAGCCTTTAGATTTCATTTGGAACATTCTTCAAAACTCTCATCTCTAGCAATCTTTTAATCAATAGAAACATAGGCTCTTTGGCCTTCTTAGTAACTCGGAGCTCTCTTCAACTCATCACTAAAGCCTTCTTTTTACTAACTTGGATGAGCTGATTATAGGTCTCATTTACTTAGGATGGGGTCATGGGTTGCAAGATAATCTTTTTTACATCCTTAATAAAGGCATAAGTGTTCTTATACCCATCGCAAATAGCATGTTGATCGAATAACTAAGGTTGTCCAAGTAACAAATGTGAAGCCCCCATGGTGACAACATTGTACACTACCCCATCCTTGTATACATTTCTAACACTGAATGGTATAGTTACTTTTTTAGTCACATGCAAAGCACTCTTATCATAAAGTCAATGTAGCTTATAAGGCTTGGGATGCTTTAAGGTCAACGAACCTAGCCTTTGCACAAAAGACTGTGCAACCACATTAGTACAGCTTCCTCCATCTACTATAATGGTGTACAATTGTCCTTTGATGGTACACTTAGTATGGAATAAATTTTCGCTCTGGTCTTCCTCAGAGTTTGGTAAGGAACTCAATACTCATCTTAGGACTAGGGTCATCATTTCTCCTTAGTCAGCATAAGCATAGGTCTCTTCTTCCTCTTCGGCTTCAGCTTTTCCAATATCCTTCTCCTCTTCAGGCTCACTCTCGTCGATGCCATCCACTACATCTCCTTGAAGCACCATGACACATCGATTCAAATACTCAGTAGCTATGTGTCTAAAGCCTAAGCATTTAAAGCACTTCACCTCGCTACTCTTCTGTTCAGATGTCTGTCATCTCTCGTATGTTCTTGGGGCCGACCTGGTCTCGGTTTGGCTTAGATGTCTTACTAGACCCTACTGACTTGTTCAGTTATTGTTAAGCTGGTTATTCCTTTCCTCGACTTGGTTTGAACAAGTTAGTACGGAATGGGGGTTCGAGAGAATGTTGGCCTAGGTCGACTTAATGCACTTCTCTTTTACTTTTCAAAACTCTATGCTATCTTAATTGCCTCTTCCAAGGTATAAAACCTCTACACTTCCACAATATTGCGAATCTCATATTTAAGCCCAAAAATGACCTTGATACTATACAGGCCTCTAATTCTTTTACGTTAGCTTGGATCATAAGCATTTGGAACTCTCTCACATAGTCATCAATAGATTGGCCTCCTTGGCAATGTCCTTGTAGCTTTGCAAATGTATATTGTAAGTAAGTTTTGGGCATGAATCTACCGCTTAACAACCTTTTCATCTCATCTTAGGTCTTTACTCTTTGTCTTCTATCCTTGGCTCTAACTACATTCAAATTTTTCCACCAGATTATGGCATACCCCGTAAACTCCAATGTGGCAAGTCAAACATTAACAGTGTCTCAATAACCATAACAGTCAAACACCTTTTTGACCTTCTCTTCCCTCTCTTAGTATTCATTTGCATCTCCACTTCTACTGAAGGGTGGGATTTGACATTGTTTAGTCCTTGAGGAGCTCGGTATCTTAGCTCTTGTGCTCAATAATAACCAACCTCTTCTTCTTCCTCTCCATACTCCTTAGCATTTATCTCCTCATCATCTTCTTCAATCTCCTCCCACTTTAGTCTTCGTTTGGTAGCTCAGTCTGCAACTCCTCTAGCTCAAGGAAGGGAGTTAAATTGGGTGATTAGCTCGATTACCTTAGCCATAGCCTCTCTCTAGAACATTTTTGAGTGGGTTGTACTGCGGCATACCCTAGGGTTGTTGCTTATTAACTTGCATCGTGATGAACAGAATTTTAACAAAATTAGTAAGTCTATCAAGTTTATCATCAACTGACCTAAGAGTGTTATTTCCATTATGACTACAACTGGGTTTAGTGCCACTACTCTGGTCTTTAATAACACCTTTAACATTGGAGTCTGACATCATTTAATACTTTCAAACAGATTAAGAAAAGAATACATAGGAAAACAATTGTATTGTACTACCCAAAACTTTGACTAATACACTAATAACTTTAATACCAAATAATCACTCGAACAAAACAAAAATGAACTTGCTGTACTTTCATAGTGAAAAACAGAGTAAGAATAAAGTAACAATGAAACTACACTTTCTAACACACAAATCTTCACTACCCAGTGCATAATACCAAACTTACTTAACATGAACACATTGCAGTAACTACGGAAGGAACACAGTAGCCACTAACAGCAAAGCAAACTAAACTTCACTGCAACTTGATATACTTTCTCCCAGAATCGTGCTTTAATACCAACGAAGCTAATGCATCTCTAAGATCGGACACACGAAGAAACATCACAACGAAGCAAACTAAAAAGAAACAAAAGAAAAGCTAACAAATTCCAAGCAGCTACCAACTAGATATGACACACCAATTGATCCTACTCGACCTACAATCCATTAAATATGACTCACCAATCCAAACTGAAGGGTCACTCACCACTACTTCTTGCTAAAGGTAATAGATAAGAGTTGAAAGATAATGAGAATACTAGGGTTGCTCAAGGGATACTTGAATAATATATTGATGTTGATGATTGATTGACTGCGTACAATTAAGTGGAGGTTTATATACCCATCCACTAGGGTTACCTTACATGTATGAAAATACAAAAGAGTATTCTTACAATTAGGTTACATAATATATATTAAAAAGGGTAAAAGAGATAAAGAATATTCAGTATGGAAAAAGTAAGAATCCTTGTAAAATATTGTGCCAGAAGGTATGTATTGATTAGTGGTTGGATGTCAGAAATATAGTATAAGGGGACGCTTTGTTGTGATGTTTCTCTATGTGTCCGACTTCAGAGACACATCAAGTAGAAAAGCTGTCAACTAGAATAGTGTCCAGATTCCTTACTAGATTAAGAAGTGATATCCGAGACATTGTGGAACTTTAGCAATTTACTACAATGAATGATGTTATATAAATGGACCAACGAGTGGAAAGATAGAGAAGGAGTAGGTTGTCAACTCGACTCCTGATGAGCTGACTTGGTTAGTCAAGCCAACTCGTTCAAGGAAGTTATCGAGCTCAACCAAGTACTAACTTGACCAGATGAATAGATGTTAGGGTTGAATAGAAGGGTTGACCTGATGGTGACATACCAACCCAAACATATGAGAAGGGGCAAGGATATGGAAAGAAGACAGGTCAAATCAAGTGATTTAAGTGCCTAAGGTTTGGGCACATGGCAGCCCAATGTCCAAATCAAAGGACCATGATTGTCAAGAGAGATGCCTTGAAGATCGAAGTAGATAGCATAGATGAGGAACGCGAAGAAGAGAAAGAAGTGGGAGATGAGGTTGATATTAATGCAACTTGGTTGAAGAGGATGTGCTCACTAAGGACTTGCATAAGTTGACTCTAGTTGTCCAACGTGCAATGAGTTTGGAACACTCTACTGAGTTGAAGTAGAGAGAGAACTTATTTCACATCACTTATAGAGTGAAGGATCAATTGTGTGCACTCATAGTGGATAGTGGGAGCTGCACTAATGCGTTATCTACTAACCTAGTTAAGAAACTGAAGCTGCCAACTATCTCACTTCTAAAGCTATACAAGTTGCATTGGTTGAATGAGAAGAGAGCACTACATGTCACTTAGCGAGTCCTATTGCCGATCTTTATTAGAAATTATCCTCATAATACTCTCTGTAACGCATTGTCCATGTATGCATCTCATGTTTTACTAAGCCGACCTTGACTTTTTGACCGAAGAGTTATTCATGACAGTTATAAGAACACATATGTGTTTGAGAAGGATGGAAACCAAGTTAACAAACTATAAGTTAAACTTGCTTGAGAATCGAAGAAGGCTTTAGTGTTAAGTAGAGTTAAACTCCGAAAAGCCATCAAGGCCAATGTACCGACCTTCTTATTAATCAAACAACCACTAAAATTGAAGGAATAAGGTGAACTACCTTGGGAAGTCAAGGAACTATTGAAAGAATATGCTGACTTGTTTCCTAAATAGTTGCCAAAAGGAATACCCCCTCTTCAAAGCATTGAACACTGCGTTAACTTGACACCTAACGCTACCCTATCGAGCAAGATAGCTTATTGTATGAATCCCCAGTAGGCTTCTAAGCTCCAAAGACCAATCAATGAACTTTTGGAAAAGGGTTATGTAAGGGAGAGTCTCAACCTTTATGCCATGTTGACGTTGGCGCCCTAGTACCGAAGAAGGATGGGACTTGGTGTATATGTGTAAATAGTAGGGTTGTCAATAAGATTACGATTAAATACAGATACCCCATCCCACGACTGGATGATATGTTGGATGATCTAAGTGGTACGAGAATATTATTTAAGATAGATCTGAAGTCAAGGCACCACCAAATCCGAATGAGATAAGGAGATGAATGGAAAACTACTTTCAAAACTTAACATAGACTCTATAAGTGGATGGTTATACCTTTTGGCCAATCAAATGCTTTGAGCACTTTCATGTGATTAATGAACCATGTATTGAGAAATTCGATCGAAAAGTGTGTCGTTGTGAATTTTGATGACATCCTTATGTACGATACCAACAGGCTAAGTCACTGTGAACATCTCCACGCCGTACTAGATGTGCTTAGAACCTAGAGGTTAATTGACAACTTAAAGAAGTGTCTCTTTTGCCGGGAGGAAGTAGTATTTCTAGGTTATGTAGTTGGTGGAGGCGGTTTATGAATTGATGATGAGAAGATTTAAGCTATTGTCTAGTAGCCGACTCCAACCACTTATGTCGAGGTGTGAAGTTTCCACAAACTGGTATCTTTTTATTAAAGATTCATTAGAAATTTCAATACCATTGTTGCACACCTTACTGAGTTGACGAAGAAGAACATGGAATTCCAATGGGGGGAGAGAGGAGAAGAGTTTTGGTGAAGTAAAGTCGAGATTAACTTCCATACTTGTGTTAGCCTTACCTGACTTCAAGAAGATATTTAAGGTAGAATGTAGTGCATTAGGTATTAGTATAGGCGCTATCTTAATGCAAGAAGGCTGACCAATCGCCTATCATAGCAAGAAGTTTAGAAGACCATAACTGAACTACTCAGTGTATGATAGAAAACTCCTATCCCTTATCCAAGCACTATAAGTGTAGTTGCACTATCTATTGCCAAGAGAGTTTATCATTTACACGGATCATGAATCCCTACGGCACCTTAGAAGTCAGACTAAGCTATCGAAGAGGTAAGCACGATGGGTTAAATTCCTAAAGGGATTCAACTTTGTAATTAAATACAAACAAGGAAAAGGCAATGTAGTTGTTGATGCTCTGTTGAGAAGGTATATTCTCCTCACCAAACTGTAGAACAAGCTATTAGGGTTTATGAGCATTAAAGATCAATATCTTAGAGACCCCCAATTTGGTCTTATAATTGGGTAATATACCAATGGAAGAACAGTAGGCGAATACCATGTGGAGGATAGCTATTTGTTTAGAAGTGGAAAGTTATGTATACTGTCCTATTTAATCAGAAAGCTTCTACTAAAAGAAGCCTACAGTAGAGGACTCTTTGTGCACTATAAGGAGAGGAGGACATATGAACTATCGAATGATCAATTCTTTTAGCCGAGAATGAGACGAGATGTGCACCCAGTTATTAGGGCTATGTTACCTGTAAGAGGGCCAAATGTTGAGCCGAATAAGAAAAGGTAATGCTATTACCTATTTTGACTCGACCTTAAACTGAGCTAAGCATGGACTTTGTTTTCAGATTACCAAGAACTGCCCGAGGCAAAGACTCTGTAATGGTTGTCGTGGATAAATTCAATAAGATAGCACATTTTGTGCCTTGCTTTAGAACTAACGATGCTTCGGCTATTGCTTCTCTCTTTTTGCAGGAAATTGTTTAGCTATACGGCATATCGAGGAGTGTAGTCTCAAACCAGGATCGAAAGTTCCTTAGCCATTTCTGGAGAACTCTATGGCATTGGATGGGGACTAAACTACTATTTAGCATTTCCTATCATCCTTAAATTGATGGCCAAATAGAAGTGGTTAACCATACTTTGGGATCACTACTCCGAGCTATAGTAGGAAAGAACTTAACCGACCAGGATGCCTATTTACCTGTGGTAGAATTCACTTACAACCAAACAATGCATGACACTACCAAGAAAACCCCTTCAAAGTCATTTATGGCTTCAATCTTGAGTTGCCCCTTAATCACATCCTTATGCCCATGTCCGAGCAAGAAGATCCTAGTGCAAGAGTCAGTCTCTATAGTACATCTATGAGAAGGTTACTTGGTAAATTGACCAAGTTGCCAAGAAAATGCGAGAAAGAGTCAAGAGAAGGAAATTAGTACAGTTTTAGCCTGAAGACCTAGTATTGTTACACTTGAGCAAGGAAAGGTTCTCGAGTAACAGAAAGAACAAGTTGTCTACCTGAGTTGAAGGCCCTTTCAAAATCCTCTAGAAGATCAACAATAATGCCTACAAATTATAGCTACTTGAAGATTTTTGAGTTTTTAACACTTTCAACATTGTTGACTTCAACCCTTATCACCTTGAGGAAGAATTGTACAAAGACCAGTCAGATTTGATCCCAAATCTAAATCAACCAAGAGGGAATGATAGGAATCGGACTACTGGACTTTTAACCCACAGTCATGCTTGAGGCTTAGAAGGACTAGCAAAGCAAATCATCTTGTTCCAATCAACTCCTATCGAAGCCAAGTTGATCCTTGCTGTTGACCAACTTCTTATACTAAGTCGAGTAACTACATACCTCTCAAAAGTCATGAGCCGACTAGATGAATACCTTACTGACAACTTGGCCCCTTACCCATACCTACTTAGCTATGATCGAGCCTACCACCATCTCAAAAACCTTAGTGCTGAGAAGCCAAGAGCTTTAACACTTATCCACAGCTCGGGTTTGATTAGAACCCTTGCTTGGTCCTTTATCATAACGGTACTATTTTGTCTGTTTCTACCAACAACATCCCCAATAGGCTGTTGTTATGCATCCCAAATCTTACGTGAAGAAATATGCTGCACTAATTATTATTTTTCTATAAATTTTCATTTTTACCCTTTTGTATTCCTTGTACATTGCTTCTTTTAGACATTACCCTTTTTGTCTTTTCCATTTTAGATAGGTTGCCCTAATTTCTCGGGTATATATATCCATGAGACATGTAGCTACAAGATACCGATCATCATCTTCAATATACTAAATATACTTCTTCATAGACATTGCTTCGTTATCTTATTTATTTACTTCACTCTTATCCTAACCCTTAAGTAAGGCTAGGTGGCGGTAACCTCACCGAACCATCTCGTGCATCATATTGAGTTGTGCTATGAGTTCTTAGAAGTTCCATTGATATGTCATATCTTGTGGAGCCATTTGTGGGTTTACTTATTTGCTTTTTCCAATTGTTACACTACTTTCCATTTCATTCTTTAAGCTTTCGGCAAGCTTAAACCTACCCATGTGATCGACCTTGTCTATTCTTAGTCTCAGTTCGCATTAGATAGTATCTATAAGAGTTAGAGAAGCAAATAATAAAGAAGTAATTGATAATAATGAAAAAGGTAAGGCCGTTGACTAAGTCGAAAAGTTTAGCAGAAACTCTTCTAATTAGAATAGAAAGTATCCACTTGTAAACAGATACTTTAAAAACTTGAACTGAAAGTATGTTAGAAAGTATCAAAATTCAAGTCAAAGAAGTATGGTAAGTAATAGGTACAAGACTTAAAATCCCTATGCTTGCTTCTTTTTTAACAAGCAAGGATATATTGAAAAGCATTACTTTTATAGAAATTCCAAGCTTAGAAATTATCAAGTAAAAAATCAATATACCAGCTTGAATTTTAATGGACCTAAGCTTTGGTGGATTTGTAAACAAAATTGATTTATTTGTGATGTATGTAGGAACACAAAGCTAAATTGAAAGAAACTTGGTACCTCGATAGTGGTTGATTGAGGCATATGACTAGTGATGCCTCATGGTTCACCAGTTTAGTTTGGAAAGAAGATGGCTATGTAAAATTTGGAGATAATGGTAAAAGTAAGATAGTTACAATTGGGACAATTGGTATTTCTCCCCATACAATTGAAAATGTGTCTCTTGTAAAAGGATCAAGACATAATTTGTTAAGTATAAGCCAACTTTATCATAAAGGATACAAGATAACTTTTGAAGATAATAGATGCATTGGTTTTGATAACAATGGTACTAAGCTTTTTGAAGGTTTTAGAAAGAAAAAAATCTATCTTATTCATCTTACAGAAGTTAATTCAAAAAGATGTTTTCTATCTGTACAAGATAATATTACTTTATGACATAAAAAATTGGGACATATAAATTTTTATCAGCTGGAAAAATTATCTAAAGAGAACTTAGTGAATGGATTACCAAAGCTGAATGTTTAAGATGATATTCAATATGCTGGTTGTATGAAAAATAAAATGAGCCCTATTTCTTACATGAGTAAGAGTGTCGTATTTATAAAAAAAAAAACCTTTAGAATTGTTGTATATGGATTTGTTTGGTCTAAACTGAATCTTAAGCTTAGGAGGGAACAAATATGATCTAGTAATTATTGATGATTTCTTGAGATTTAATTTAGTTTTATTTCTTCATCAAGTGTTTGCTAAACAAGTTCAAAATGAAAAATGGGCTTCAATAACCAGTCTTAGGACATATCATGAAAAGAACTTGATAATTCAGATTTCATAACATTCTATGAAAATAATGGTATAATTCATAACTTCTTTGCACTGTACACTCCACAATGACATGGGGTGATTGAGAGTAAAAATAAGACCATTCAAGAAATGACAAGAACCATATTAAATGAAAGTGGCATAGTTAAATATTTTTTGGCTAAAGCTACATCTATAGCATGTTATATAATTAATCGCGTTTATATAAGACCCCTAACAAATAGAACCTCATATGAAATCTTTAAAGGTAAGATTAGGAAGCCTACAGTTTCATACTTTAATGTGTTTGGTTGTAAGTGTTGTGTGAAGAAAACAAGTAAAATTCTAGGAAAATTTGAAGAATGAGCAAATGACGCAGTATTTCTTGAATACTCCTTGAACTCAAAAGCCTTCCAGGTGTATAATAAGGTAACCAAAGTAGTTGAAGAATCCATTAACATCAGATTTAGTAAGGAGATAGGTAAGGAAGATTTTGATGATGAAAAACCCTTGATTCTTAAGAAACATCAAAGTTAACAAAGTGTTGAAGGTGGGTCAGAACCTAAGTCAGAATTTATGTTAGAAAGTACTTCTAGGAACATTACTGTGCCTAATGCTACCAATAAACCAAAAAGTGACTTTGATGGTTCGACAAAGACTTACGCTAGATATGATGTTACTAGTAAGTTAGAACTGTGATAAAAAAAGTCACTTAGAAAGTAAGTCAAAATGTTTTGAAGGTTAAGACTGGTTCAAGTTTCAAGAATGTAGAAAATTATTTAGCAATGCTATCTGAAATTGAACCTAGTTCCATTAAAGAGGCATTAAATGATAATAACTGGATTAATGCCATGCAAGACAAACTTAACCTATTTCAAAGGAATCAAGTATGGAGTTTAGTACTAAGACCTAAGGATAATTCCATTATCATATTAAGTGAGTGTTCAAGAATAAGTTAGATGAAAATGGTAAAATGGTAAGAAATCAAGCTAGGTTAGTAGTGAAAGGATATTTACAAGAGGTAGGAATATGTTTTAATAATACATATGCACCTATAGCAAGGTTAGAGGCTATCAGATTGTTGCTTGCATTTGCTAGTTTCAAAAATTTTAAGTTGTTCCAAATAGATGTGAAAAGTGTTTTATTAAATGAATATGTAAACGAAAAAGTGCATGTAGAGCAACCCCACAATTTGAAGATCCATTTAAGTCTGATTATGTTTATAAACTCAAGAAAGTACTATATGGTCTAGAACAAGCACCCTGTGCTTGGTATGAAAGGTTAAGTGAATTTCTGATAAAAAATGGCTTTCAAAGAGGTAAAGTGGATACAAATCTATTATGGAAACACTATGATCTTGTCATCTTGCTTATGCAAATATATGTGGATGACATAGTATTTGGTTCTACTAATGAAAGTTATTGTCAAGAGTTCTTTAAGCTCATGTATGGGGAATTTGAGATGTCACTCATGGGAGAACTGAATTTCTTCTTTTGACTTCAAATCAAGCAAACAAGCACTGGTATATTTGTTCATCAAGAAAAATATACCAAACAAATTTCGAAGAAGTTTAGTTTTGAAAACTCTAAAGGATCCTCAACCCTAATGAGTACATCAACCATGTTAGAGTTAGAGGCAATAGGAAGAAAGTGAATGAGAAACTGTATCGCAATTTATTTGGTTCTTTGTTATATCTTACTACTTCTTATCCTGATATACTATTTAGCATTTATATTTGTGTAAGATTCTAAAGTAATCCAAAAAGAAATAAATGTGTTTGTTATAAAGAAAATTTTTAAGTATTTCTACAGTATTACAAAATTAGGAATTTGGTATCTTAAGAATCAAAATTTTGATTTAATTGGATACTTAGATACTGATTATATAGGCTATAAAGTGAACCGAAAAATTACTTATAGTACATGTCAGTTTCTAGGGAACAAATTAGTTTTTGGTCATCTAAGAAACAAAGTTCTACTACCCTCTCTACAGTAGAAGTAGAGTATATTTCTATTGGTAACTACTGTGCACAAATTTTATAGTTAAAATAACAGTTGCTTGATTATGGTTTGTTATATAAAAATATACCTATTAAGTGTGATAATATAAGCACCATAAACTTAACAAAAAATCCAATTCATCATTCGAGATCTAAGCAAATCAAAATAAGATATCACTTTATAAGAATCCATGTAAACAATGGAGGTATTATAGTAGAATTTGTACCAACTGATCACTAGTTAGTAGATATATTTATTAAAACCCTTGAAAAGATTCATTTTGAATATATTAGAAATGAGATAGGGGTATGTAATCCTCTTTGTTTATAAATTATTATATAAATAAAATTGTAACAATAAGTGTAGATTAAAATATAATAAAGTATATAAAATAATCTATTGAAGATATACTATAAACTAAGGTACTATAAAGTAATCAATATGTAAGATATTTAATATAATAAATTAACCATGTAAAATATTTTAATAATAATAATACAATTTTTCTATCTCCTAAAATAAATCCTCTCCATATCTTTTCAAGTGTGTAGTTAGGGGCATGATTTTTTTAATCATGTCCATGTCCATAAACAACACATTCATAGGGAGTTCAAGTTACGTCTAATTACAGTTATAGTCTCCATACGTTCCCTTCTTGTTTTGCAATCTTTCTCCCTTCTTTAAATTTCTTCATTCTTTCTTCTTCTTCTTCTTCTTCTCATAATGAGACTCAGAAGGTCTTCTTGACTTTAAGCAAACCCTCTGAAATCCACAAAGAAACCCTTTAAGATCGTCATGGATCTTACTGCTTAGGCTTCTAAGTCCAATGAAGCTTCTCATAACAACAATACTAAGAACAACCCAAACCCTAATGGTCAAAACCTTGACAATGTAAAATAAGAAAGTAGCAGTTATGAGAGTGTGGCGACAAAGATTGGGGATCGGAGAAAATTGAAACCCCCATTGAGGAAAAAGAAAAGAGGGCTTCTCAAAGAAGAAAATCCACGACCAAAGCAACCAAAAACTTTAGTTTTGAAATCTCACCAAAGAAATTGAAGATGGTCTTTACTTGTGGCCAAAAGAGGAAATGATAACTAATAAGGATTAGAAAAAGGGTTAGAAAGTAGTTCGAAAAATTAAGGGTAAGCCTATTCAATCAAATTATTTTTATTTTCTCTATTTTTTGAAGAATGGTTTATGTCATGACAATATGGTGGAATTTCTTGAATGCAAGAAAATTTGTGAAATTGATGAAATTATGAATGGTGAAATAGTGGTTGACTTTTATAAGAACTTGAAGTTAAGTGAGAAGAAAGTTGTTGGGTTAGAAATTAGAGGGAAGAGGATTGAAATTACTTGGAAAGACTTAGTAAAATGCTTTGATTTGAAGGATGTGGAAGATGATAGTCGAACTAGGTAACATGTCAAAAAAGGAATTGTTTAATATATTGAATGATGAGGTGTCTATTAGTGATGAAAGGAATGTTTTTGTATTTAGTTTTGAACTAATAATGAGGTTACTACACAAGTTAATTGTCAGTTGTATACTACACAAGAAAGGCAATATTACAATAGTTACTCCAAAGGATGCTTGGATAACGTTGGTTGTGAAACTAAAAAAGAATGAAGATATTACGGTTGAGCCTGTTTTTTTCTAATTGGTTTTATATAAATTAGTTTTCTTTAAACCGATTAGTATTAACCCCTACTCATTTAATACTGACCCTCGACTAGTGTTTAAAGAAAAACTGGCTTGAAAACGCTTTGGAGTTGCCACCTGACAAGAGTAGGGAAAAAAAAGTTAAATTATAACCAAT
The DNA here is from genome assembly GCA_024138015.1 of Lumnitzera littorea. Taxonomy (NCBI): domain Eukaryota; kingdom Viridiplantae; phylum Streptophyta; class Magnoliopsida; order Myrtales; family Combretaceae; genus Lumnitzera; species Lumnitzera littorea. The sequence continues at coordinate 92,717,544 of JAMXBB010000005.1, forward strand.
TGGATGGATTAGTTATAATTTAGCTACTGGTTTTTTGATAAAAACCAATTTTTAAAACTAGAGAAAAAGGGTCCAAAGGCAAGAATTTTTAAACCCTTATTGATACCATTTAACTTTCTAATTTTATTCTTAATCTTAAAAATCACCTTTCAATAGACTATTCTATAAAGTGAAACTCAGTTATTGGTTAAGTGAATCGAATAATTTAAGTGATCTAAACTATAAATGGAAAAAATAGGTTTTTTGTTTTTACTATCACCCCGTAGGTGCCTATGTACCTGTTATTTGGAATCAGACGTACGTAGTTCTTTTTTGAAAATATTGGCAAGTTGATTTATTTTAAATTAAAAAAAAAAACAATCGGATTTATATTTTTTACCTGTTTTAAGTTTATTTAAGGAAATTATTTGAAAAGGTCCTAATCGAAGTTTATTTTTTGAAATTCTAAATAGAATCTTAATTTGGAAATGGTCCATTTATTTTTATTTATTTTTGGAAAACCCAATTTTTCTGAGTGTCAAAACGATTTTTATTCACAGATCTATTTATTTATTTTTATTTTTATTATATTATCTTATTTATTTATCACTTATTCTATTTTATCTATTTTCATTAAACTAAAAAAACAAGTAAATAAATAAAAATATATATATAGACTACTCTTTTCTTTTTTCTTCTTTTTTTTTTCTTTTCTTCATTTTTTCTTTTTCTTTTCCCTTTTTTCTCCATTTTTTGTTTACATTTACATTATCAAATAAATAAATAAGATAAAAAAAAGAAAATAATCCAAATTGAGGAGAGTCGGACCAAGGAAAAGGTACACGGGTCGTGTTGATCAGGCGCTGGAGTAGACTTCGGATTAGATTGTGGAGCTCTAGTGGGTTCAATCAGGGTTACGCAAAGAGGAAGGAGCAGCCGCTGCCTGGGAGCTCTTTAGAGGTGGTTTCAATCGGATTTTTTAAGGGGAAAAAGGTTTTTCATGTGTTTTGTATTAACAATAGGGGGTATGACGAAGGTATCACAATGAATTATGGTGGTTTGGTGGTGGTTCACGTTTGGGCGATGGGTGGTAATGTTGGTTGGTGTCTAACATGGTTGCTAGAGGTGAGTGGTTGATTGGGTTAGGTGTTTTTTATGGTGGAGAACTTGGTCATGTGGTTGGTTTATAGTGGGAGTGGCTAGACATAGTGGTTTTAAGTAGGGCAGCACGGTGGTTAGGGATTCACGAAAACCTTTGGTGGTCGAGACATTAGAGGCTACAGTTGAGCATAGGGTTGATTTGGTTCAAAAGCTGGTGTGATGAGGATGCTAATTATGGCAGTTTCAAGCTTCAGAAGTGAGAGGAGAAAAAGAAAAGCTACAGAGAGAGTAGCTCTTGCAATAGAGCGAGAAAAGGGTTTGGGTGTTTGCTTTAGACATGTTTGAGAGCTTGTTGATGATTGGATAAGTACCTGAAAGGTCCATTTATACAATTTCGAGCTCAAATAAAGAAGGAAAAGACCATTACTAACCGATCTAGCCATGAATGTACGCATTCGTGATTTTGGGTTTTTTTCCATTTTTTAGAGCCGATTTGAGCATTGAAAGGAATAAATCTAGTTTTGCTCATGTATGTGATTCAAAAAAGGCTGTGTCTAAAATAAGATCGGACCAAGAAATCATGCATATGTGTGTGTGGAATTTGCGTAGAAAATGGATCCAAAGTAAGGGGTATAAGTTGTTTTTGTGTTGAGAAAGTGGAGGAAATTAAGGGAAAAAGAAGGGAAAGGGAGAGAAAGGCAACTGACGTGATGCCACATCAACCGCATCGTCCAATCATAGTGTACCATGTATCTTCACATGATACGTGGCAGTTCACACGATAAGGGCAACTGACGTAGCATGCCACGTAGCTTGCTACATGGCACCACGTTAACCTTGTCCTAATCCAATGATGCCACGTGTTAAGGAACATAGCACAGTGAACCCCTGACACATAGCAATGCCATTTGTGGATGATGTGGTAGTGTGTTTTGTGAGAAAAAAAATACGAAGGCATTCCATGCCTTTGATAGGATTCGAACCCAAGACCTCGAACTTAATGTAAATGCTAAACCAAGTGTCTATTCGTTAGGCCTTTAGCTTATACCTTGTCCATATGTGCAATCAAATCGTATATATGGACAAGATCAGCTTAGGTTAAATTCAAATCTAAGCTCAAGTTCAATGACTCTCTTCTTGTTCTATCTAAATTAAAAATTATTATTTTATAAATTCCTTAAATCCTTTATTTTTTTCTATTTTTTGTGACTTTTCAATTTTCTATATATTTTTTAAATTTTTTCATTTTTTGTATTTTTTATGCTTTTCCTATTTTTCTAAAATTTCTTATTTTTTCTAAATTTCTTAATTTTTTTTATTTTTTTGGGCATTCTTTAATTTTCTATTTTTTATATCTTTTTTTAAATTATGACCCTTTATCCTATTCTAATAATAAATAAATAAATAAATAAAAAGAGGACATTATTTTTGCTCGAAGGGTGAAAATTATCTAAATAGCGCCTTAGCTAGCTATCTTCGGTTTAGTCTACTAGGGATTTGGTGAAAAGGTTAAAGAGAGAAAAAATGTTCTAAGGGCTGAAAAGAATAAATGAAGCCTGGCCGTGCCCTTTTGGGCTCATTAACTTAGGTAAGAGCATCTCTAGGTGTAGACTTTGTAAATTTAACCTTCTAAATATAGTGTCGGATTTGAGTATCGTAGACATTTCCCTAAGTCAATAAGACCACATAAAATAAAAACCGACTAAAATTTTAAACTTAGAACTTAAAACGAACTTGAAAGACACTATTATACAATTTGGAAACCCTTATCATGCAAAAAAACCCCAATCCTTACATATACGTACTTTTAAAAATGTAATCCTAAACTTAACAGGAACCGTAAATATCAAATCATAAAAAAAATTTTAAAACTCAATAAAATTATCTTAATGCTTGAAAAGCCATAAATCAATAAAATTATCAATAATTTTGTGAAATCGTATAAAACTAATAATGAATGAATCAGGGATTATTTCAAGTAATAATAAATAACAAAACTAAGGTAGTTAAAGGAATAAATTAATAAATTTACAAAAATTATTTTACTTGTGTACATAAGTAGCCCCACAATATGTATATACATATAAATATATTAATAAGCAATTTTCTTCTCTTTTGTTAATCTATCGTATGATATATATATGTTGCATAATAAAGAAATGTTCCTAAATAATTAAACCAATTAAACCTTAAGCTCCTGAGTGTAAGTCAATTATTTCCGAGCTGGTGAAAAACTCTTAAACATACATAAACTCACTCGAACCCTAGAACCTAGGATGATCAAGGACTTACGATCATAAATAAATAATTAAAAATATAATTTCAATAAATTTTATTTAACTCTAGAAAACTCGAAAATTTCTTAAGAGGCAAATCACAACCTACAAATTAATTCGAGAACCAAACCCTAAAAGAATTTCATATAAGACAATTCCCTTGTTTTCACTTATAAGCCATGTTACATATGGATAAATTGTAAACCCTACTTTTAGTAAACTTGTGATTCAACTAAGAACACTTCCCAAATATTCCCGAGGATAAACTAAGCTAAGAATTCAAATTTACATTTAAAAACGAATTTGATTTTCCAATTTGAAACCTTATTGTCGATAAAACTTGAATACGAGAACCATAGTCTCTAAACACAAAACCCTAAAACAATGAAGGACTTGTAACCTTAAGCGGCTAATTAAAGGATTTAATTTGAATAATTTTAATCAATTCTAGAAACTTTCATAATTTTATAAAAATTAAATCATAACTTACAAATCAATTTAAGAGACAAACTCCAAAAGAATTTCATATAAGATAATCTCTTTACCTTCATACATAAGATTTGTGCACATAAATAAGTAAACCAACAAATCATCCTAAATAACTTATCAATTGATAAATATAAACCCTACTTTTAGTGGGCCCATGATTTAATTAAAAGTATTGTTCGAACGTTCCCAAAAATCAACTAAACTAAAAACTTAAGTTTGCATTTAGAAACAAAATAAAATTTTCCAATTCAAAAACCAATTATCGAGAAGACCTGAGCTTAAAGAACTACGAGCTCTAAACTCACCTAAGACCTTAAACCCTAAAACAAGTAAGAAATTTTGACCCTAAGTGATTAATCGATAATTTAATTTGAATAATTTCATTCAACTTTAGAAAATTTCACAATCTTATAGGAATCGAATCATAAAGTACAAAACAATACAAGATGAAAATCCTAGAACAATTTCCTATAAGACCATGCCCTTATCTTCATGTCTAAGCCTTACACATCAATAAGTAGACCAACCAATCACTTTAGATGACTTATCAATTAAGAGTTGGAATCATTTATCAATTGATAACTTATCAAAATCTAGTGATAAGACATTTTCCTTATCACCTCTTCACTTATACTACATATGGACAATTCTTCACAAGATTTCACATGCTTAACTTCATTAAATGAGACAAGACTATTCCATGACCCCAAAGGACATTAAATGGAAAATTTAAACACAGAGGAAAGGGGGGCCATGCTCTTGTCTTTCAACCATCAATCACTTTCTCTTACACATAACTGTTTACCCCTTAATGCTTACATCATCAATAGTTGCACATGTTGACTTTTGTATAAGCTACAAGACAATCAATTAAAGCTTCTTACACACACTTTTTCTTTCATTCAAAAATCTACCACTCTCTCTCACTTTCACTCTCATTTTCACTTCCTTTTCTCTCACTTTAAATGCAAATCAATAGAAGAAATTCAACCCCACAAAAATCCTCCATTTGGCCGCCACTTCTAAGTCCCACTCATGGCACTCCCATTTCTTTTTCTTATATCATTTTCTTCCAACATCTAAGCCCTTTTAGAACCATTAGAACCTTCCACAAACCCCATTCCAAAGGATCAAATAACTCAGGTTTCCAAAAGGTTGCAAAAAGGAGGAAGCAAAGTTAAGAGCTTAAGTGGAAACTTTGTGCACAACCACCATATTTCGCTTTAAGGACGAGTAAGTGTTTCTTGTGATTAGTGGGTTAGTGTTTATGTTAGGAGACTTTGATTTCTTGAAGATATGAGTATGATTTTAAGTTATTATAACACCAAAGATCAGTCTAAGAAACAAACTCATGAAACCCTTACATGAAGTTGAAACATGAGCATGTAAAGTTGGTGTTTTGTAAAGATACTTGTTTAAAACTTTGAATGGAAGATTTTAAGTTGAGAAAATCTTGAAACAAAAACTTGAATGGAAGATGAGCATGCTGGACGTGAGGTTTCAAAAGTCATTTGGATGTTGATTTTATTTCCATTAAGTTAAACATGCTCAAATCTAGACTTAAGGAAAAATTCATCACATGAAGTTTTATGAAGAAATCAACTTTGTATGACATGAGCTATGCTATGGAAGTTGTAATAAGTGTAAGATCTCCTATTTCTTTGTGGGAAGCATGAGTTAAAGAATCATCTCACGGAAGAAAAGTTAAGTTAAGATTTGGATACAAGTAGTTTAAGTGCATAATCTAACACCTAAGCTTAAGAAAATGATGAAACAAGTTGAAAAACCAAGTGAGAACCCCTTGCAATCATCACGACCAGATCTGGAACATAACTAAAAGCCACTTAAAAATATGATAAAACCAAGTGAACAAAGCAAGAATATCAACCAAAGCAAATATAGCAAGTATACTAAGCCTAAAACTCAAAACCGAACCTAAAACTCTCAAAATGAGCCTAGAACTCCAAGTTGGGCCTTCATTAAAATTCTGACCAGCACTTTAAAACATTAAGAGAGGTTGTTTTGAAGCCCATAAGAAATTCACCTAAGACTCCATAAGCCCACTAAAGTTACTAACTTTAGTTTGAACCAAAAACAAGTTTAGTTGACAACTTAAGCCCACTAAAGAGCCCATGAAGTGGTTGTTAGCCTTAGGAGTATAAATCAAAGTTGTAAATCTGATCTCAAGGAGTATTTTGAGCTTAGGATAAAATCTTAAGACCAAGCCCAAAAGATTTCTCAAGTTATCAGAAAGCCCATTTACCATACAAGGCTCGAAAGCACTTCAAAACATGAGGATCGCTATTGTTCTGACCCATGGACAGATTTTCATGTGTCATTTCAAAAATCTAACCTCACCACCTTAAAGTACACTGGAAAACGATGAAGATTGACTATAAAATCATAAAAATCGAATTTAAAACGAAAAAGTTATACGCGATTGAACTTTTAAGCAAAACCAAGAAAAATTATGAAACCAAGTCCAAAGTATAACTTAAAGGGTTTTAGCTTAGTTTTCTAGGTTTTATTTCAAATCCTTATAGTATCGTATTTGCGATGTCCAGGGGACCCGGCTTTAGGGAGACGACCTATCCTAGATTATTTTGATTGATCTGCATGGCTGAGTTAGTAAATTCCCGATGACTCTTTACTTGATTTTTCTTGTAAAATAGATGCACCTAAACTTATATATATAAATTTGGATGCTTGTGAGATATGGGAAATGCATGTGTATGAATTTGTGGATGAATGCGATGACTTGTTAATTATATATAATAATGGAAATTGTTTATACTATATATACATATGAATTATATGGAATGAAATTGTTTGATTACCTTGAAAATCGAGTTAATCACTTATACGATTAAGAAATCAAAATGAATCATGCATTCCCCATATTACATACAGATAACACCGACTGCCGCTTCACGCAGAAGATGAGAAGGGACTCACAGGAATACGAGTTTCCTACAGGATTGGGCACTAGCTATGTCATCATATATATTGAGTCTCTGTCCTAAGCTGATGGGCTTATTAGGCACTGGGAGACGCCAACCGTTGGCAAGGGGCCAAGTCTTGTGGCTTCTACTTAGAGTGTGTGTTTGTGGATTGCGGAGGCCACCACACCACTAGACTTGGGATTTTAAAAATATGATTTGTTATTCGATAAAGAAAGTATACACATACATACACACACATACATATATATATATAGTTTTGTTTTGGCTTGAGCACAATAGTGCAAATGAAATAAAACCCAAGGTCTAGAACCCGGATTTTGGTTTGGGTCGGTTAATTATCTCCAAACCCCGACTACAGGGGGTATAATTCTAAGTCATATGCAGTTCCTAGGTCATTGCATGTGTTGCTTGGCATACTGATTGTTCATGTATTCATATGATTGTGCATCTAATAAATTTTGTCATGCGGTATTAAGGAGGATAATTATCTCACTAAGCGTAAGCTTACACCCCAACAGTTCTTTTCCTTGCAGGTTGATCGATAGTTGGGAATGGGATAAGAATTGAGTGCAGAGTGCTACCATTGAATCAGTATGATGAAAAGCTTATGTGCTTAATTCAAAATGTTCTGGAAAATGACTAATATTTCAATTAAGTTTAATGTCTCTAGTAAGTTTAGAATTTTCTGGAATTGTTTATCTTATTTCACTATTTTGGTAGGGGATACCGATTCTCTATGGTTTTGAGGAATTGTAGAAAAATGGTTATCCATAATTATTCATATTATATAATGAGTTAATGAACTAAAATTGAAGACCCTAGCGAATAACTATTTAGAGTCTTGCAATCTTTGACTTGCAAGGCGATTTTCTTATCATGGGTGCACATGTGATATGGAAATTTTAGGCAATACTACTAAGCCCCTCTTAGGGTCGCTACATTAGGAGACAAGCAACCCTAAGTTAGAATCAATTTAGAAAACCCGGTTGTGCCCTTCTAAGCTCACTTACCTAGGCGAGTGCATCTCTATGAGACTAGCAACCCTAAGTTGAAATCAATATGAAAAACCTAGTCGTGCCCTTCTAAGCTTATTAACCTAAGCGAATGCGTCTCTACAGGACTAACAACCCTAAGCTGGAATTGATATGCAAAACCCGGCCATACCCTTCTGGGCTCACTAACCAAGGCAAGCGTGTCTCTATGGGACTAGCAATCTTAAGTTGAAATCGATCTAAAAAACCTGGCTGTGCCTTTCTAGGCCTATTAACCTAGGCGAGCGCATCTCTACGAGACTAGCAACCCTAAGCTGGAATCGATTTGAAAAACCTAGTTGTACCCTTCTAGGCTCACTAACCTAGGCAAATGCGTCTCTAGGAGACTAGCAACCTTAAGTTAGAATTGCTTTGGAAAACCTGATCATGCCCCTCTAAGCTCACTAACCTAGGCGGGCATATCTCTAAGGATCTAACAACCCTAAGCTAGAATTAATCTGGAAAACATAGTCGTATCCTTCTAGGCTTACTAACCTAAGTGGGAGTATCTCTTAGAGATTAGCAACCTTAAGCTTGGATCGATCTAGAGAACTTGGCCATGCCTTTTTGGGCTCATTGACCTAGATGGGAGCATCTCTTGGGGACTAGCAACCCTAAGATAAGATTGATTTGGAAAACCTAGTCGTGCCCTTTTAGGCTTACTAACCTAGACGAGAGCATCTCTCGAGGATTAGCAACCTTAAGCTAGAATTGATTTAGAAAACCTAGTCATAACTTTCTAGGATCACTATCCTAAGCGGGAGCATCTCTTGGGGACTAGCAACCCTAAATTAGAATTGATTTGGAAAATATCGTCGTACCATTCTAGGCTCACTAACCTAAGCAGAAGTGTCTCTCAAGGACTAGTAACCCTAAATTGAATTTAGAAGAAGTACCCTTATGGCTTACCAAAAGAAATTGATGAAGAGAAGCACCCTACGGGCTCGCTAAGAGGAATTAATGGAGGGAAGCACCTTACAGGCTCGCTAAGAGGAATTGATGGAGGCAAGCACCCTACAGGCTTGCTAAGAGGAATTGATGGAGGGAAGCACCTTACGGGCTCACTAAGAGGAATTGAATTGAGTTAAGATAGCACCTTCAAAAGCTGGCTAAACATAAAAAGATAGTGTAGAAGGTAAGCGCCTGATGAGCTGGCTTAAAAGACTATTGTGGATAGAGTCGTAAAATGTTGATCATATAGTCTAAATACAAATGCAATGTTCAAAAACCAATGCGCTAACATCACATGGAAATACTTACCTGGTCTTATTGATAGCACCCAAACTGTCAAACCTTTTCTTGAAAAGTCTTGCCAAAATCAAACAACTCATTCTTTGATCCTTTGTCATTAATCCAATTGATCTTGATACGGGGTTGCTAAGACTTTGCTAGCACTTCCATGGAAATTAACCCAATATAGAATGACACATACTATTTTTGTCTTTCCGAGACTTTTATGAATCGAAGCCCTCATTCCTGACAAATAAATATTCGTTGTGAGGTGATTGCTTATTTGGATTTCACATTTCCCTAAAAAATAGACAATAAAACTTCCCATCGAAGGGGATCAATCCGTAACAAAGTATTTTAAAGAGTTTTGTCAATTACCAATGTCCTAGATCTCACTTCTCAACTTCTCTCGTGTTTTTAGTGTATGGGTTCAATTACATGGAGTAAGGGAAGCCAGATATTTCAATGGGGAGGGTGATTATTCTAATGTCCACAATTACCAAGGATACCAACTTTGTTTGTAGATAATGAAAATTAAACTACAATAACATTCAAAAAGACTGGCATTTTCATGTTTTGAGCAAAATTTTCCATTGACTTCTTATGGTTAGTACAACTTTACAGCATTAACATTTACAGGGTCTCTCGATTTTAGACCATCCATTTGAGACAAAATTAAAGCCCCTCATGGTAATACTCGCTTCACGACATAAGGACTTTCGTAATTGGAAGCAAATTTCCCTCTAAAGTCTTGTGCATTAGAGAGAGCCTCTCAACACCATATCACCCTCTTTGAAGTTTCAGGGTTATACCTTTTTGTTGAAAGCCCGAGCCATTCTTTGTTGATAACACCGATTATGACATAAGGCTGTCAATCTCCTCTAGTAAATCAGATTCAACTGCTGGATGTGTTTCTTTACCCAATCAACTTTATCGAAATGGGTTTTTGATAGTATTCTGAGTGACAGGATCTCAACCTCTACTAGTAACACCACTTCAGTGCCGTATGTTAAAGAGTAAGTTGTTGCCCCAATTGATGTTTTGATGGAAGTTCGATAGGCCATAAGTGCAAATGGCACCATCTAATGCCAATCTTTATATGTAATAGCCATTTTTTCGATGATTCTTTTGAGGTTTTTATCAACTACTTCAATGGCTCCATTCATTTGGGGTCAATGAGGAGTAGAGTTCCTGTGAATGATCTTGAACTGTTGGCACAACTCTAACATAAGCTTGTTGTTGAGATTGGTGCCATTGTCCGTAATGATCATTTCTAGAGCCCCGTATCGAGCTAAGATATCTCTCTTGATGAACTTAACTACGATCCCTTTAGTAACGCTTGAGTAAGATGAGGCTTGAACCCATTTGCTGAAGTAGTCGATAGCGACCAGTATAAAGTGATGCCCATTAGATGCTTTTAGAGTAATTGGGCAAATGATATCTATTTCCCACATTAAAAAAGGCCATGGTGCCGAGAGTGATTCTTAAGGTATGGCGTTTATCTTATTTACATAAACTTGGCATAAGTGACAATACCTAACATGTTTGATGCAATCGCTTTCCATTATTGACCAGTAGTACCTTAGCCTCATAATTTTCTTAGCTAACATGTAATCATTCATGTGAGGGCCACATACTCCTTTATATACTCCTTCGTATACTTCTTTCATTAACATCTCAACCTCCTTGTCATCTACCAACCTTAAAAGTGTACCATCAAAAGAGTGTCATTATAAGGTGGATTCGCTTATTAAGAATTGAGTGGCCAATCTCTCGATCATCCTTTTATCCTTCTTCTCGGCCTCTTTAAGGTATGTACCTTGTTGTAGGAACATTTTAATATTATGGCACCATGGCTTTTGGTCATTGGTACCCTCGATTGCAAAACAAAAGACAGGCTTATCCTCAATTTCAATAGTGAGGGGTTGAATCTCGACTTCACGAGACATATATATTATAGATGCTAGAGTGGCTAAAGCATCGGCAAATTGATTATGAGTCCTCAGTACGTGATTGAAGGTGATTTCTTTGAATTTCTCCATCAATTTAGTGAAGTACCGGTGATAAGGTACTAGTTTAGGATCCCTTGTCTTGTATTCTCTCCGAGGTTAGCCAATAATGAGTGAAGAGTCCCCATATACTTTTAATTCTTGGATATCTTTATCTAGGGCCATTTTGAGCTCCATGATGCATGCTTCGTATTTAGTGATATTATTGGTGTATGGGAAAGCGAGCCTTACAGCTACAGGATATTGATTACCTGCAGGGGATATTAGTTACCTTTAGGAGATATTAGTATTGCCTTAATTCCATACCCAGACACATTAGCTTCCCCATCGAAGAACATATTCCATTTCTATGGTTCATCATCTTCTCCTTTATCAGAGCTTCCATTAATTGCTAAGATGTTTTTGTCGGGGAATTTAACTTATACCTCTTAAGGGGTATCATTAGAGGTGTCCTCTACTAATTGATCTATTAGAGCTTGCCCTTTGACTGAATTCCAGGTTACACACGTAATGTCGAACTTTGATAGTAACATTTGCCACTTTGAGATTTTGCTAATTAGGGCCGGTGTGTCTACCAAGTATTTCAAAGGATCATATTGAGTTAACAATTCAACCAGGTAATAGAGCGTATACTGTCTGAGTCAATGCACTACCCAAACCAAAGCATAACAGGTTCTTTTAACTTCCGAATATTTTTGTTCCCCTTCAGTAAATTTCTTGCTCAAGTAATATATGGCTCATTCCTTCCCTTCCTTATCCTTCTAGTTGAGCATACACCCCATGAATTTTGATAATATTGTCAGATATAGAAATAAAGGCTTCCTAAGTCTCGAAGCTACCAAAATTAGAGGGTTCATGAGGTATTCTTTGATCATTGTAAAGGCTTACTCGCAATCTTCATCCCAATTGATCTTGGCATTCTTTTTAAACAACTTAAGCAAGGGATGACACTTGTCTGTGAGTTGAGATATGAACCAGGCTATGTAGTTTAAATGGCCCAACAAGCCTCTGATTTCTTTGAGTGTACATGAAGAGGGCAAGTCAACTATTGCTTTGACTTTATCAAGGTCCACTTCGATGCCCCTTTGGCTAATTATAAAACCTAACAATTTCCTTGAAGTCACTCTAAAGGTACACTTCTCTAGGTTGAGCTTCAACTGGAATTTTCTTAACCTATCAAACAATCTCCTTAGATTATCCAAATGGTTTTCTCCTTTCTTAGACTTTGTAATCATATCATCAACATCTAATTCAACTTCTTTGTACATCATGTCATGAAAGATTGCAGCCATGGCTCTTTGATAAGTTGTCCTGGTATTTTTGAGTCCAAAAGGTATTACTTTATAGCAAAATGTGTCCCAAGTTGTAATAAATATTGTATTGGTTTTATCTTCTTCAAACATTCGAATCTAATTGTATCTGGAGAACTATCCATAAATGAGAAAAGATGGCTTTTGGCTGTGTTATCGACCAAAATGTCAATATGGGGTAAGGGAAAATTATCTTTAGAGGCTGCTTGGTTGAGGTCTCAAAAATCTATGCACACTCTGACTTTTCTGTTCTTCTTCATTATCGGCACAATATTGGCTACCTACTTAAGATAATCAGATACCTCGATAAAATCGACCTTTAGTAATTTTCTGACTTTTTCCTTAATTTTCAGCAAGACATCCAGTTGGAACCTTCTTAGCTTCTACTTTTAGGTTTCATATTCTCTCGTATGAGTAAGTGATGGACCAAGATTGATGGATCTAATCCAGGCATATCTTCATAAAACCATGCAAAGACATCTTGGTATTCAGATAATAGTGTGGTCATTTAAGCCTTTTGTTCTTCTTTCAAATTCCCTCCAATTTTCAATGTTTTGGTATTGTCATCAGTCCCAACATTAATCATCTCAATTGACTTATCAATAGAAATTCTACTCATTTCATGTTTTTGCCAACTTTCTTGTATGTTACTATGGTAATTGACATCACTCCCAATGACTAACCCAGTAGGGCTAGAGGTAATATCAATATTTTCATCACTCATTTGCGCGAGGTATTCATAGGCTTTATTTGGAGCATTGGATCTGGGAAAAAGAGAAGTATGTAAAGGAAAGAGTGTAATTAAGGAAGAAATGAAGAGAAAGTAAACTAATTCTTATTTGGAAGAAATTCTTTTGAGTACAATACTGTAGAATAAAGGTAATTATTAAAAAACTCTATAAAATACTAAACCGTGATTCATCCTTTACCCTAGAGAAGACTTTCATTATTCATAGGGATAGAGAACCAATTATTCAAGTGTTGAGACTTATTAGATATGTTAGCTATTTTATTTCCGTTGGAGGTGTCCTCTTTGGTAGGCTCTAAATTCTAGACATTAGCCCAGATGAAAGTTTCTGACAATGGTGGGAAGGTCATCGGGGCATGATACAACCTGTCACCTCTTCTGCCCCTATCTTGCATTTTTTGCAACTCTTCCATTGGATTTGGGATGTAGCTTAGCCTATAGGTACCAAATTAGCTTTCTTTGAATTCCGGCCTCTCATCTTTGTCCTGATCAATAATCATGCACACCTCTTCAAACATTTGAAGCTGAAAGTCCTCTTGCTCCTCAGTGCCAATATAGGGTATTGCTATTTCTCTATATATTTCGTAATCCTGGTTACCCAGAATTGTTATGACTTAGCCATTAGAGATGAACTTAACCTTTTAATGAAGACTTGAAGGTATGGCTCTTGCTGAATGTATCTAAGGTCTTCCCAATAACAGGTTATAGGCCCTTGGGATGTCCAAAACATGGAATTATCTATAGGTTGATATCAACTGGTAAGTCTATCTCCCATATAATTTCTATTTTAGATCCGTCAAAAGCCTTTACTATTGTCGAACTTGGCTTGATAGCAATCATATCAATGCCCAATAGATCCTGCGTAGTTAGAGGGTAGACATTTAAGGATAATACGTTGTCAATGAGGACTCTTGTTGTAATGATGTTGTTTACCCTCACTATTATGAATAAAGGCTTGGTGTACTGGTTACCTTCTTTGCCTAGTTCCTCGGCGGACAAAGAAACCTAATCCATAGTGAAGATAGAGTTGGTGATAGGCCCTATTCTTTCAGCTAGTATTTCACAAGGGACTTTACCTTCCCTCAAAGTTCTGAACAAAGCTTCCCGATGTGGTTCCGATGCCATTAATAAACTCATAAGGGATATTTGTTCTGGAGTCTTAGCAAGCTAATCCATTACTTTATATTCGCTAAACTTGATTATTTTAGTGAAGGTAGATAATCTTTCTTCATGTTTAACCGATTCATTGTTTGGCCTTTCCGACATAGCCTTCTTTTTCAAGTCTTCCCTTGGATTAGAAATTCTACCAAAATAGGTAATCCTTCCTAAAAGTGAGCTTAATTGCCCTTGATTTACTGTCTGGTAGTTAAGAGGGGCAGTTTTATAATTTTCAAGGGCTACAGGCACATGGAAGGTGTACCTTTTGGTATGTAGAATTTGCTTCTTCTCTTGTTTGTAGAATCTATAGACCTTAGGCACTCGGTTAGAACCAATTATGTTGATGGCGGGATCTAAATCATCAAATATCATATTGATGATGGGAACATGGTTAGGTAAGGGGTTGTTGTTGATGTTTGGAACTAAAGCCTCTACGAAGTCCAGTTGGACTGTACCTTCATCAATTAAATCTTGAATTTTATTTCTTAATCTCCATCATGAGTCTATTGAATGGCCCACTTGCCCTAAATGATATCGACACCTTATATTGGAATAAAAAAATCTTGGCCTGTACCTTTCATTGAGAGCCTTAGAATGGAGTAGATTATCATTTCTTAGTTTTTCAAGTACTTGACTAAGTGGAATAAGTATTTTAGTGAAATGCCTTGAGGGCCTGCTAATTTGTGGTTGGCTTCTGTACTGTTGTTGAGTTGGCAAAGGACTTACTCTGAAAGAGACCTAGGCATTAGATCTAGTATTTGAATTGACCATGCCAACAGTAGGTTCTCTAGACTTGCTGGCAGTGAGTTTAGTAAAGGGTGCTCTTCTATCTAATGGTTCTAGTAACTTATTAGAGGAGACGGCACTTTCAATCCGATACCTTACTACTAGTACTTTTGCAAAACTAGAAGAGGCTTGCTTGATTAGGTGAGAGAAGTAAGGTCTCTCAAGAGTATTGATAAAAGTTGAAGTTAGCTCTTTCTCAGTCATAAAGGTGAATCCCCTTGCAACTAAGGACCTCTACCTTTGGGCATAATCTTTAAAAGATTCATTATGCCTCTTCCTTAAGGTAACTAAGTCCATCATGGTCAACACCACTTCAACATTGAATCTATATTGCTCATAAAACACCTTAGCCAACTTCTCATACATGTTTATCTAGTTTAGGTCTAATTGGGCATACCAGGTCAAAGCGAGACCTTTTAGGCTATCCTGAAATGTTTGGACCATGAGCCGGTCATATTGTACATACTTGGACATCTTGCATACGTATAGCTTAGTGTACAATTTAGGGCATCTGGTCCCATTGTACTTCTCAAAGTCGGGTACTTTAAATTTTTTTCGGAAGCTTCAATAGTCATAAGCAAAGAAGTCTGTTATATTAGCCTGCTTGAATCCATCATAACATTTAAGTATTTTCATCTTCTCAATGTTTTGTTGGGTTAATCACTTCTCAAGCTCTTTTAATCTATCTCGATCATCTTCAGGCTTTAGGTTGACTAGAAACGAGTAAGTGTTTGGCTCAAAAGTCAAGTTGACCTTCAGAAAGACCCCTTCTGTCTCAAAGGTTTTAAAGGCCTAGTTGGCTTTAGGATAGGCTTCTTCTGCTTCAGGAAGTGGAGCTTCAATGTTCTTTCCATACCGAGCTTTAGAATTTTCTTCGTTTGCTAGAGTTGTAGACTTGAGAAAGGTGATGTTGTCAACAAGGAAGCTCAGTTGATCTATAATCTTCCCTACCATTCGCTCCAAAGAGTGGAGCCTTAGCTTAGTAAGGTCAATAACTTTCGGGTTGATATTGTTGTTATTAGTGTTGGTGTTGTCATTTCCTAGGCTAGCCATTCTGGTTTAAGAGCAAGTTCGGATAGAACTTCTCTAAGAGGTTTGATGCTTAGGAGCTAACTTGACGACCTGGTTTAAGATAACTTCTCAACAAGTTAGCACATGAATATTTTAATTTTTGAAAATATAGAACTGAAATAAATGAATGAAATGCAAGTGTGCCACACGGATGAAAAGGAGGGGATTGGCAATTAATCAACAAAACGGCAAGTTATTTATTATTCTTCAATTCTCGAAGTTTTATTACATAAAAGAAAAGAAAAATACAAATTCATCTAGACTAATGTTCTTTTCTTCCGTGAGTCGGATGACATTTTCTTATCCTAGTTGCTAGGTTTGATGGCTACTGCTTTACCCTACTCTTACCCATGCTCAGTTGCTTCTTCAAACTCTTGGATTTTCTTCTAGGCCATCTTCAACCGGTGTTCCAAGGCACGCAATCTTTGCCTAGATTCCCTAAAGAGGTTTTCCTACCTATCTTTTCCATCATAAAGGACTTTCATATGAGCTTTTACTTGGTCCATGTAGGTCACCATTTCAGAGTTAGGATTCGCAAGGGAAGGTTGAAGGACTTCTAGTGCCCAATACTACATCATGCTTGCTTTGTGAAGTTGACCATCTAAGTACTCTTTAGTGACCTGGTGTTTGTTTACTTCTCTTATGAATTCGCTCAAATTAATGTTAGGGCTTATGGTCCTGGTATCCCATCAAACTTTGATCTTGCAAAGCTTAAATATCATTTTTGTGAAGTGAAGCTCTTCGAGGTTAAAGGTAAATAGCTCTAATGAAGCCCTATGAACTATGTCCTGTATCCCTCCAAATTACCTCACCATGTTGTTTGGATAGTAGCCTGTACACCAACTTATTCCATTCAATGGTACAGTATGATAATCTTTACAAACCAACATGACCTTAATGTAATTACTCCATCTGGCGGTCCATAGTATGTCTTCAACCCAGAAATCTTGTAGAACTTATATCCAGAGAAGGGTAAGGATATCTTGTGGTAATTTGATCTTATCAACAAAAGAGTCGATAAGATCAATTTTATTAGCAAATGCACCCCTTATCAAGTCTAACCCAAAGCGTTTGATGTAGCTAAAGAACCATACTATTAACAGTGCCATGCTTGATCTAAGATCTTCACAACCTCTTTTCTTAAGAAAATTAAGGTTCTTTATTTGTTCAACAAGTATGGCAGGAATATAAGACTTCCCTTCCCAAATTGAGCCACTAATTCTACTACCCTAAAGTGTATAAGAAAAGATCCGTTTGAAAATAAGATGGTGGCAAATACTATTAATATATAGGCCTTGATTCGATTTCCCTCTAATTACCAAGAAACAGAGCTCATTTGTTGCAGTTAGGTTCATTCTTGAACCAATGGATTAGATCTCATATCTTGATAGCATATTTGTTGCAATCATTTAGGGCTTCATTTACTTCGGTCTTATGAATTCCTAAGAATTTTGAAAAAATGTAGGTCGGATCAAAGTTGAGTTCTGGAATGTATATTTCATTCAAGAGAGGGCCTTGAAGCAGTTGGGTGTATTCCTCTAGAGTTAGGTTGATTATGTGTGGCCCAAAATAGAATGCGACTTCTTTGGGCTCCTAGAAATGGACTAAGGCCCTCACTAATGTGATGTTAACATTTACCTTGGATAGTGAGATATGGGCCTAATCTTATTGGTAATGAACTCTTGTTCTCTTGGGCTAAAGGTTTGAAACCATTGATTGAGTATGGGCTTTAGGTTTGTAGGCTTGTGGCTTTGAATGAGCTGGCCATTTTTGAAAGATTACAAGGAAAACATAAATTACAAAGGAAAGACTATTTACATCAAAAGAAACTACAAAAGATTTTCTATGTATATGAATTCTAGGAAAAATACAGGGAAAAAAACTTCAGATTTATCATTTTTTTTCCTTCTCTTTTATAACAATGCTGCCTTGTTAGTTATTCATTGACCTTGAAAAACATATGCAAGAAGGGTGGGTTCTAAAGATTCTTAAACTTCATGATCTCACGTGTTTCTAAAAAATGGCTCCTTGGTCACATTGAAGTTTAAGTAGGGTAGTCTAATCGGCCCCGAGTGGTGGTTGCCCTACTACACCTGAAACTTACACAATGGCTCTCTATCCTAGGGTTCTAAGACGGCCTGGGTTTGACCGTATTTATCATGTATTCATGGTACATAAAATAAATCCCTTCTTAAATAATTAAAACTAGACCTACAAAAATGTTAATACAATTATGGTACAAATAATAACGAATTAACAAATGAATAAGTAAATAAATTACACTCGATAAGGTGATTTTTAGAGATTACTTTCAATTTTGGAAAGACAAATGCCTAACCCTTTTGACGTCTCTAAAGTCGCCAAGTTGTCGAACCTATTTTTTTCCTCTCGATTTTATATAAATTAGTTTTCTTTAAACTGATCGGTATTAAACACTACCAGTTTAATCCTAATCATCAACTGAGGTTTAAAGAAAAATCGGCTTGAAAACACTTTGGAGTCATCACTCGACCGAAGTCGGGAAAAAAGAGTTAAATTATAACTAATTGGGTGAATTGGTTACAATTTAGCTACTGGTCTTTCAATAAAAATTGATTTTCAAAACGGTTTTAAAACTAAAGAAAAAGGGTCTAGAGGTTAGAATTTTTAAACCTTTACGGATACCATTTAACTATTCAATTTTAATCTTAATCTTAAAAAGCACCTTTCAATAAACTATTCTATAAAGTGAAACTCAGTTATTGGTTAAGTGAACCAAATAATTTGAGTGATCTAAATTATAAATGGAAAAAATAGGTTTTTCGTTTTTTACCATTGCTCCGTAAGTATTTACGTACCTTCTATTTGAGATTAAACATACGTAGTTCTTTTCCGAAAATATTAGCGAGTTGATTTATTTTAACTTTTCTTAAAAAACAATCAGATTTATGTTTTTACTCATTTTAAGTTTATTTATGGAAATTATTCTAAAAAGTCCTAATCGGATTTTATTTTTTGAAATTCTAAAAAGAATCTTAATTTGGAAAAGGTCCATTTATTTTTATTTATTTTTTGAAAACTCGATTTTTCTAAGTGTCAAAACGATTTTTATTCACTGACCCATTTATTTATTTTTATTTTTATTATATTATCTTGTTTAAATATTACTTAATAAATAAAATATATTTATATATACTACTCTTTTCTTTTTTCTCCTTTTTTTATTTACATTTACATTATAAAATAAATAAATAAGATAAAAAAAGAAAACAATCCAAATTGAGGAGAATCATACCAAGGAAAAGGTATACTGGTCAAGTTAATTGAGCACTGGAGTGGACTTCGGATTAGATTGTAGGGCTTTAGTGGGTTGAATAAGGGTTACGCAAAGAGGAAGGAGCAGCCGTTGCCTGGGAGCTCTTTGGAGGTGGTTTCAATTGGATTTTTTAAGGGGAAAAAGGTTTTTCATGTGTTTTATATTGACAATAGGGGGTATGACGAAGGTATCATAATGAATTATAGTGGTTTGGTGATGGTTTACGTTTGGGCGATGGGTGGTAGTGTTGGTTGCTGTCTAACACGATTGCTGGAGGTGAGTGGTTGACTGGGTTAGGTGTTTTTTATGGTGGAGAACTTAGTCGTGTGGTTGGTTTGTAGTAGGAGTGGCTAGACATAGTGGTTTTGAGTGTGGCAGCACGGTGGTTAGGGATTCACGAAAACCCTTGGTGGCTGAGACATTAGAGGCTACAGTTGAGCATAGAGTCAATTGGGTTCAAAAGCTAGTGTGATGAGGATGCTAATTATGGTCGTTTCAAGCTTCAGAAGTGAGAGGAGAAAAGGAAAAGCTAGAGAGAGAGTAGCTCTTGCAATAGAGCGAGAAAGGGGTTTGGGTGTTTGCTTTAAACGTGTTTGAGAGCTTGTTGATGATCGGACAAGTACCGAAAAAGTCCATTTATACAATTTCAAGCCCAAATAAAGAAGGAAAAGACCATTACTAGCCGATCCAGCCATCAATATGCGCATTCATGATTTTGAGTTTTTTTCCATTTTTGAGAGCCGATTTGATCATCGAAAGGAATGTATTTGGTCTTACTCTTATATTTGATTCAGAAAAGGCCATGTCTAAAATAAGATCAGACCAAAAAATCATATGTGTGTGTGTAGAATTTGCACAAAAAATGGATCAAAAGTGAGAGGTATAAGTTGTTTTTGTGTTACGAAAGTAAAGGAAATTTATGGAAAAAGAAGGGAAAGGGATTGAAAGGTGGTTGACGTGGCATGGCATCACGTCAGTCATGTTGTCCAATCACGGTGTGCTCCGTATCCTCACGTGACACATGGCAGTTTACATGATAAAGGCAGCTGATGTGATATGCCACATGGCGACACGTCAATCGTGACCCAATCCAATGATGCCATGTATCGAGGCACATGGCACAATGAACCCGACATGTGGCAGTGTTGTTTGTAGACAATGTGGTAGTATGTTTACTAAGAAAAATAAATAAAAAGGCCTTCCATGCCTTTGATAGGATTCGAACCTAAGACATCCAACTTAATGTAAATGCTAAACCAAGTACTTATTCGTTAAGTCGTTGACCTATACCTTATTCATATATACAATCAAGACAAGGTCAATCTGGACTAGATTCAAATCTAAGTTCAAGCCCAATGACCTTCTTCTTATTCTATCTAAATTAAAAATTATTATTTTCTAAATTCTGTAAATCCTCTATTTTTTCTATTTTTTGTGACTTTTCAATTTTCTATATACTTTTCTAGATTTTTTTCATTTTTTTTTATTTTTTTGTGTTGTTCCTATTTTTCTAAAATTTCTTATTTTTTTCTAAATTTCTAATTTTTTTTTTTTGGATTTCTTTAATTTTCTATTTTTTTTTTTGTATTTTTTCTAAATTAGGACTCTTTATCCTATTATAATAATAAATTAAAAAAAAGAGGGTAAAAATAAGGTATCTACAATTACTAATCAAATTTTGAGGCATATGAAGAGAAATAGAGATAGTGAAACTTATGGAGCAGTTTTGATGAAGTTACTTAGGTTTAAAGGGATAAAAGTGCTTGATGATTCTAAAATGCCTAACCCAAGTAAGAAAATTAACGAGTTAGTGTTCAAGCATATTGGGACTTTTGTAAGAGGCAAGTTATGGTTCATTGAGGATTTGGCCCATTACATTCATCTAAAGAATAGAAAAAGGACTTTAGATTTCGGTGCATATGGAAATGAGGGGGAGGATGCAATTCATGGGCCTAGATTTGATGACTTTGAGATTTCAGAAAGTGAGTTAGAAACTTTGATGAGTATCTTAAATGAAAAGGGAAGAAACCTATCAAGCCTAAGACGAAGCAAAAGAAGTAGTATGTACCAATGACAGGGGGAGATCTTAATATTAGAAAGGGAAAGACTAGGTTAGCATTAGAAATTGAGTTAGAAAGTAACTCAAAACCTATAAAAGTAGACAAGGAACAAACATCTATCGATCCTCTTGGGTTAAATAGATTGGACCTTAACAAACTCTTTACCAAGATAGTGGAAGAGAGGCTAAGATAATAGAAACCTCAAGAAGAACCCAATTCAGCACCTATAAAGAAAGGTCCTTCTCTAAATCTGGATACCTAACCTTCTAATGCCCTTTACATGACTTCACCTGTACATCATTCTCCACCAACTATCTAACCCTCTTCTCCAACTCAACCAAATCCTGAAGTTGATGTTATTCCTCCTGCTCCTATTGAGTAAACAATTCCTAAAGATCATCCCAATGTCCTTAAGCAAACTACTAAATCAGTTTAAGGTCTTTCACTTGACCTGGTACCATATGTACCAAGATCATCAATTCTTTCATCCATCCTAGTAGCAAATCCTCCTATTGTATCAGCTCCAACTTCATCAATAGCATAAGAAAGTCTAGCTACTAAGACCAAGAGAACAAAATTTGTGGCTCACAAAAAGACAAAGCCAAAGAAGAAGAAATAGTTTTCAATTTCTTGTTTAGTTTATGTTATTTCAGTTAGAGCCAGTTAGTTCTGTTGAGTCTATGACTTGTTTTATCAAGTCAAGTTTTTTCTTTTCATGTTTGATCTTTATTCAGTCAATCCAGTTTCTTTTGCTATATCAAGTTATGTTATGAACTATATCCATCAACAAGTCAATCATGTAACCTGTTGTTACAGTTTGAATTAATGTAATTTCCTGTTTTCCTTCACCCATCTATCATCAATGTGTCTATCTTTTATGTCTCGTACTTAGGAGGAAAAAATACAATTGCAAGATGATAACAAAAAGGATGAGTAATGAGAAAAACAAAAACATTATGATATTCATAAAGAAACTCAATAGAATTTGTTTCAAACTATTAATAAATAGCTGTTGTGATAGTTATTTTTAACTTCATGTAGATACTCCATTTTTGTTCACTTATTTTTTTTATTTATTTTAGGTTAGGTTTACAAAAAATTACAAAAAAAAAATTAAAAATTAAAAAATACAAAGTTTCGAAAGTATCAAAGTCAAATTAGTCAATCATTCAGAGTTAGGTCAAGTAAAGTTCAAAAATATACATACAATTTGATAAATTTAGAGTCTTTAAAAATTTAAGTTTCATAAGAAAAATAATTTTAAAAAAGGTCTAACTCATGCAAATGGGTTTCTATTCGATTTAAAATTTGAATAATAAAGACTCGAGATTTATTAAATTAAAATTTATGTTGAAAATATTTATCATGTTTATTTAGGGTTATTTTAGCATGTTTGGGTCATTTTAAAATAATTGAGAATGGATTGAGCTCAAGTCTTAAAGCTTGAATTGAAGTTGGGCTCAATAAGTGAAGCTTGAGTTTAATTTATGCGAATAAAAATGAGAAAAAGGCTAACCAAATTGGTTAGGCACGTAGACTTCAGACAATGATACAAAGGTCATGGGTTTGATTCCTCCTGAAAGCAAGCGTTTGAAGTTTTTTCCCTTTTCTTTTCTTAGCCAAGAAAAAAAAAAAAAAAAACAAGAGAGCACACACAACAGCACAATACTAGTATGGAATTGTGCAGTGAAACTCAAAGTTGACTCCTTCCTTCTTCAACATCCAGGGCCAATACAAGTGCCACCCTCAATCGCATCAACCCTGACTCCTCTCTCCCCACTTGAGTCACTCACTGACAGTTGCTCCTAGTCGACCTTCGTATAACCACCATTGTGTGATCATCAAGCCACTCGCACGTAGGACCCAAACCCCGTCGACTACCCTCTCTCTTGACCCAAGTACATAGACGCAACACACTACCATTCGCCATCCCCATACAAACACACACTCACTGAACTCCCGATCACAACCCAAACTCAACACACACACCCTAACATAATTGCAACACAGGATACACCCACATATGGACATCACGGCCCCATGCGACCTAGACCCTATCAACTGTCCCAATTCGACAACCGCTCGCACCCACCACTCGCCTGCAACCAATTGCTCAGCCATACCCATCACAACCAACAACCCCAACCTGACACCAGATACACCACCCCCATCCTCACACGTATGACAACGACACCAAACCGATCCCAATTCAACACAGCAGCCCGACGTCCACTAGGATCGAGCCCAAACCTTGGTCGCAATCTAACCCACTCCTAACCAAACATAAGAATCCACTGCGACCCATGTAACACCGCTTACACTACGCCTACTTGACCCGCAATCACCATAGCACCTACTTTGCGCAACTGACCCAACACCACCAAACAACCACCAACTCCGACCGCCGTACCTTCTTCTACTACGACCAACCTAACCCCACGCTGACTTGAATCACCTCAAACGGCAACCAAACACTGCAGCATCTGTGCCAAATTCAGTTTTGACAATCACTTCCTCATAAAAGTGCAATCACCCGCAAAGTTTGGCGCATGAGATCTGACCCATGTGTAGTTAGGCGGGTATGGTTTCTTTTATTTATTTATTTATTTAGTTGGTTATTTTAATTAATATTGTTAGCTTTTTCTATTAATTCATTTTTACTAAAGTTATCTTTCTTTTAATGCAGATGTTTATTTTTAATTTTTTTTATTGTCCATTTCCTTATTGCTTTATGTCCTCTTAGTATACAGTATTAATTTTATTGCATAATTAGGGTAGTTCATTAGTACTAACTCGTTTTTTTTTTTTTTTGCATATTTTTTACATCAATTAGGCATATCATCATTAAAAATATTTTACATTAAAAATGCATATTTTTGCATCTTGCATATTGAATGTTTTAGAAAAGTCAAGTTTTTCCAATCTCTACATATGTTACATGAAAATTGCATATTTTGTTAAATTTTTCACAAAAATTGCATTTTTTTTTTTAGGGTTTTCCATGAAAAATAAAATTTTATCACATAGTTGTTCTTTTTCTTTAATAAAAAAATAAAATATTAATTGGGGTTTATTTCAAAAATTAGTGTTTTAAGGTTTTTTTTTAAAAAATTTAGGAACGAAGATAGATCTTTTAGGTTTTTTCTTTTAAAAATTAATAAACAATTAAAAAAGGTAAATCTAGCTCAATTTTTTTAAATAAAAATAACCAATCCACTAAAGCTTTTCCTAAAAAAATGAGATTTAATAATCAGTTTGATTTCAATTAGCGAGTATGTAAGCATCTCTAGAGCAACCACAAAATTTATAAAAAAATTTATTTTTTTTAATTTTTTTAGAGAAAATTCGTAATAAAAAATCACCCAAAAAAATCATTTTCATGCATTTTCACATTTCTGCATATTTTCACATTTTTTAGAAAAATTCTAAAAAAAAAAACCCATTAATTACCTTTCTCAATTTTTAAATGAAGATAGTGTCTTAATAAGTTAGCCTTTAGACCCGATTCTTTGGGTTAATTTTTTTTCTAAAAAATATATTTTTTAGAAAAATCAATAGGCTAGTGACCTTATTAGGGCTTCTTTCACTTAGGAAACCTTAATTTATCTTTTACCAGTTTTCATTAGTTGGTGACTCCAATTGATTTTTTCAAAATTTTTTTTAACATTTTTAAAGGAAAGTGTTTTTCATTAATTTTATAGCTAGTAATTTATATTAAATGGGTTAAGCATAGTATATGTTAAATTAGGAAAATTAAAATTGGGCTCGATATTTCAGTTCTTAAGTTATCGTTACTATACTCTTGAGATATGTTACACGCTATGCTACATCTTTTTTTTTTTTTAAATGATGTTCTATTAATATCAAAAAGGGTAAGATTATTACTACTAACTGGATCTTATTATTATTATTATTATTATTCATGTCATTTGTTCGTTTCATTATTTGTTTAAATTATTTCTAAGTTCTTGTGATATCTAGGGTCGCAGTTATCGAAATTCTAAGGTCTTATTTACTATATTGCGAGTCTCACATATATTAATCTAGTTGATTTTATAGTATTTTAATTCATTCAAATTTCATTTTCAGGGATTTTGAAGCATTTAATGAAGTTTTGAAGACTTATTATCAAGTTTTGGAATAAAAATATAGATCAAGGATTAAAGCGAAAGAATTTTGTGTAGGAAATAAAGTCTAGTGAAGAACACGGTTGAAGACCACAATCATAGTCCATGCTTGTGTTCCCCTCAACATCAATTTTCATTGAATTTTAAAGATTTTAAGTGAAGTGCAAGTATATGCCCAAACACTACAATAGTATACCTAGCTCATAGACATGCAATAATTTTTCAAATCTTTTATTTATGTTAGGTTTTCTTTGTAAATTAGGTCCATTCATTATAAATAGATGCAAAGGCCTAAATTTGCAAACAGACCCCTTTATGTAAGAGTTGGTAGGGGTAAAGAATTACAAGGGGCTATTCTATTCTTTTCTTTTACTTTGTTAATATGTTGTTGCTTTAATTTCTTAGTAAATCGTTATTGGAACCCATGTTTCATGGTGACTTTTTATTATTGTTAATGAAATTCAATATATGATTTTGCATATTATGATTAATTATATTTTGTTTATTGTTGTCTTTAATTCAATATACCAATGATTGAATTGTTGTTAAAGTATACTATAAAGTTTACAAGAGCATGCAATACAACTGACTGATACAATTAGGCAAAACTGGATAACTAAAATGTTTAGTAGTTCGATTTTCTGAATTAAGGCATCTTAATCATAAGATTCAAGAGTATCATGTGATTTTACAATACTCTATTCAAAAGCGATTCGAGTATAGAGAGTTTCAGGATTAAGAATTGATCAAGAGAGTGAGCCTGGCTAGTTTGAAATAAGAATCCTTATGGTCCAACATTGCTATTAAGACTGAATAAGTCATTAAGAACTAAGTAGTAAATAACACTAAAAATTTACTAAAATCATGATTTCTCTTTTATTTTAATTGTTCTTAATTAAATTGTTTTTATTATAGTTCTTGTTGTTATTTTCATTATTTTTTTATTCCTATTTAAGTTTATGTTTTTGTTATTTTTAATTATTCAATTATTGTAATCTTTAATTTTCCATCTTTAATTATTCGATTAAATTTTATATGGTAAAAGTTAGGTAACTGGAATAATTTAGGGATACAACTCCTAAAAAATTAAATACTACTCCCATATACTGTTCCTCGTGGGATTAACACTCTGACTCACAATCTGTTTTAATTATACTATAGCTTGACTAGGTATACTTGTCCACTTAAAGCCATGCATGCAACATCAGGATGCTTGCCACAATCCTTTCTACAAGAATTGATGAGAGCTAAGATAATTGGGGTTTTGCAAGGGAAAATACTCAAGAAAAGTATAATCAATAGTTTATTGAAGAAGACGATGATGAATACCATGATTACAAAAAGAGGTATTTATACCCACCTTGCTTAGGTAACCTTATATTAGTGGAGTTTACTAAAAAGAGTAAAAGAATAAAATTAATACATCAAATGTGTCACATAAAGGAAGGGGTAAATATGTAATCATCTTGCAAAGAATATCTTGACATCAAGAGTGGCAAGGATCATGTAGTAGGACACACGTCACTCAGAGAGAGATTTGAAGATATATTGCACAACAACCTCTGATCTGTCTCAATAAGGTAGGTTAGAAATGGGACTTTGAATAGCTCAAGATACTTAACTTAGCAACTCTGGTCTCGCAAAGTCAAAGGATCTTCGATGTAGGTCAGTAGTGAAAGCCAAGGGCTTTGGATCAAGTTAGACATCTTAGATAAGGCTCTAGGCAAATTGATGGATAGCTCAATTTAACCTTGCTCCTATATCAGCATAGCACTTAGCTTGCTGTAGCTCAGGTACAAAATTAGATCAACTCAACAAATCAAGGTGGACTCCTTTGGACTTAAGTGATGAGAAAGAATCCGTTATACCATATTCACAAGTCTTTTAGTCCAGAGCTAGTGAAGGGTTCCTAATAATGCTATTCATCACATCAAATCGAATTGAACCAAATGCAAAATGTGATTCTTTTATATTTCAATTCGATTTGCGATTCGATTTAGAGAAGGTTTAAATGGTTTGCAGTTTACTTTAGGAGGTCAAACCAAGCTAAATTGCTTGAATCTAAACTGAACTGCTTCAATCTAAATCGAGCTGCTTATAAGTGACATATTTTACTTTTAAACCATATTAACATTTTATGTTAACCTTATTTATATTTTACTTTATTGTCTCTCTTTTCACACTCAACTTTTACTATCCACTCCTCTTTCAATGTAATTTTTCATATCTCTTTCACTATATATAATACTATTTTGCTTTAATTCTCGCATATTGTTCCTCATTTTAAACACCAATGTTTAATTAAAATTTTCAATAACTATTTGTATTATCAAATATAACAAAGTGCTTTTAAAAGCAGTTCAAACCAAACCGCATTTGAAGCAGTTCAATTAGAACCTCGAATCGTTAAAAGTAGTTCCATTCATTAAGGATTTGAATTAGACCAAACCATGAACACCCCTAATTCTTGGGGCTAATTCACATTACATCCAATAAGAGACATGCTTGAAAAAATTACACAATGACTAAAACATGACTGTTAGGCAAAGACCTTAGTTCAGAGTGCCTTAAAGGAAAATACTTGAAGGTTTTGGGAGGAAAATAGGTTGTAATACACGAAGAGGCCTAGACTACATGTTCCCTTACATATGGGGCTTAGAAAGGAAATCCTATAAGAATGTCATGACTCACCATAGATAGAACACCTAGGCATTCAACAAACTTTTGGTCTTGATTGAGGACAAGTGCTATTAGCCTAATATTAAAGATGATGTAGAGGTGTATGTAAAGACATGCCTTGTATGCCAATAAGATAAAGTAGGGAACCGAGCACCAATAGGTTTTCTACAACCTCTTTCCATTCTTGAGAAACCTTGAGAGAGTATTTCTACGGATTTCATTGTGAATCTTCCAAAGTTCGATTAATATAAGACTATTGGTGGTAATAAACCGATTCTTTATGTAACCTTTATACGAACTACAAATGAATGTTTAGGTGAGGAAGTTGCTCAAATGTTTATGAAACATATAGTGAAGTATTGGAGAATACCCTCTTCAATTATTAGTGATCGAGATGGGCATTTCACAAGGAGATTGGGGACCGAGCTATTCAAGTTGATGGGCTTAAACTTAAAACTTCTCCATCAGTTTACACCCATAAATCGACAGGCAAACCGAAAGGACAAATTTCTTATTGGAATTATGTGAATGCTAATCAAAAGAATTGGGCAAAGTCGCTAGGTATTGCCCTGTTCTCCTTCAATTATGCAATAAGTTATTGTTTTTTTCAAAGAGATAGAAAATTATAATAAAATTTTATACAAAATATGCTTGATAAGTGTTTATACTCTAATATTACTTATGAAACTGAAAGGAAGGCTTCAGGGTGAAATGAGGGTTAATTACTATTAAAATAAGTAAAATAGGAATTTTATGTATACAAAGTCCAAATCATTTTAAAATGGTTTGAATCATTTAGAAGGAAAAGAATCAAAGGATGCACCTAGCAAGGAGTTTGGACTTTCTTCAAAGAATACAAACCTTTCTTTTTCTTTTCTTTTTTTTTTTTTTTGTGAAAAACCATGCAGTGAACATTTTGTGAACTTTTCTTAAACAAATGCTTCAAACTTTTTGTGAATGCTTCACAACATTTTTCCAGGATTCATTCCTTGATCATTCTATGAACTTTTTTTCTCAATGAAAGCTCTAAAGTATTTGTTTAGAATCTGTTCTCAAAATAATATGTGCTCCTTCTTGGGAAGGGATACTCCGAACCTTTCAAAAAAGGTTTAAACTTGTTGCTGCAAGAGTGCATTTGCCAACAAAATGAACATTCCATTTTTCATTTGATTACATTCCCACCAAACTCCTTTCTTAACATAAATCCTATGTATTTTTAGAAAGAAAATAAGAATACCTTAAGAACTTGTTTGCTTCCTTGATATTGCTTTGTCCAATAGCTGAAAGCACTTCCAAGCATTCACTAAGACTACACTATCTTGTTTAAGACATTCCAACATCAATAAACCGCACCCCACATGCATGTAATAATGCTAGGAAAAAGAATTTTACCCCATTAAAGAAAGCTCACAAACACAATTGCAAAATTGCCTTTGTCCATAAGGAATTAAATACAAAATTAAGGAATTTCTCAAGAATGATTAAGGGAAACGAAGTCGCATT
Source organism: Lumnitzera littorea (assembly GCA_024138015.1). Lineage (NCBI taxonomy): Eukaryota > Viridiplantae > Streptophyta > Magnoliopsida > Myrtales > Combretaceae > Lumnitzera > Lumnitzera littorea. The sequence continues at coordinate 92,747,359 of JAMXBB010000005.1, forward strand.
GAGTACAATAAGTTTGATGAGTCTTGGAGTCACCTTGTAAGGATTGATGGACATGGGATGTGAGGCAAATGGAGGGAGTAGAAACCCAAACCATTATGTTTGAAAGGAAGGGAAGTTGACCTAGGAATTTTAAGTATGGTGAAATTACAAAGATACCCTCTTGACTTAAACTATATATGGAACTTTTGGGAAAATAAGCTTCATCATATGAATATAATGAAAAAGATAGTGATATATTTAGCAACGTTTACATTTCAACAAACTTATAAGATATAACTATGTATTTCTTAGAGTAGTCAATCCTACTTTTAGTGAGTGGTTGCCAATTTTATTTACCAAATATGAGCGAGTTTTTAGTTACCAAAACAGCTTCTCCACAATTTGTGTTCACATAAATTACAATTAGATAATTACTCCTCCATGATGAAGTGCATGTCAACTAACAAAGCGCTCATAATATCTTGGGTTTGAATCACCAATGTCTATGATGACAAAGGCATGATCCATTAAAATGTTCTTCCTTTGTTGTTATCATTGATGGTCATGTGTCAACATTATTATTCTTTTTAGATGTTTTTATTTTAGACACATATGCGAAAGTGTTAACAGAACTCTTTAAACATGAGCTACTCAGACCCGTCCAAATCTGATGCGCCTTGTCACCTAGGGCTTGCCCCTGTGGGCTTAAGCCTCAGGCCTGCATTGATTAAGCCCAAGGAGTTCTTCAACGGCTAGAATGCACAAGATAAAAATAAGACACCTAGTCAAATAGTCATCTCCAATATAATTGGGATACGTTAGACACCATGTCTCCACTCTCCCATATTTGCAGGAGAGGATTTTCCCCACTAGCTGTCCTCTAACTTTAAGCACTACTCTTGTATAAATACCTTGTCATCACCTAACAATAAATCTCTTTACACTCTATGCACTAAACTTGCCTATTACTCCAAAACACCTTCTATTCTCTAAAAATTCATCGCTAATTTAAACATTGGAGTGGCCGTGCTGAACAACTCCCTAACATCCCCTTATAGTGTTTTATTTTGCAAGCTTACTACGTGCAAAGCCTAATCACTACCGACAAATACCATAAGACAACAGAAAGCATTTGACCTTTTCTTTTTTTAATTGTCTTCTAGATTTATCAAACTTGAGGAGTTTATGGGAAATCTTCGATTGTCGAAATTATAGTCAAAAGTAAGGGCATAAACAATTCAAACTACTCATATGCTACTCAAATTCAACGTAGTCTTCACTTAAGTTTAACTCTAAAACAATCAAGTTAAGCTCAAGCTATAGTCAACTTAGAGTTCAAGCTGTTCGAGTAGTTAATCTAGTCAAGATCGAACTCCACAATGCTTAGCTTTAATAGTCACAAGCCTAATCAATCTCCAATTATGTATAAATATTAGTCTAGCTATTAATATTATTATAAGGAGAAAAAATATATTTTTAGATAAATCAATAAATAAGCTTAAACAAGTCATGTTCAAGCAAGCTTATTGAATGTCATTTCAAGTCAGCTCAAGCTCAAAATTATATACTTAACTAAGCTCAAGTTGGTCTTAATCTTTGAGATTTCAAGTCAAGCCCAAGTATGATCTTAACACTACACTGTTTTGTATCAACTCAACTCTTTTATAGCCTTTATTAGACCGGATATCCTTATGGATTCATGCTCTCCATATTCCTTCTTCTTAATGGTCATGTTCAATTAACTTTAATTTTGAAATATTAGTGTTTCTATTTTCTTGCTGTTACTTCTTTTACGTTATCCTTACAAAAATTATATTTTATATTTGATTAGTTAGCACAATATATTTTTATATGAACTATACCAGTATCCTACATTAGGGAACAAATACGTAGTGCATATAATTATTATGTTTCTTTCTCATTTACATTAAAACCTCTTTTATGTTATTTTTGGATTAATGTGTTTTGAATTAATATAAATGGGACCTCCTAAATTAATTTCACTACTTTAAAAAAAAATTCCATTTAAAAAATTCAACATAATTAGATAAGTTTTTTGACATATGTTTAATTGCTTAAAATTTAAAACGATAAGTTTTCTTTTAGTGAAACTTATGAAAATATACATCTGTTACCGGAAAAAAAAAATTATGAAAATTGGTAATTTCACCGTTTATTGATGTGTTTTAGAGAGTAATTTGATTTAGTAATCATGACAAAGAAGCTTAAAGGAGATACATTAGCCAAAGAAGAAAGTAAACACCAATCGGGGATGTAAAGTCAGGTTTTTGAATTTTTATAGATCATTACTCGTTGGGGACTTATTAATCTTTAGGAGACAGCTTTTATCTCTCGACTATCAAATACTTCTAAAACTTTAAGCACATGGGTGGTCTTCCTTAATGTGTTGGATTGGCACGGATTCACCATTTAATAATTCCTCAGTGATAGTACAGTTATAATAAATGTTAAGTTTAAGGAATGCAGTTCGAATTGTTGTTATTGCATCTAAGAAGGTATCAAATGTTAATTATTAGATTTATTTATTTAATCTATCATTTTTTACCTAGGAAACAGTTGAATTTTGAAGGTTAAAATACAACAAATTCGTCTTTTATGCTTATTAATTCATTTATTTGTTTATATGTATTCAATATTTGACTTTGCCCATATAGGTGACATTTCATTTAATGTGCAATTTCATGAGAAAGACAAAACTTATTTTATTTAGTGCAAAGAACAATTTATATACTATAGTTTAACTCTGTTAATTCCAAAATAGTAGGATTGAGAACAAACGAGTTTGTAAGGGCCTCCAACGTCCCTGTTCTTTAGGGAGATTCCAAATAGTCATTTTTTTTAGTTAGTAGTTTTCATAGATTGTAATGGAATTATAAAGCTTTACTTGAAGTTATTTTAACGTAGGGAAAAATTATATCGGAGGGGATAAATATTTAGAAATAAGTTTAAATAGAAGATCAATATTTCAAAATTTTCAAAAAATGGATAAATATTTCAGTAAGTATTAAAATAAGGAATCATCGTTATAATATCGTTAACCTAAAATAATGTGCCGTGTGGTACTCACGTGGAGCATATATGGGTATTTAAATATGAATTAATAGAAAAAATAAATATATTTATAATTACTAAAAAATAAAGAAAAATAGAAATTGAAACAAAAAAATTGAAACACTCATATCTTATTTGGACTTATTCCAAACATTGACCCCCTCTTATGTAATTTTCTTTAAATGTAGTTATATAAGTATATATGGGTGATGCAAAAGTTGTTCGAGATTTGAGATTTTATGAGTTTAGTTTTATATAAAATCTCTCTTTCAATTATATAATTTCACTATCAAAACCATAAAAGAATTTAGTTGATTTATATTGCTAGCTATGTTTCTATTGAAAAATAAATAAATTGATTAAAATTATTGACAAATAAGATCGCATTATGAGACTCTTTTAATTGTTTGTTGATACGCTCAACTACTAACTTATGAAACAAAAGCTTATTTTATACTAACAAGTACACTAGATTATGTATATAGTATTGATGAGACCAGGTTGAACTCAAGAGGATTAGAATTAGGATTAGCTCCAAGCTATATTAATTCTAATTATATCTAAGCAAATTAAAACTAGTAAAATAAAAAGAAATGTAAATTTATTAAAGAATAAAATTCTAAAACTACCCATAATTAATCTAAATTGTGGGAAACCAACACCTCAATTAATAAAATCAATGAACTAATAAATTGGAATCTTAGGTTGATGTTAAACGACCATGATATTAAAACATATCTTATTTGGCTATTAAACCCTTGACTCATTTAGATTATTTTCTTTTACTTTTCTTTTGAGTTATCAAAGTAATAAAGCATAAAAAACGCTCTCTCTCATAGCACAAATGACACTAATTAATTAAATTCTTCTATTTTTAGAAAGGATTATTCAATTAATTATCCATTTTATATTGTAAACCCTAACTTAATTACAATGCATTGACTCTTATGTCTTACTTATAATCCATTGTCAATTTACCATAAGATTGATTGAATAAATTTTACTCTTTAGATTTCAACCCAATCAAACATGTATTTCATAAATTATAAAACATACACTCGTTAACAAAAATATCAAGAGTACCATTATTCATATATTTAATAGAATTGTATCATAAATCCACCAATCTAACACCCGAAATGAATGTGTAACTCGGGATTGAAATTAACACATGAATCACAAGAAAACATACGCAATCCATGAATAGAAATAATAAATAGGAAAGAGACAACTTAGTCATTATCAAAAAATTCTAAAATCCCAATCTTTTGATTTTTGCATAAATTACAACACCACAGGCGAACGGTGTCGAAGTCAATGCCGTATTAAGAAGTGCCAAAAGGAATAAAGCTACTCTACCAAATTAAAGGAAAGGACAACATGTTTCAGCTACTATCTTCTAATCTCAACGATCGTCCGTGGCCAAAACTCTTCATGAACTTCCTAGTCTCCTACTAAACCTAATTGGGCCTCAGTTGATAGCATACATGACTGGACCCATCCACACGTAGACATAAGAATTACAATGACACGTGGGCTAGTTGTTGTTCGGAAATTATTTGGACTTCTATGGTCGTGAATGAGGCTTTCGAATTGGCAGGTGTGGCTTTGAAGTCATGATTTAACTACACATGGCCTTTTACATGGACTGAACATGAGTAAGACAAGTGGGCTTTCACATATACATCATGCGTGTGGGCTTTTGTTGGACAGTCACACCTGCAATAGGACGATGTCAATTGGTCTATGTATCTGCCCACCCTTTATTTTATTTTTTAATATAATGACCTTGGTGATGTTTTTTTTTTTTTTTTTTTTTGTCATTTTTAAATAAATAAACACAACGATTCCGTCAAAAAACTATCTTGTCTCCAAATCGAGCCAAACTTGATCCAATCGACGTTTATTCTAATTAAATACCAAATTCAATACAAACATATATATATATAAAACTGATAAAAGACCTACCGACTTCCTCATCTAAGCTCTTCTCTTCTACCACGTGTCTTCACCTGGTAACTGCAAGGAACTTAGTTCGTACTAACCCAAATTTTCAATCCGTCCCTTTCTACTGGAGACAAAAAGACGGAGAGAGAACTTGCTCGCATTGACACGTCTAGATTCTTGGAGACAAAGCCTCACCTGTTTTTCGAAGGGCAACTCTCCTCAGAATGCCGCATGCACTACAGAACTCTGAAAGCCTATAGTATTTATAGCGGTTAGATATCAATTTATTCAAAAATAGTTGCTTAAACTAATAACGTTGTAGTTGGAAAAATAATTTAAAAAAAAAAGAGAGAGAGAGAGAGTAAAATGCAAACAACGATCATAAATTTTGATTTAAATGTAAATTTATCTCCTAAACTTTTGAATGTTATAAATCATCCGACTAAACTTTGATAAATTAATAGATAATCCCCTATATTAACTTTAATGCAAAAACACATCTAAACTTATCAAAGTTAAGCGTAGTTTAAAACCCTATATATTTTAATAATAGTATGACTTTTATAAAAAAAAAAAAAAAAAAAAAACTATAAAATGAATGCCCTTTATATTACAAATTTTTATAAAAAATTAGGAGAACAATTTGCAACATTTGAAAGATACGGGATGCATTTGTACCTAAAGCAAAGTTAGGAGGTTGTTTGTAATTTATTTAAAGTTTAAAAAGAAAAAAATAATGGATGAAACTAGTAGTAATCATAAAACAGTAGAAAGCAGTGGGAGGTGGGATGTAAAATTGTAACAGGAGACCGACATTTTGATGGTTAATATCCATATTGAAAGTAATAGACAATTCTCATTTTAGTGAAAACATAATCTCTTTTATAAGTCCCCATCATTTGCTATATCGGTGCATCACCTCTTACCATAGGTTACGATGAAGAAATTAATTATTACAATCACCGTTTTTATTACTTTTTGTGGCAAATGTTTTCCATAGTTCACCTTACCATTGTAATTCTTAAATGTTGGGAGTAAAACCATTAGATGATACTTGAAAATAAACATTTCCAATGAAGTAAATGCAGCACAGACAAATGCACGTGGACTTCTGTTCAGAAATCATGAGGATTGTAAAAACTATAACGAGGAGACATAATCAAAGCAACACGCAACAATCCAGTGTTGCAAGTTTACCACAAGACGCGTGAATGTACCGTAAGGATTACAGCACCCAATTTCCGGTCAGACTTCGAATGAGTATGTATGACCACGTATACAGAGAGAGAAGAGAAACTGTTTTTGAAGTTAGAGGAGCTCACTATCATTGTAGTAAAGGAAACATCATATTCCTTCCTTCCTTTTTTATTTATTTATTCATTTATTTTCCCTCCTCCCCTTTTCCTTCTCTTGCCTCCGTTCTTTTTGTTCTCCGTACTGCATGCTTTATGCTATTTTGATCCTTGATTCATTAATATCAAATTTGTGCATTTTCAAGACATTGACTTGATTATAGTTGATAAAATAAAATTTGGAACAATGTATGTTTAATCTTGATAATCTTCCAAACCCGAGTTTACTCTTTCTTCAATTAAATGTTATAGGAGAATTTGCAGAGAGACTATTAATCAAATAAGTTGTCATTTCTCTGTAAGTTAACGTCACTAAAGCACCAGAATTATTACAATTTATGATTCTATCAGGGATTGATTTAGTATCAATAGTTTGAAGGTGTACCAGGAGTCATCCAATTATTTTATGCTCTCTGTTTTCATTTATTACTTGATTACGTAGCTATTTGTGTAATTTAGAGAAAGACGCACTAACAAGTTAGTGTAACGTGAAAGGTATATTCAGTAGGAAAATTAAGTATGACTAATGCTTTCAAAAGTGTATTAAAGAACTGAAATAGAGAATTTTAGAAACAATTTTCCATTATTGTTGTGGCGAATGGTTTTCTACTGTAAAAATCTAGAAAATATTGAATAAGAATACGGGGTATATATATATATTGAAAAAGAATATGATTATATATATATAAACACATATACTTGATGACCACGCAACATTGAGCGGTAAAAAAATTCTTGAAAATCACTTTTATCGTTAAATTGTAAAAACAAACATTTTCACCGTAAATTATGCATTCCAAAAACAAAATCCCTTTATTATACTTCCCGTAATCAATTTCGAGTTTCGAGCTCTCTTGCTCAACTGCATACATGAGAAAGAGCATTGAGTCTTTGTTATCAGAGGGTTAGGCAGCAAGAGTCGAATGAAGCCGGGGCGGTTGAGTTGGTTGCTGATACTGCTATGCATTGTGTGAATTTGGAAGGGACAAACAGGCCTACCATGGATGATATTGTTGCTATGTTGGAAAGAGCATCGAATCTTTGTGATGATAGCTATGGCAGCATATCAAGCGGCGCAATCCCACCAATAGATTAATTTGTCTAGATTTTTCATTTTTCTTGGATTTTTTCGTTCTGGGGGTACTTCGTTAACAGGTATGCTGCGAGGCTCACAGAAGAAATTTTTCTTTTTTCATATTTGGAAGGATGGTTACACAATCCGTGAAAAAACAAGTGCTTATGGATATCATCGGGATAGGCTATTGGAGAAATTAACAGATAGGAGAGGTTTGATATATTCGTTTCTATTATTTTTACTGTTCAGATGATTGATCTTATCTTGCATAATACATCTGCTTTTAAGATCGAACTTTGTCGTTTACATCTATAACCATCGAATTTTTTATTTTACTTTTTTTTTTTTTGACATTTATAGTAATTGAAGCTGAAACGAATAAATAGCAATCATATTGACTAACCTACATTAAGCTAGTTTCATATATCAAAATAGAAATTATTATCAAGTCCATTTATTAGGAGATTATAAAAAGAAAATTTCACATTTCATGCATTGATTTTTGACATGACCTTAACACTCAAATAATTTTTCTCAATGATCTACATAGTGTTACAGAATCTACAAGGTTCCATTCGAATAATTCACTTTTTAACAGTAATTCAAAATTAAATGCAATTGCGCATTGTCTTTCGGATTCTTGTGAAGGAAAAGAAAAGTTACCTTGTGTTTCCAAAGAGCACCTTGACAACTTCAGGATCACTACCAGCAGCATGGTATGCCGCTAGAACATCTTGTCGTAGCCACTCCTTCCTCAATGTCTGGCATGCACAACGGACAGTGACCTTCACGAACAAGATCCAACATTGAAAATAATTCTCTCTCCAAGTACTAAACAATTCACATGTCAGAAAAACACATGCTGGGGGCGTTCATATGTTCGGCCTCACATATAATTATCATAATCTTAAAAGATGTAAGATAATACCTCCTTGGAGCACTTGTCTGGTGAAGGGTAATAGCCCGGATGACATGTCTCAGGACACAGACGTGTGCAGAAGGGCAACTTTCTGCTCAACATCATGAAGGTAGAAAACGAGCAACACAGTAGTGTCAAAAAGTAAATTGCAGCATCTTACTTGAGTTCCAAAATTACCTGTAGCACAGACCATGGCATGATCTAATGGCCATCTGCTCCTTCTCAGACAAGCTGTTGTAACAGGTGAACTCAAAAACATAGGCCATTGAGCCACAGTGACAAGATCTTTCACGAGCACTGCGTAAGGAGGGCGTTCTCCAAGATGGCATGGAAGTGGACAGGGGTGAGGACACTGAAGGTTCCTCTTGTGAATAGATTTTCAAAAGGAACAAATTGTTGAAAATTTTCAATAGCTAATAATTAGTCAATTAGAGAAATAAAGCTGGAAAAAATAATAACAAAAAAATAAGGATAGCAATTCTTTCAACCAGTAGATGTGAATTTCAAGGTCAGAGAATATTGTCTCACTAAAAAATAGAAACATGGAATGTGATGCATTCAAAATGGAAGGAATTCCAAAGGGCACACCTTTCGGCATGGAAGAGTACATTCTTTACAAGATTCACCACCTCTAATCTGTGCTGTCATGAAAGATGAACTCTTCAAAGAATGGCAAGCTTTTAGTGCAGAAATGGTTTCCACAAGGTAAAGGATTGCCACATAAATTATCACATGAAAACTTGGTTGTATCTGAACAGACCATCTATGTAAAGATATACATGCAGTAAGCAACAAAAGAATGAAAAAGGATCCATCCATGCAAAACAAGTATAAAATCAGGCAAAATGAAATAACATAAGGAGTAAAACTCACCTTTCTTTCAATCCCCATATGCTCATCAATGCATGATCTCCAAATAAGCTCTGGATACGGATGGCATGGAGTCCCCAGAGTAGCTTTGCTTTTGTGATTAGACTTTTTCTTTTCTGGTTTTACTACAAATTTGGGATTAAGAGGAGGTCTAGGGCCATGACATCTGAAAAGCCATCAAAAAATAAGAAGACACAGAGAGAGGAAGAAAGTTACATGAAAATGGACATGTGAGCTGAAATCTGGCAGGATTCATACTCTTCAGGGGAAAAAAGGAGTTGAAACCTTAGTTTGCACTTACAACCACAAGGATATTCTTCATCACATGCCAACTTATATATGACATGCACCATAGTGGCATTTGTGTGGCTGGAAAAAGAAAATGTGGGTCCATCAGGGGAAACAACCACATAGGACTTTATAATACACTCAAAAGCTGCAAGACCAAAATTGGGAGAAGGAATCCTTGGAACAGAGGAACAAAAGTAGATGGAGAGAAGGGAGAAGTGGGGAAAGAAAAACTGCTTCCTAAACAAGCAGAGGCAGGTAGGACATCACATTAGCACACACTCCAAGGTAGAATGTGGGAAAAGGTTTCAGCAAAAGACTTGCTGGTTCCATGGCATACCAGGTAAGAAACGAATGACCAGACAAACAATACCTTAAGAGTATGATGCAAGCCTGGATAACCGAGCGATTTGACACTGCTTACAGCATTTTCGGCGCTTTTGATCCAATTCAATGCCACAAGGAACCTGATGCAACACATTATATCGGTTGAGATCACACATGCTACATAAGTCGCTGATGATTAAACTTAATAAACAATTTACATCTCTCAATCCAAGAGCTTCCCTAAATATTTTATGATATGTTTGGTTAATCAATATAGATTATTTAGAATCCCAATAAATAAACAAATAAGGTAATATACTACATTACTTCATAATAAACTACTTTAAATAATTTTAATTTTTAATGGTCAAACAGATCTTAGAAACAAGAGACATGCTTAATGTGGTAACAAGGGAATAACTTACAATGGACTAGACTTACCCACTTTGATCTAAGAGATTATAGCAGTAAACTAATTACAGAAATACATGCGTGGCTTAACTTAGAAAAATTAGGAGAGCAAGAAAAAACATGTTTAATGAAAGAACAAGAACACAGTAAAGGAAGGAAACTACCAAATCATAACATTACCAATAAAGGTATGAAGAAAAGCATTGATGCCGAAGACTTTGAAGTTGGGGAGCATCCATACAGAAGACTTAGACCCATTCTAAAGTATTCTAATATCTAAAATAGTCCAACTACACAAAAGAAAACCGCTCTCTAAGAGAATCTACCGTAGTGAAAAAGAGAGTTCAAAAAATACAGCCATACATCTCTAAGAAGCAATCCAGTAGGAAGGGTGGAAAGATCTTTGGCACCACAAAATAAATAAAAATTGTATTGTTGATCATTCAAAAACACGGGCAGCTCAAATTGTTGGCATATAATCCACTAAACAGTGTGAAAAGATTGGCTGAAAAGTGCAATTAGTGATGAAGCCTCCACCATATCCAAGAAAAAGTCGATGGCAAACCCCCAAAGCCACAGTAAAGAGCTTAAACATGGTAAGATAGATCCTTTGTCCAAAATCATCATACCCCTCTTGAACAAGGGAAAATGTTTCAATCCACCAATTAAAATTCTCGTACAATTTGAACCAAGGAAAATAGTTTTGATTAATTTTTTGTCCTTTTCCATTTTTGATAAAGTCATGTAATTAAGGTTAATTTTGTTTTCCCCATCTGAAACAGAAACATAGATAAGATTTGGATTAACATATTCTACAGGCTGCTCTTTGATACAAGTAAAATCTTGTTGCCTGGAAAAATTAACTCCTTGACTAGTAACTATTTTCCCAGTATTCTCCAATGTAGTTCCATACGTTCACTAGTTCTAAACAGGGAGTCCATTGCAAGTCCCATGCATTCTAAAGAAGTACATCAAACAAGCACCTCAAAATGGAAACAGAAAGCTCAAATCTAAAGGAGATCTGCTGGAAAAGATGTCACTTTTGGATAAATTGAAGCAACAAGGGAGCCTCAGACTAGAGGAGAATGAACCTGATATTCTTTGATTAATTGGACCCACATCACAATATGTGATGGTGTCACTGGAAAAAGGTAAATGAAAATCAGAAATTCGTGTAGCTCCTTAATCCAATTGCGAAAGGAGTAAGATATCCTCCATCCACCGTCTATCCAAAGGTCTATTGACAAGCTCCACGATCACAATAAGGGGAGGCAATGTTAAGGATCAGCCCTCATGGTGTCCTCAGGAATGTTACCAAGGAATGAGACTCCAATCAATCAGAATCAAAATCCGACACAAGAAATGCAGAATTGTTAAGGATCAACTTTCATGGTGTCCTCAAGAATGTTACCGAGGAAGGACTCCAGTTGATCAGGATCAAAACCCAACCCAAGAAATGCAGAAAAAAGGTGCAGCCCGTTCAACTACCTAACTACTGAAGGATACTGTAAGATGGATATTCAAATGAACACAGTCAAGTGCTTATTAAAGGAACAACTTGCCAGCAGTCTTAGATGATTGGATTAATTTACCAGTCCAAGCATTTTCTAGGAGCCAAGACTCAACCTGCTAATTCTGTGAGCTAGAAATGGAAGCTAATCAAGCTATCTATATGCAGGATCAAGTGCCACGACAAGGACTAAGTAATACAACCAATGAGTTAATGAGCTAAAAGTTCATGGTGGTAATTTTGACCATCTCCATAATTGGGGAGGCTGCTGGATCTTGACAATGATTGGATAGGGCATCGGAAATGTCTCACCTGACTTTCACAAACTTCTTCTTTTAACTTGAACATTCAACACAGATAATAAATTGAAAGATTAACCAGCTGTTCAAGATGAGGAGAAGCCCATTAATAAGGAGAAGATTTGCCATGATCTAACCAAATTTTGCAACAATAACTACATCTCTGCCAAAGTGCATCTTGTTACATAAAAGCAGGCCTCATTGCTATGTCAAAGAGGAAAAGAGTAAGTTGTAATTGACACTAGGTATGCAACAAAGAAACCATCGTCTTGATTCCTTGACAAAGAATCCTTTTAGTCTTTGAGAAAACTGAATCATCTATAGGCTGCCCTCTATCCAAAATCTTTGAATAGAAAGCATCCATAGAAAATTGTGTTAAAACCCAAGGCTTTTCTACTTATTTGGATGATGTTAGGATAGAAATGAATTGACATCATAAAACGTACATCACATTAAAATTAATGAATTGGAAGTGTCATTTGCAAATGCTACAGTAGTATACTAAAGGGAATATATCAAGCTCAACCATGCAATGTATCTTTCAAAATCTAGAGCTTAATGAATCGTATTCTTAACAACTATTATCATTTCATTAAAGGCCAGTTTTGACCTTCATGTAAGGGTGGCAAATCCCATAAACAATATGTATCAATGCCTACAAAAAACTGAAATGAATGTGAATGCAAAAGTAAACAACTGAATTTCACCACCAAAAAAGTAAACAACTGAAGATTCCATCCAAAAGGGTCCTAATCAATTGCTATAGCAAGAAGAAGGAGAAGAGAAACTTCTAAACTAATGCGTTTCATACAAAGAACAACCCACCTCACCTCATAGTGCATCTCGCCACATGCACAAGAGACTGTCACCATCACAGGATGACGAGCACAGGGACCTCTGGAATAAGGAAACTAAATAACCATCAGAATGAACTTGACAAGCTAGGATACCAAGATTTCACCATCAAGTATCATGCTTCATGAACAAGATGGCTTCACATGACAACTCAACTTGTCAAGCTTACCAGCATGTATTCAATGTGGAGATCAACTTAATGACTTAGAGATCACAGACCTGTGACTTGGTGAAGGACATTTGCAGTTTTCGTATCTAAGCTTCCTGTTGAAATTCGAAAAGGGAGTAAATACAATTATCTATCAACAGTATACGTAACCTGAACAAAAGAATATAACGGAACCACATACACAAACCTCGGAGCATGGAGGACAGTCCCCATCACAGCAGCACGCTTGCAAGCATGATGCCCACAATCTCGCATCATGCCTGCATGCATGACACCCACAATCTCGCATTCTTAAACACTTCCTCTCGCACAACAAATCATGATATCAAGGAAACTATTCTAGAGTTAGCTATTTCATATTAAACCTTCCCATAACCAAGAAACATCAAGCAAAAATGCACATTCTTACTCTTTCTTCAGGCTCCCACATCTGCAAGACTTGAAAACAACAATTCCACGTGTCTCAATACACAGTCCTCAGTGACACCTCTCATGGCACGTGCATCCCACAGGTCATCTTTGAAAAATGCACTTACCTAGCCATGGAGAGAGCTTTTCACTCAACATCCAGCTCATATTGCAAGCAAGCTATTTCTTGGTTTTCCTTTTCTGCTTCCTTCCGAAGTTTGTTAACCCTTTCCTTCTCATATCATATTTCTACCTTGTTACTCAGAAGGGTTTCCAATTGCTCTTTGACTTCTCGCCTTAGCCTTGAAAGGAGTTCCATTTCTGATTCAACTGCAGCACATTCCCTCATCAAGGAAATATTCTCTTCCACCCTTTTGGCTCTTAAGTTTTCCAGTTCAGATCTTGCTTCTTCAGCCATTTTCTCAACTGCATTAATCTTTTCTCTTTCTTTCGAGAGCACCTTTTCAAAACTCTCGTTGATGTCCTTCTCAACTTGAGCTACCAAGCCATTATGAGCAGCAACAGCATTTTCTGCCATTGATTCTGCTTCTATAGGTGCTAGTTCCTCCTTAACTACATCTGCAGCTTCACCAGTCGCAAAGGCAATAGCTGCTTGGGCTTTAGTAACTGGTTTATCTGGTTGGAACAACTTTGTATAACCTAAGACAAGAAAATAGAAGTACATCTCAGTTAGAAGGCTCTGAAGATGCGGCCTTTGCACATCAAACATAAAAAATAACTTACCAAATGCAAGAGCTATTATCCCTTGCTCTGTAGAAAGATGATCTCAGGACCAAGTGGGTTCGGAGGGTAACACTGTGTTTGACTACTTCAAAGATAAATGGGGACGGAAGGAAAACTGTGGAAAATAAAATAAAGGAAAGGAAATCAACGGAAAAGAAATGAGTCCCTTTTTTCATGTTTGGTTAATACAAAGCAAACGTAACGCAAGAAACAAAATGATATTGACTAAATTATCCCTCTTTTTACGGATCTGCTAATGATTCGTGATTTGCAGATAATGGAGATCGGGAACAAGAAGCTGATCAGAAATTGAAGCAACTGGGATTTGTGAGTCATGGTTGTGGCACAGGCGGGTAAAAATCTGTTCTTTGTTGGCCCTGTTTATCAGAAAGTGTGGAAAACACTATTCATCTTCTTGTTGTGAAGCAGCTTTGACACGGGTGACTAAGGATCTACGGTAGGAATTGTGAAAAACACTGTTCATCTTCAAAGGCATCCCTCTTCATCTTCTCCTTTCTATTTTTTTTTTTTAATTATAATAAGACTTGTAAAAATCTGTTCTTTGTTGCTTTTTGTTCCATCCAATTCATCCGTTTTCCACACCCTACAAAATAAACCAAACACATACCGCCAGTTTCCTTTGGATTCCACCGATTAACACCCATCCAAAAACAGTGTAAATGCATTCGAGACAGATGGGGCAAGAGAGAGCTCCGGAGGAAGGCGAAGTGATGAAAGATTGGATCTTGGAGAGGTATGAAGGAGTTGGAGTTTGCGGACTTGTGGAGGTGAAGTGGAAATAGGATTTGAAGATAGAGTTTGAGAGGTCTACATGGCTTCGGTGTCTGAGTCTGACTCAGAGTCGGAGACGGAGACGGAGACGGAGACGGGGAGATGATGGTCGGTGATGAAGGAAGTGGTGGAAGGGGTGGACGGCGTTTTTCCTAAGGAAGGAAAGAAGGAAGTGACGGAGAAGAAAACTATCCATCAGGCCATAAAAGCTAAATCCTCCAACTTCGACAAAATTACGAAGAAATTTAATTAAAACGATAGTTTTACACTTTAACAAGAGCACATTTTTAACGCATAGTAACTTTCATATAGTACTTTAATAAAATAAAAAACTTCGCATTTTCGTTTTTCCCTTTCTCCATCAACCAAGCTAGGGAATTTTTAATTTTTTAATTTTTTTTCTTTTTTAAATTTTTTTATTTTAGTTTTAATAAAATAAAAAACCATAGCTATTAATGATACATTTTCAAAATATAATATTAACATTTATATAATTTTTTTTATAAAATCAATATACATATATTATCCCCTTCTAGATAACAATAGAAAAAGTTCCTCCTCTCCTTTAACAGCCCATTTCTCTGTACCCTATCCAAAACCCGTGTCACGAACCTTAACCTATTTATCAACTTCTCTTAGAATAATTAAGTTGGGAAATTGAGCTTTTAGTTTATTGCTTTTGTTCTTTTTTCTTTTTTTCTTTTTTTCTCATGTTGCTTCAATTCAATCAAGTATTCTCAAACTTTTAAGCAAACTCATGGTCTTTCTATATTGTGTGGTGGTTGAATATCATTGGGGAAATGAGAGTGGTGTCAATCTTTTTATAATGTTTTTATCTTTTTCTTGACCTTACTATAATATGGAAGTAATGCTCTTGGAATATAAAGGAAAAGGAAAAAAATACAAAAAAAGAAAATTTGAAAATACTACTTATAGAAAAATATTTCCAAAAATATTTCCAAAAATACAATACTTGAAATCGATTTTCATGAAAAGATAATTTTACCTAATTCACGATGAAATCACTTACTTGATTTAGGATGAAATCGTTTCTCGAAAAGACAATTTCAATATAAATTGAAATTTCCTCTTTGAGAAGTAATTTCACCTGATTCAGGATAAAATCACTTCTTGAGAAAATAATTTCAATGTGAACTGAAATCCCCTCTTTGTGAGGCTATTTTACTTGATTTAAGATTAAATCACATTTTAATTAAGTGAAATCACTTCTTGAAGAGATGATTTCAGTTGATATTGAATAAGAGGCAATTTTATCTTGAATCAAATAAAATCATATCTTGAAAAAACAATTTTAAGTGTCGTATTCTTAAGAATATTTTTCTAAGAGCGGCATTTGTGTAATTTTTTTATTTTTTTTGCTTGTTTATTTCCTTTTCCTGTAATACAAAAGAAGACGAGTTCAATGTAATTGTTTTATTTTTTCTTTCTTTTTTTTAAGGATATTGGTAGGAGGTATTCAAGTTTTCTATCATCCATTCATTCAAAAACGATCACACTATATAATCAACTTTAAGATAAAATTTTTAACGTTTATTTATGGTTATAATTAAGGAGAATATATTCAATTGAGTACAAGAGGAGGAGATGGAGAGCTTGAGCTTATTGTTTCTCTACTCGTAATATGCTAAATCCAGATGGCAATATAGGCTTTGGAGTGTTTGTTACCTAGGTTGTGTACTTGTTTTATGTAAAAACGACTTTATGGTTACTTTTTGAAATATTGGAATGAAATTGTATTAATCTTGTCTTCAAGAAATGATTTCAAATGTTATACTTATGGGACTTTCTTTTGCTACCATATTTTAAGAATTATTTTAATAAAAACAATTTTTTTGTCTTTTCCCACAAATATTGTATTAATATCACTATTTCGTTACAAAAATATATATATTATATATACCTTTTATAAAAATTAAAAACCTTTAAATGTGTGGAGTTTAATATTATAGGAAAAGGAAATAAACATTGCAATTATTAAGAAAATCTAAAAAAGATAAGCATTTCTCAAAATAATTTTAAGAATATCACAGTTCAAATCGTATTTTCAAGTCATAATTTTAGATTGTCTTTACATTGTATCTTTAAGAAACAATTTCAAGCATTGGATTTGAATTGTGTTCAACACAAGATTTATACAGTTTTATGATAGTGTAATTATGAAAACCCCTCCCGTATTCCATACTAATAAGCATTTCCTATAATATAAAACCCTAGTTGAGTTTCTCTCTTTTCAAAAAGGAAAAAAAAAAAATACTTGTATATACAAAAGTCAACCAAATTCACTCGATTTAGTCTCATTATTATTGCATTAGGAACTTTATTACACCTAGTTTTCTTCAATTCTAAGGTATCTCTCAAAACCCTAATATTTACTCGTAACACAAGTAACTTCTTTTTCTTTTTCTTTTCAATTTTTTGTGTTATTTGCTTATACATAATTGTTGTCGACATGCTAAATTGCAAATGTAATATAGTAAAGGTTGCTTCTTGAATTAAAGTTATGCTTATAGAATAGAAGTTGAATAACATCTAATGATTCGATAAAAAGTCTAAATGAGTTTGCACTTGTAAAGCCTACAAAAATAATTTAAATTGAATTAACATTCATGGCAAGATAGTAATAAAGTTTAAGTAATAGGGGCAAAAATGATATTTTATTCTTATTTTAGATAAAGCTTCTTTTGACCTAAGACCTCATTTTTTGCAACTTCTCTATTTTATAATAAACTCTTCCTTAAGGACTCAACAAATCTAGAGTACATGGGTAAGACTCTTTCCATCGTTGTGATTTGTATTATGCAAAAGCTTAGATTTCTCTAATCGAGTAACTATTCATTTTCGAAAGATGAAAAACAGTCGGAGTTTCGATTGTAGGATTTCTGAGAAAACTATAAATGAGTAATTGTAAGGTCTTTTCGAGAAAAGAAAATTCTAAGGACTTGATTTTTCAATGTGCTCTTTCATTTGAAGGGATTCCTCATCTTTCCCTAAAATGCGATCATAAGGTTTGCTATTATGAAAGTAAGATAAGAGCTAACTTAAATCAGTTCTTATTTATCAAGACTTAGTTTTGATAATTGTTAGACACTTTTGACTATCTCCTGTAATGATAAATGATTGAAATTAAGGGTTTGTGCGGTTAATCGAATTTGATCAAGGTTTGGAGTAGTGGAAAAACAAGTTGTTCAAAAGGGGATATACGGCATGCATGAGTACATGTCGTGTACTGGATGGGGGGGAAGTACAATAAACGACAAGCTTAATAGGTTATATATTACTTCTCGGGGGGTACACATCATGTATTAGCAATACTTGATGTGTGTGTGTTACTTCTATGGTTTCTCTCCTCTCATACTCTATCTCTTTTATTTGATTATTTAAAATATTATCTTCTTAATTTATGTCAAACTAATAAAATAATAATTTTAAATTATTCAAAACTATATGAAAAGTTAAATAAGGACTTTTAAGTTGTATCTTATCTTTAGTATAGGTTTAGGTTGACAAATGTCTAGTGAATAATAATAATAATAAGACATTAGATTCATGCGAAGAAAACAATTCATTAAAAATAAGTTACTTTTATGTTATACTTCAAGCATAGAAATTGAACTAGATATCAAAGTACTTGGTTACCGTTGTGCGAATTCATGTATGTATTTTATCGTGCATATTGTTTGTGCTTATTAGGATTAGAGATAAAACTAAACACAATAAATATTTGGCTTTTAAAACTATATTTGCTACTTTGTATGTGGCTCGATGTAGTAATTGATTCCTATAAGGCACCTCGATGATCTCTAAGTGGCGTTGTCCCTAATAGAGTTACTCCTAAAATAATTAAGATTAAATTTAGGGTTACAAGACCGAGATGGCAAACCTGCAACAATTTAGGAGGTGTAGAGATCGTAAGATGTTGAAGCCCTACTGATACAAATGAGTATTTAGGAACGTATAGGGATCATGTGATGGTAAACCCCTACTGGTAGAGCAAGTGATGTTCGGGTAATATTGGGTTCTAGAGAGGTAAACACGTATCTATAGTATTGTTTAGGGCTAGGGTGGCGTTCCAATTTGAGATCTTGTGATCGAGATCATAAACATAATAATTAAATGTAACGATGTTATGTTTAATTGCATTACATGTATAAAATTTGTGTTGTTTGGCATTCGCATGTAGTTGTAGTAGTAGTACTTACGTACTAAGTGTTAGTGCTCATTCTTTTATTTCTTTTCAGATGCAAATATTTGTGAGGACAAATCACCTATGAGGATTCCAATGATGCCTATTATTACTAGGATTTGGGGAGTAACGCTTATTATTATTATTATTATGATGAAGATGATCATTAAATGTATTAGAACATGTAGAGTTAATTTTTAACGAGTTATGTTTAATCTTTTTACATCTAATAATAAGTGGTATTTCTATGCAAGCAAAGATTTCATGAAGAAATCTTGCAATTGAACTTGAATGTAGAAGATTTATATTTATCAATATTAATAGAGACTGAGTGTAATAAGTGGATATTTATGAGATTATTTAGAGTCAATAATTATCATGGAGATTGTACATTTTAGTTAATGCCTGACATGTCAATAGAGGGTTAGCGATTCATGGCAAGTTGTGAAGTCATAAGTCTAGAGTGTTACAAAAAACTTACATTTTCAATCTTAGAGAAAGTAGGAAGACCGATTGATAAGACAAGTGAGCATGATAAGAACAGTAGTTAGCAGGCGTGAATTTAAAGTCAACAATAATTTTTCTCTTATATTTATTCTTCATGGAGCTTTTCTTTCTTTTTCCCTTATGTCAAGCCTCTACTCTTTCCACTTGCTTAAGTTTTTTTTTTTTTTTTTTTTTCTCCCTTTTCTATTATTGTGCCAAGGACACAACTTGTTATTTGTGGAGCTACAAAAGCTGGGCATAATCAGGATGCTCTTGGTGAGAATAATCCCTAAGGCCTCCCACCTTAGTAGAATGTGAATCAAGCAAGAGGAGGAAATGATGTACAGGACTTGTAAAGTTCCGCAATCTAGACTTGCTAACTTTCGTGCGGTTATACTCCTTGTAAAAGATATAGTAGTATCATAGACTATGTTAATAGGTATATAGGAAAATTTTAGTGTACTTACTTTACCAAACACCTAATAATTAAAATTTTTGAATATCTTAATATATATTCAAATGATAGCTTATAAAAGATTCTTACATGGGAAATTTTCGAAATATAAGCATATGATCAAAATCCTTAAAATCTAATTATATCAATTCAAATATTACTCAAAGCACCAAGTATGCAAAGTCTCTAAAATTTTCCAATTATGAATGCAATATTAAGTCTATAAACTTTACTTACTTAATAATACTGTATTATTTAGGTTAATAATTCTTAGGATATAATGAAGTAGAGCAAAGTAACTTATAAATTGTGAGATTACGAGTATATCATATATTAAGAAATATGTATTTAGGACCTTATATTGGAATTTAAGACCAATGAAAACTTAGTTTTGAGTAAGACCAAATGGTAGTATGGATCCTCTGAAAGCTAGAAGGAATAGTCTTGCAAATTGGATTTCAAAAATAAGTTAAAATGTAACCAATAAATTATAACATAAAGTTTATCGAGTTAAATCTTAATTAGTCTAATCGTAGAGATTTTAGATTAGATGTATAATACATCATTCTACAATTTTTGAAGTGTATTATGAAATTTTTACTTATTTTAAATTAGAATAAAATTATACTCGAACAGTCATGTAAAATTTGACCAACTTACTACATTTGATATATATAAATATAATTATATCATGCATACATCTAAACGTAATTTCACCTATAAAAATTCTTTATTGAATATTTTCTACATCTGATAGGAAGCAAACATGATGATGAGATCATGTAAAATCAGCAATTAGATAAATATCCATACGTAAAATAATATTATCCTTGCCAATGATGAAAGTGACACCACCGTAAAATTTCTTAATATCTACATAATAGTTAACCGCCTCCAAATAACCGCCATCAAGTAAATATATAGAGGGAGTACACATTTACAATAGGAGATTATGTCCAGGATGTGGTCACATTTGGAGAAAAGGGACATATTATTACTTAAACTTTCTCTCTAAAAATAGGCTATCCTTCTTCAAGAAAGTAAATAAAATTACTTAGGAATATCTAAAAAAACAAATTACCAGAAGATTAAATAGAAGATCCTTACACTACCCTAATAACCATCATCTGCTCTTCATCTCAACACACCACCACCAAGACCACAGTTAAATAATCGACCATTGCAACCATTGCTTTAATAGCAGGAAAACATTTTTTAATTTTAGAAAGTATAACAAACAATCCCTTTTCTTTGTCAAACTTTAGTATAAGGTATGTTTTTAGCTCTATTTAATATTTATAAAGAAGATTTACGAAAATCAACATTTTCACATTTTATTTCATTTCTAAACAAATTACAACTAGATGTCTAATAATTAGGAACTTCTTATAAGGTATTAGTATAATGGAATGATATAGTTGGACCATAAAGGATTTACCAATATTTAAAATTGAAGACACCTTGAATTATCGGGTTACTTTCTATAATGGTTAGACGTAAAAACACAAGTACTTGGGAAAATAGCTTGAAATGGCAAAACTATAAGTAGCTTGTATTACTTATCTTATGAAATCCAAAGTTTATTTATAGGTTTTCTTTTAAGGAAAACTAGGTATTTAGGGGCAAATTTATTTGTCTATAAAGATAATGATTGATTTTATGAATTGATAAAAGTTTATAAGATTGCAATTTGTAATTTTCTTGGAAAATATAAATTGATAGTCACGAGACTTGTATCATTAGTGTTGATTTTCAAAATGAATGGATATTTAATAGTAATCTTCAAGGTATAGTCTACAAGTATAATTACTAGAACTATTAAAAACTAAACTTTATATTTTTACAAAATCTAATGTCATTACTTTCATAAAATTAAGTAAAAATATAATTCTTAATAAAAAAGTAAAAGTTTCTTTAGTAAAAGTTCCTTAAAAAATATAGAAATTCTTATGTAATAACAAAAAAAAAACTAGTTTTATATAAATTTTGAATGTAAAGTTAAGGTATAATGATACTACATAATAAGTACCTATGATAATATTGGGCTAAATCAAATGGGTAAGTATAATAGACTAGGCCAGTCTCATCCAAGTATTATATTTTAATTTCTACTTTATCTTATATCAAATAGGCTAAATTTGCAACCTTATTAGAGACTTCTGGGAATGATTGGCTAAAACACTAAGTTAGTAAGATTTGTAGAGACTAGAGTGTATGCTTATTTGTTGTTGTAAGTAATTGTTTATGTACATATTACGCTTGTTCTTGGTTATTAAAGTACTGATTGGGAGCTGAGCTATATGTTTGGTGTATTGCTTGACCTTGTTTGGTGTGTTATGAATTGATTGATTGCCCTTAACTAGGCTAATTGAAATACAACTTAAGACTATAAAAGGAGATGCATTGCATCTTACTAAGGGACAATTAGGTTTTCTCCGGCCAAATTTTGATGCCTTCGGTAAGGTACGATAAGCTGACTTTTTCCCACCTTTAGTCGAACTAAGTGATAAGAGAGGAGGTCGCAGCAAGATTAGGGATGTCAGTTCGAAGATAGTCTCAAAAGGAGTAAGGGTCTTAGTTACACAAACCTGGAATTAGATATGGGAGGGCATTGTGGCCTCTATGATGGCATTGTGGCGATCATATTGCAACTCCTCAACTCAAATTAGAGTGGTTGTAATTTCTCTAACCTTACGACGAATCGAATAACGTCGTGCAGATGTCACATTGCTTGTTCTTACATTGCACGTAATAATTGTTTAATAATTTAGATGTTTTTCGTAGAATGTATATACTTTTTTCCTCCTACCCCTTATTAAGCCAATAGCTCATTAGCTCATTTTCCTTTAGTTTTCTTATAAGATATTAGCCGAAACATTGAGTAGGCTAAGAATTGAATCATATAAGAGTTGCTTTAACAATCTCTACAAGAGGGTCAATTCTTAATAAGGGTATAGGTTATTCCAAATAAGTAAAAATATAGAAATGTGAATACTACTCATTTTACTATTTGGTAAGAAATTTCAATTCTTTGCAATCCTAGAAAGTAGAGAGACATTGAATCTCATAGTTATATCATGTACTTTTATATAATATGATTAGGTAAAATGATTAAATAAATAAGTAGAATCTTGTGATTTTTGACTCACAAAATGGTTGTCACTTGACAGGTGCACATGTGGCATAACTACTTTACATTGTCTCTACTAGGCCCCCTTATGGGGCATTACAGGACTTTTCTAAAATAACTATGCCATTAACTCAATTAACATGAAAGGGTGTTAAATTTGAATGGAATGATAAGCGCACAGAGAGCTTCCAAGAGCTTAAGAGAAGGTTAGTAATCACTCTAATGTTAATAGTACCAGATATTATTGGAGAGTATACAATCTATTGTGATGCCTCAAAGAGTGGATTAGGATGTGTATTAATGTAAAATGATAAGGTGATTACTTATGCTTTAAGACAGCTCAGAGAGCAAAACTATTCGACTTATGATTTAGAGCTTGCAGTTATAATACTTACTTTAAAGATGTAGAGACACTACCTATATGGTTAAAAGTGTAAGGTATTCACCGATTACAAGAGCTTAAAGTATATTTCGATACAAAAGGAATTGAATTTGAGACAAAGGTAGTGGTTCAAATTATTAAAAGATTATGATCTACAATTACGACCTTGGGAAGGCTAATGCAGTGGTTGATGCATTAAGTAGAAAGAAATTTGGTAGTGTTACTGTACTCATTACGGATAAATGAGAATTGATTGAGGAAATGTTGAAGTTAAGCTTGGAAGTTGTAATAAGGGAAGAAAGTAATATGTTAACTAATCTGAAAGTACAACCTACACTACTTGAGCATATTAAGGAAGCTCAGAAGAAAGATGCAGAGCTATAAAGGATTAGAGATAGTATTGAGCAATACCCTAATTTTAGAATCAATGATGCAGGAATATTGAGGTTTAAAGAAAGACTTTATATACCAAAGGATTCGAGAATTAAGAAGGTAATTTTGAAAGAAGCATATAGTGCAAGATATTTACTACACCTTGGAAATAATAAGATGTACAAGGATTTAAAGCATAATTTTTTGTGGACGAAAATGACAGGAGATGTGGCATAATTTATATCACATTGTGTGACCTGCTAAAAGATGAAGGCCATATATAAAAAATTAAGAAGATTGTTACAACCTTTACCTATACCTGAGTGGAAGTGGGAGCATATAACGATAGATTTCATGAATGGTTTACCATAGACAGGGAGACAACATGATATGATATGAGTCGTAGTGGATAGATTCATGAAATCAACACATTTCATAATTGTAAGGCAAATGACGACGTTTGCCCAACTAATAAAAGTGTATATCAAGGAAATAGTTCGTTTGCATAACGTTTTGATGTCGATAATCTTAAATTGCGACTCTCATTTTATTTCTCGATTTTGGTATTCTTTGTAAGCGAAGATGGGAGCTAAGTTGGACTTTGGTATTGCTTATCATCCCCAGAATGATAGGCAATCTGAGTGAACAATACAAACTTTAGAAGATATGCTAAGAGCATGTGTAGTGGATTTTAGAGGAAGTTGGGTGATCACTTGCCGTTAGTAAAATTCGTCTATAATAACAATTATCATAGTACAATCCAAATAGCTCTATATGAAGCACTATATGGATGTAAGTGCAAATCCCCAATTTATTAGGATAAAGTGGGGAATAAGTAAATTATTGGATTGTCAATGTTACCTCACCTTAAGGAGAAAGTACAAATGATTAGAGAACGAATGCAAATTGCTTAGAACCAGTAGAAAAGTTATGTGAATGTTAGAAGGAAGCAATTATAATTGAAAGTAGGCAATTCGATATTCTGGAATATATCCCCAATGAAAAGTATGAGGTGATTCGGTATTAAAGTGAAGTTAAGTCCTTAGTATGTTGAGCTGTATCAAATTAATAAAAGAGTTCGGAAAGTTGCCTATGAACTTGAATTACTCAATCAGATTATAGGAATTCATAATATGTTTCATGTTTCAATCTTGAGAAAGTTTATAGGTGATCCAACAACATTATTAGATGTACATTCGGTGGAGTTAAACAAAAACCTTACATATACAGAGCATTCGGTTCGTATTTTGGATACAAAGGTTCAAAGATTAAGAAACTGAGACATTGATTATGTGTGGATCCTATGGAGTAGACATACCATTAAGGAAGTGACATGGGAATTTCCTAGGTCAATGAGAGCTCAATACTGTTTACGCAAGGTTAGTAATCTTATCACCAATCATTCCTTTTACTAAGGTGAGATTATAAGTATAAGTCATGCAATTTGTAGTTAAGCTTTAAGGACGAAACTTTCTTATAAGGGGTTGAGATATAATACCTCAGAGTTCCGAGCCCTTAAATTTATAGCATTAAACAATGTTATCCATTTTAGTTTAAACTTCATGATTAGACTAGAAAAGTTAGAAGAAGTAACTTGGTAAAGTTAATTTCTCAAAATAAAGGATATACGAGGTTTATTTTGATAAAAAAAAAAGTTTATTGATAAAGCTGATATTTATTAAAAACTTAATATTCAAATTTTGAGATATAATGAGATTTAGAAATAAGTTAATTAGCTTATAAAAATAATAAAATGAAGTGAAATTTTATATAATATAGATGTATTTATATAAAATATACATCATATGTATTAAATATTTATATATATTAATATAATATAAATTTATAAAATATAGGTAAATTAATAAAAAAAATGGCGATAATTATAAAAGAAAAATAACTTGATGAGTCATCAACTCATCCAAACATGATGTAGCAACTAGGGAACAACTTAGTATGATGGATCAACAACCAAGTCATAAGAGGATGCTACCCAGTACTAATGGATACATATGAAAATTACACATAAACCATAGATTGGTACTTGGAATGATGACTAAGCCACCCACTACCTAACCTTAAATCTATAAATAAACCCTCAAAATTAGAAATCAAACATTTTAGCATCTTAATTTCATGTAGCAAAAATTTAGAAAAGATAATTTATAATTAAATAAAAACATGACAAAAACAAGGCAAAGATTGATCATAGCCAGTTCAGGGAGTTGTAGTTGTTCTACTATAATGGTTGTTTGGGTCTAAAGGGTGGTAGCTGACGAAGTCTTTCCAACAAGGTCTTGTCATTGGAGGATAGCCAGAGGTCAGTAGTTCAAATCACTTTATTTTCCTCCCGTAAGCTTCTTTAACTTTTTAAAATATTAAATCTTAATAATTAATTATAAAAAAATTATTCTGGAGTTATTTTAGATATAGATTCATATATAATTTTATTTTAATTAAATAATGGGTGGAAATATATTTTCCTTAAGAAAATGCTTTATTTGGGCAAAAATTTAAGCGTTTTAGAAATACAAAATATTGTTGTTTCAAGTTAAATTTTTGTATATAATATACTTAATATATGTATTTAATTGTGGTAACAAGAATTTTTGAAGATATACACATTTACTATTTATTATACTTATTTTGAATAAAATTGGTAGTTTTATCAATTTGTTGAAATAATTAATTTTTACATAATTAATTGATAAGCCCATTATATTTTGACTTATGGAGGTTTATAATGATATTTACAACACTTAGTTTTTATCTTACACATAAAATTGCCTACTTGCCTATTTTTCTATAATTTCGACCTAAAAATACTATTTTTGTAAAAATAGGTGATAAATTAGTTTAGTATAATTGACGGTTAGTATTAAAACTATATATTTTTCCAAGTTCATCATATTTTTCATGGAATGAATCGGGCTTATATATTATTTACTATACATTTTCCTAGTATAAACCTATGCATTAGCCTAAATTGTCAAATAGAAAGTAATATTATTAATATATTTACGAAGTTCATGTAGGAATCAAACTTTTTAGTCTGATAAATGTTGACTAGATTTAGGAAATATTAATTTTAGGATTTTTACTTTAGAATTGAAACTAATTTGAATTAATTTCGAAGCTACGATAACACAAGATCGAGTCAATAGCGAAAAATGATATTTTAAGACTTATAATCATGTTGATCAGTTTTACTTCTTAAGATGCTTGATGATATAAAGTTTACTAGAATTGGATAAGAAATGAAGACTACAGACACCCTATTTTTACCCCCTTTTACTTTTATTTATTTATTTATTTTAGAATTTTTTAGAATAAGATAAAGGGTCTTAAAATTAAGAAAAAACACAAAAAATAGAAAATAAAAAAATAAAATCTAGAAAAATACAAAATATAGGATTTTGAATAAAGGTTCGAGTTAATTATATATATATATATAGTCAATTTAAGCTAATTTTGGCTTTAAACGAAGCTTCGATTAGATTGAAATTAATTATTTTATAAAAAAAATTAATTTTGAATTAGTCGGATAAACTATAAGCCAAGACTCGAAAATCTACCAAATTGTGCTCATTTTAAAAATATTTTTTAATAGGCTTTTGGGTCTTAATGTTCATGTTTTCAATTCGTTAAGCAGTAGTTGATAGGGTGTTTGATTTGAATTCAGTCCAGGCTATTCAAATTGCATATAAAAGGTTAGCAACATATGATGTCAATAAAAGCCAGCGTAGTTGGCAAAGAGACCGGTCAAGTGCATAAGAGATCTGAATTTGAATCCCATGGGCACCAATTGTACATTTTTCCTTTTTTTGTTTCCTCTTGCCACGTATCCTATCTCCAATGGCTGGGTTCTCCACTTTCCATCACTTTCTCCAGTTTTCTCATATTTCTCGTGCAACATCCTCATGGACAGCTTACTTGAAGGTAATTTTTTATCCTTTTATCTTCGCGATTTCACCAAATTAATGGTGAAATCACAAAATACGCTCGGGATACTTTGAATTGATACCATTTTTCTATCTATATATAGCCATTTGAGGGGTTAAATTAAGACTTGAACATTGAAGGAAGCTTGAATTCTCAGATTTTCCTCCATATTCGTTTTGCATGACTCAAGCTTTCTTAATTACATTAGAAGCTTCCCTTTGAGTTTTTAGGAAAGAACGAAGCATGAGGAACACAATTTTGATAGATTATTTCATCGAAATGCAATCAGTTTAACTTAAGTTTTGTAAAAACCCATTTTTTCAAAAATTTCAAATTAATACAAATAATATGCTTTCTCGATCTTTCTTAAGCTGGAGTAGTATAAATAGGAGTCCTTTCTTTCATTTCCATCATCAAGCTCTCATCCCTACACTCTCTATAAGCTCTCATGCCAACTTTCTCTCTTTACTCAAAGAGTGACGAGTTTCCTTCTCTAGAAAGCTTCTAACTTTGCCATTTTTGAGCAAAAATTCCATCATCACGAGTTTCTTCATGCTTGCAAACCGCAAGAACTACCCCTCATTTGCTCTAAGCAACCACCAATCGAGCTCCATTAACACTTTCTCTCTCTAACACATTCCGACCGCCATGCATCACTACTGAAATGGCTGTTTTAGGTCGAGGCACCATCACCATTCTTCCTATCACCATTGAAAACCTAAAGAAGGTGTCTTCACCCACTTGAATCAATGGATAGAGTATCTTTAGCCAACCATCCATAGCTACTTCTCTCTTTCTCCGTACCAATGCATGTGCAGTACACATGACAATCTGACCTGATCCAAGATTGATCTAACTCGAATCGTCTAACCAATTTGACCTATGTGCTGATTTGAAGCTCTAAAGACTAGCTTGTACTATTTCTTTGGTCCAACCTCCATTGCTTTCTTTGTGTTGTCCATTTATTTACTTATTTTATTTGAATTATTTTTCGTTTTTTTTTTGTTGTAATAAAAGCTTATAGAAAATGTAACAAAGAAAAACAAAAAAAAAAAGGAAAAGAAAGAAAGAGAAAAATGATAGAGAGGCATAGTTTATTCATTTTTTTTAGTCAAAACATAGAATAATAAAAAAGAAAAAGAAAAAAGAGGTAAATAATAATAATGAAAGACAAAGATGTTTTCTCACTTAGAAAAAATCTTTTTTCCAATAAAATAAATAAATAAACTCCTTAGGTGTGTTTTCCATGGTTTAGACATCCTTTCTATGATTTAGACATCTTTGTCATGATTTAGGTTATTTTTTTCCATGGCTTAGTTTTTTTTTTTTTTATAATTAGGTACCTTTTCCATGGTTTACGTACTTTTTCTATACATAGACATGTTAGACATGGTAATTATGTATTTCATGAAAAGTTGCATTTAAAATTTTTTTCTAAAAGGTTTTATCACTTAGAATTTTTTTTTTCTTTTCAAATAAATAAAAATAAATGGATCCTTTTTTTTGTTAAAAAAATTATGATATTTTATAATTTTTCCAAAAATAAGAATAGATTAGGACCCTTTAAGATCTTTCTTAATAAAATCGAATCTACTTAAAATGTAAACTCAGCATGTTTTTAAAATCAAAACGAATCCAATACAATAAAATTTTATAAAAAGAACTATATATGTCTGATCCTGAATAATGAATACGTAAGTACTCGTACACAAATATAGGGCGACTTAAAATATGGAAAAATTTCCTTTTTTTTTTCATCTTTTGTCAATAATTGTTTAATTCAATTAATTTAGTTGCATGTGAATGGTTTGTAAATAAGGGTATATTGAAAAGTAAAATCGAAATCGAAAAGTTAAAAAGGTGGTACTTATTATGGGTTTAAAAAATTTACCCTCGAACCCAAAATTTGTAGTTTTCGAACCTTTTTTTAAAAATTGGTTTTTTAATTAGACTAATGGCTAGGTTAAATCAATCCACTCAATCAATTTAACTTACCCTTTTTTTTCCTGACTCTGGTCAAGTGGCGACTCTAAAGGATTTTCAAAATATATTTAAAAAGCGAATTTTTCTTAACTCCTAGTTGAGGATTAATATTAAACGAGTAAAGATTTAATACTAATTTGATTAAGGAAAATATTTTAAAAACTGGGAAAAATCAGGCTTGACAAAGACAATATGATCAATGGAAATTCAAAAACGTAATATTGAAAGGATAAGAAAAAGCAAGTTTATAGGAGTTTGGTTTCCACTTGTAGTTAACTTGGGGATTGTGTATACTTTCCTAAGTATAACAGGTGAGGAAAGACCTTGCTGTGAAGCATAGGATTTGCACTACTGTTAAGCCTTAGTAAGTAGATAGTTTTGTTTTTGAGCTAGTATACTTAATTTTACTTGACTTAAAGTCAGTTGTGTTGTAAAATACAATGTGATTGATTGATTGACTACGTGATTTTGTTAAATGTATATTGATTGAGTGAAAAGTTTCTTCATGTATAAATGATTTGTTGAGGCGTCTTATTGCTTAGAAAACTTGGAAAGTAAATTATCTTTCTAGGCCTTAGTGAACCTTGTGCAAAGGGTTGAACTATAAAGCTTAGACGCAAAGTTGGAACTAGGCTAATTAAGTTGTTCTTAATATAGAACTTGAGATTTGTGCCTGATATTAAGTAGATATATTACATGCTATATTCATGGCATGGCATGAAAAGACCTAGGGGTCAAGTTTTTTGAAAACTAAATATTGTTATGTTAGGCTATGAGCATATAGATTTGCACTACTCAATCAATTCTGTGCACTTTGTGTGGTTTTGCTAGACTGGGTGTAATGGCTCCTTGTTGCTTTATGTTCCTAAACTTTATATCTAGATGTTTGAAAGTATCAACTAATTGGATGAGATCGGGGCTAAGCTAAGATATTGGTACTAATGTATGTCACATGCATAAGCGTAGCACATATTCCTAACATAGATCTCTTGTATTGGTAATTCTCAATATAAAATTGAATGCCTTATGGTAAACATGTTTGTAAATGTATGTTATGCTTATGCTATGTTTTGTTTTATCTACTCTTATTTAGCTCACAAAGAATTGAGAGGATACTTGTGTATCCTCATGTCAAGAAGACATTTGAGTGGACACCATCATCAGTTGGGGGAAAAATTTTGAGAGCGCGTAGGATAGAGTTAGTTACTTTTGAAATAAGTCTTACTGTATTTTGATCATAGTCCTTAGAAGGATAGGTAAATATGTAATGAAAGGAAAAAAGAAAAGAAAAACTACTATCTTTTAAGTTTAGTTATGTTTGAGGTTATATACCTTTATGTGATCGAATGTAAAGTTAAACTCCATTATAATACTCTTTTATCATAAATAGCATCTTTGTCGAATGTAAATAAGTATTCTTGTGTGATGATACATCTTATGTTACACCGGGGGTGTGACAAATAGCTATGTAATAAGATCAACTATAAGGTAGTAGGAGTAGATAAATCAATTATAGCAATAGCTAATGGCGTATAATCATAATAACAACAACAATGTAAGTTATGGATAGGTAGCAATTGTAGGGGACAAAAATGGTAATCACCATGGTGGATGGGTAGCTATCACCTTAGAGAAGTTTGTATGTTTAGCTAATGAGTTTTGTTCGAACCTAAATGATCTTATTAGAGCATAAGAGTAGATGGTAGGGATTGAACAAGTTTTTTAAGGCTTTAGTATTCCTAAGGATAGGACAATTCCTTTTGGTACCTAAATGCTAAAGGGTAGATGAAGAACATCGAGCTAAACTCAAGAGAGGGGATGAATTTAGTTTTAAAGACAAATTGCAATTCTTTTAAAATTTGAATAATAAATGCAGTAACAAATGTGATTAAAGTAATAATGAGATAATAAAGAGTGCTAAAAATAAAGAGATAGGGATAGAAAAGATCAAGCTCAAATGTAACGTATAGTTTGGACTATCCCCTACTTTTTATGAACCCACATTCGTCGCCAATTGAGGACTTCACACCACTTTATTAATCTCATAATACAATGCTCAAAGAGCTACACAAGTTTTCACAATTATAATTACATACAATAATTACACAAGTGTAGTGCTTTTCTCTTTAAAGATTGCAAATGCAAGAACTCTCAAGCAGTTTACACTAAGTCTCACTTATTTGATTGCAATAAAGAGTACAAGAGTAAATAATAAGTAATAGGGCCAAGAAATATAAGAGAATATCTTTTTATTATAGTAGAATATCAATTCTATCTTTTCCTTGGTCAAGTTGTTGAGTATTTATACCATCTCATTCAATTCTTCCCGTTGTTGTGCATTACATGCTCCAACAGCTACTCGAAACAGACCTATTTTCATGACGGTAAGTAAAATAACTATCTGCACAAACATCAGCACACGCACCATCATGCTGGTTCGATGATTAGAATGCATTCCATCTTCTTATCTAGGCTACTTTATTGTCAAGCTAGTAATGCCTATGAGTCGCCAAGTCATTAGGCCATTTTCACCTGTTTTCATCTTTTAAACATAACAAAGAACATCTACACTCTACAATCCATCTTCAAGAATGTTTGTACATCTTTTAAAAACTAAATTTCTTGTAGAGTTAATTGTTATTTATAATTATAATGCAAGATAATTATTCTTTTTCAATTAACTCAATATAATCAAGTAATAACATGTTTTATTGTACACTTTTTGTTTTGTTTTCATCAAAATCAAATAGTGAACCTTAAGTTCAATAATCTCCCCCTTTTTGATGAGGACAAAATCTCTCATACATTAAAAACTCCCTCTCAATCTAATACTCCCCCCTTAATTAAGCATTTGATTTAAAGATATTTAACAATTAAGGAAGATTAAGGGAATGCTTGAAAATAGAGAGTATTAATGTGATGGGGAACCAAGTCTTACTTTTTAATAATTTCACATATTGGATATATTGAACTTTCAATGAATCATGATATGCCAAAGTTATAAGATAAGTTCAATATCATCTTTTTGAGCATCTATTATCAACTCAACTTAATACACTTTTGGACTACACTTTTGGACTCTTTAAAAGACTTGAATATTTCTCCTCTTTTAGCCTCATCAAAAGGAAGAGGATCTAGGCAATTAAGGGGAAAGATGACTCAAGTCAAAATTTTGACACAATCTCGGCTTAAGCCTTAGAATATGCCCCTTACAAAAAGAAGAACAAAGAAACTACAATGCTCTAAAGGAGCAATCCATCAAAGTAGCCGGCAACAACTCCTGAAAGCAATAGAAGTTAAGCAAATAAGAGGTCCATGCCTAGTATAAAGAGGGCCATGCATTATAAAACATAAGTATCCTAACATGAGCAACCAAAAGCCATGAAGGACCAAAATCCAACAAAAACATGAGAAAGAAAACATAAGTTAGCTAGAGGTTAAGTCCATAAAACATAACATAAAGCAACATAAGAAATAAACTGGAGTCAACAACTTAATCAGTGGGTGGATCATCATCATGAGTTGAAGGAGGAGAGGGGTAGTGATAGTGTAGTTGGAAATGATGGTAGATCCCTTGAAATCCATTATGGATGTGATCATGAATGTCTTCCCTGAGCTGACTAAAACATATCTTTGAGTATTGATAAAATGGATGCTGAGATTCCAAGGGAGTAGCTAGATCAAATGAAGGAAAGCTAAAGTTAGGAGGAGGAGGCTAGTGAGAGGAACCTTCAAAAGGAGGAGCAGCGGTGTGATCAGTAGGTAGTGGAAGCTGTCCTTGGAGAGTCGAAGTAACCTTATCAGAGGGACTAGGATCACTATTACTCCCAGTTTATCAAAAGATTCAGGTAATTCTTGCTCAAAGCTAAGATCAAGAGGAGGAAGGGGTTTCTTTCTAATTTAATTATTGCTTGCCTTTTTCCAAACTCCCTAACAAATATTGGCCAGTTCAAGATGTTTAACCTAAGCAACTTGGGGGGGGTATAGGAAATTAAACTCCCTTATGGATCAACAATTGGGTAACTAATCGACTAAACCTAAGGAAGACTTAAGAGGGGTTGTTAGTCACATGTTTGAAGCATTGAACCACAATACTGAAAAAGTCAATTTTCTTGTTCATAAGAAGATAGTAGAGGATCCATAAATCTTAGTATGTAACATTAGATTGTTGGCCTCGACGAGGATAATAATTATGGATCACAATATGGTGGAGAATCTTGGTCCTAAGATCAAGTCTTATTGTATCCAAATTTTTAGTTTCTGCCCAATTCCCACCAATTGCCCAATCCCAAAATACCCTTTCATAGAACTGAGTACCATAAAAATTAACGTTAACTTCAGTTCCCCCAACTATAGTACTGATAAGATCATAGATATCCTGAAGATTGATAGTTACAAACGTACCATAAACATAAGTATATAACACAGTGTGGCATGACTCATTACTAAGATTCATTTTCATCTTAGGTTGACCTTGATCATCTAAGCAATTAGACGTATTACAATATAAGTACTTAAGGGCATCATCATATACCTCATTTGGAAGCAAAAGGATGTTTAAGACATGATTAGTGTTGACCCCTATAATGGTCGGAATGCGAAATTCATTAAGCACCTCTTGTGGATAGAAGATGCTGGTATCTACTTCTAAGTTGGAGAATTTCTTAAACCAATGTACATATAGGAAAGGGATGGTGGTCGTATATGGAGGGTGTAAGACTACTGGCAGTTCTTGGTGGCATGGTATTTTGAAGTGTATGAGGATGGTAGAGAGGGAGAAGATGAGAGGACAATTATGGAGAGTGTATGTGAGTGAAACCGAGATGACGGTAAAGTAGTAGGTGATAGCGTTAAGATGGTAGAGGCAATGTGATGGTAGATGGGGGTTTGGTAAAGAGAGAAAGTTACGTAAGAGAGAAGATAAGAGTGCAATTTAAAGAAGTAAGGTGATTGATGATAGATTGTGTGGGTTTGGAGATTATTTATGAGGAAAAATTATTATTGTGAAGGTTTAGAGATGGTGGATCAAAGAGAGAAAAGGATTCTAGGGTTTAGGAGAAGAAGATAATTTAGGAATGGAAGTGAAGAAAGAGAAAATTCAAAGGTTTTGAAAAGATAGCGCCTAGAATTTAGTCTACCAGCATGACGGTAAGGGATGGTACCATCATGATGGTACCTTGAACAAAAGCGAATTAAGATGTTTGTGGAGAGGAGTATACTATCATGACGATAAGGAAGGTTATTAGCATGACAGTTTAGAGAACAGAACTAAATCTAGGAACTTATTTTGAAGAGCATACCGTCATGCTGATAAGGAAAAATACCATCATGATGGTATTCTGCAATTTTGCTGAAACTTGATGATGTCCACTCCATTTTTCTAAGTTGCTAACTCAAGTTTATTTTGATTAATTTAATGAGTGTTCTAACACTTCAAGTAAGCTTATTTAAGTTTGTTAAAGCCTGAAAAACTCAAATTTGAACTAGATAGCTAAGATTTAGCCAAATTACGTCCTTAGAGCTATGTAGTTCATGATAAAGTGAAAGTGTGCATGTAAGAAAAAATTATAAGCATAGGCATTGAGTTTTTGCACACTAACACTTCAAGCAAACCTCAAATACATGTTTGAGCATGGTAGGAACAAAACATAGCTTTAAGGTCTAACAAATTGTAAAGTCAATACTTGAGTTCCAAGAGTTTGAGTATATAATATAAGTATAACTAGAAATTAAGCAAGTGCATCAAATAAAAAATAACTCAAGTTTCCATTCCAAAACTACTTTTAATACTTCATATAAACATAATAGAGGCATTATCAAGTCAAGTAGTATTCAAAATGCCACAATGATCAAATAACCTATCTTATACCGTAGAGAGCCTAATGAGGGTCTTACTAGGTCAAATTTGTACAAGATCAACATTTGAAAAAAATAGCCACTCAATTATGATTTAATGATGAAATTAAATATACAAGAGTTGTTTTGGTTATGGAAACTGATACATGATGAAATTGTGCATATATGAACTAAGATCTTTATGAATGACTTCAAGTGTGCTCAAAACAAGTTAAATGTCATATATAGTGCATGAAATTTCTATGATTATGTTTCTTAGACGTCATAGTATATTATTTGCCCATCAAACCACTTAGTATGCCATTTTTGCCTAAAAACACCATCTTAGTTCTTATGTGCCTAACTTTCATCTTATACGATCATTCCCAACTCTCTCTTTTAAGTATAAAATCTATCCTTACTCAAGAGTTTTGTGAAGATATTGGTTATTTGGTGGCTTATATCGAAAAATTCTATGTATATATCATTGTTTTGTACATGATCACAAATAACGTGATGCTTAATTTTTATATACTTAGTCCTTAAGCGTTGAATTGGATTATTTGTTAGATTTATAGCACTTGTATTATCACATCTCATTAAGACATTAGTAAATTTTAGATCACAATCATGTAATGTTTGTTTCATCTATAAAATTTGAGCATAACAACTATCGACAGCCACATATTCGGTTTCGGCGATTGAAAGTGCTACTGAGTTTTGTTTCTTTAAATGCCATGACACTAGAGAGTTACCAAGAAAGTGACATGTATTGCTTGTGCTTTTCTGATTGACTTTATAATTGGTAAAGTTGGCATTGGAGTATCTAGCAAGATTAAATGAGGTGAACTTGGGATACCACAAGTTGATTTCAATAGTGCCCGAAAGATATATAAAGATGCATTTGACCATACTTAAGTGAGATTCTTTAGGGCAAGATTGAAATTGTGCATATAGACACATAACAAACATAAAGTTAAGCCTAGTACGATTAAATATAGAAGACTTCCTATCATACCCCATACAAATTTTCACAAATTGTCTTTCCACTTTTATCTTTATCAAGTTTTAGAATAGTGCTCATTTGAGTAGGCCTAGTCTTACAATTCTCCATTTTATACTTTTTCAAGAGCTCCTTAGTACACTTTGCTTAATTGATAAAGATTCCATTTTCGATTTGTTTGGTTTTAAGACCTAAGAAATAGTTGAGTTCACTCATCATGCTCATTTCAAACTCATTTTGAATACATTAGATAAACTCATTAACTAGATCCATTTGAGTAGTATCGAACATAATGTTATCTACGTATATTTGAACAATTACTGTATGAGCATTGTGTTGCTTGATAAATAGTGTTGTATCAAGTTTTCCTCTAATAAAATTATTCTTTATCAAGAAGCTACTCAATTTTTCATACCAAGCTTTAGGAGTTTGTTGAAGTCCATATAAAGCCTTATTGAGCTTATAGACATGATTTAGGAATTCATTATCCTCAAACCTTAGTAGTTTCTCTACATATATTTCCTCTTTGATATAATGATTTAGGAAAGCACTTTTAACATCCATTTGATATAGTTTAAAGTCTTTATATGCGTTGAATACTAAAAGCATCCTAATGGCCTTTAATCTAGTAACAGGAGCAAAAGTCTCATTAAAATCAATTCGCTCTTCTTGGTTGTAACCTTTAGCAACTAAGCACACCTCGTTTCTTGTTACTATTCCGATTTTATCTAATGTGTTTCTAAACACCCATTTAGTTTCAATTACCGGTTTATCATTTGGTTTAGGCACTAAGTCCCATACCTCATTTCTAGAGAATTGATTTAGCTCTTCTTGCATAGCTTGAATCCAAAACTCGTCTTTTCTAACTTCATCTACATTTTTTTTTTTTGTTGAAGTTGAGATAGGAACACTACATTACTTAAGTTCTTTAAGGAAGCTCTTGTTTGTGCTATCAAACCACTAGACCTTTGACTCGAGCTTAAGCTCGAGGGTTAGAAAGTATTGCTAGGCAAATTCTTTCCTTAAGGCCCACCATCGAGGAGTTTGAGCTACTATAATCTGCCAACCTAATGCCCTGGCTGAGCTGGACCTTCTTACACTTATCATTTGTCTCCAATTGCCGACTTGAACTGTACTTAAACATCAACTCGGCTCATCAACCTATCAACTTAGCTGACCTAAGCCCTAACCATGCTGAAAGTGTTTGAGGTAAATTCACCTCGAAAGAATTATCTACTCGGCTCAACACAGTCGACTTGCTACCCTTTCTCAACACTTTGACTTGGTAGAAACCAAATCATATGGAATTGTCTTTTCTACCAAAAGGCCATCTATCCACAATAAGCCACCTGCTTGGGCAACCATGTCACAAAAGCCTTCACACGAGATACCCATTTTGTTGTAATTTTCAATTGCACCCTTTACCATTCTGTGTACATTACTTCTTTAGGACATTACTCTTTTAATCTTTCCTATTTTAGATAGGTTGCGTTAGTTTTGCAGATATAAATGCCCTTTGTACATGTAACTGCATTATCTTATCATTATCAATATATTGAATATTCTTCCTCTTATGTGAACACTACTCGTTAACTTGTTTTGCTTGTTTCCTTTCACTCTTATCCTATCCCTTAAGTAAGGCTAGGTGGCGAGTAACCTTACTGAACTATCTTATATGTCATATTGAGTTGTACAGTAAATCCTCAAAAGTTTTATTGGTGCATCATATCCTTTGGAGCTATTCGTGGGTTTGCTTGATTTTACTTTTTCTTATTCTTTTAGGTTACTTCCATCTCATTCTTTGATGTTTCGGCAACCTTGGACCCACCCTTACGATCGGCTTGTTTGTTTTTAGCTTACGGTTCGCACCATCTTAGTATTAGAGTAGTAGTTTCATTTTGGTAAGTGTACTTAGATCTTTGTGAAGTAATGTTCGCTATTGTAGTGTGTTGAGGTTGTGTAGAGATTCACTATAGTATTTGAGTAAGTAAAAGAGTATAGTGGTTTGTTTTCATGCATACTTTGTTTTGCCTTGTTTCGAGTATACAAAAACAAAGCAAATTTTAGTTGAATTTATTGTTCATTGAAGTAGTTATTGTGTTTACGAGTTAACTAGACATTTGTGTGGAGAGTGTATGTATTGTTAGTTTGGAGGGAGAGTGTCATATTCGAAGTTTGAAACCAAATTTATCGAAGAAAATAACATACTCAAGTGTTAATATTGGTATTGTGGATGATAATAGTGGTGTTGTCCACCATAGTCAACAACCCTAGAGCACCCCCAGGATTACAGATGAAAGACATGATGAGATAGCTAACCTTTTAGTTAATTTAACTAGAGTTGTTCATGTGATGGCCTATCGACCTGCTAAGGTCGTATAGAACACCCTACAAGCTACTCGACATATTAAGGGACATAACCCATTTTGACAAGTTTGAAGTGGAGGAGTAAGAGGACAAGTA
This sequence comes from Lumnitzera littorea, assembly GCA_024138015.1. NCBI lineage: Eukaryota > Viridiplantae > Streptophyta > Magnoliopsida > Myrtales > Combretaceae > Lumnitzera > Lumnitzera littorea. The sequence goes on from JAMXBB010000005.1 coordinate 92,786,630, forward strand.
CAATGAAGGATCGATTTAGGTTAAATGGATGATGCTGAAGACGAAGAATATAAAGAAGAAGAAGAACGAGCTAAAGCACCTCGAGCTGCTGACTATATAAAGCTTTAGATTTTGAGCTTCAATATATTTGGGAGTGAAGATGATTATCTAGATTGGGAGGAGAAGGTTAAGTGTGTTTTTTATTATTACTAGTATGAGGATCAAGAGAACGTAAGGACTATTACTGTTGAGTTCTCAGGATATGCCACTATGTGGTCTAGGAACTTTTAGATCATAAGAAGATGAGAAGGATATAGAGAGGTTAATACTTGGCCTGAGATGAAGAGGATACTCTGAAACAGGTTTATGCCAAATACTTATTTGCAAGATACTTTTGCTTAGCTTCAACAGTTGAAGTAAGGAAGCCAACCGTTGATGAATATGTTCAAGAATTCTTGATATTCATGATCCGCTATGAAGTGGATAAGCCTCCGACCTGAACAATGTCTCAATTTCTTACGAGGTTGAGAAGTGACATCAAAGATACTATAGAACTTTAGCACTTCACTAAGTTGGATGAGGCTATATGAATAGCTTAGCGAGTGGAGAGATAGAGAAGGAGCAGAATGCCAACCCGACCCCCAATGAGCCGACCTGGTCAGTCAAATCCACTTGTTTAGGGAAGCTACTAAGCTTAACCAAGTACCAAGTCGACCAGATGAAAAGATGTTAGGGTCGACCTAATGGTGACATATTAACCCAAATATACAAGAAGGGCCAAGGATCTAAAAGGAAGATGAGCCAGATCAAGTGCTTTAAGTGTTAAGGATATGGGCACATGGCTACTCAATGTTCAAACTAAAGGACCATGATCATCAAGGGAGATTTCTTGAAGATCAAGGTAGATAGCATGGATAAGGAACTTGAGGAGGAGAAAGAAGTGGGAGATGAGGTTAATGTTAATGCCAACTTAATTGAGGAGGATATGTTTGCAGAGGACTTGGATAAGTTGACTCTAGCTGTCTAACGTATAATGAGCTTGGAACCTTCTACTAAGGAGGAGTAGAGAGAGAACTTATTCCACATCACTTGCAAAGTAAATGATTAGGTGTATGCACTTATAGTGGACAGTGGAAGCTATACCAATGTGGCATCTACCGACCTAGTTAAGAAGCTTAAGCTATTGACCACTTTACATCCAAAGCCATATAAACTACATTGGTTGAACGAGAAGAGAGCACTATATGTCACTTAGCAAGTGCTACTGCTGATCTCAATTGAAAACTATTACGATGAAATTGTGATGTGTTACCTATGTATGCATCACATGTACTATTAGGCTAACCTTACCTTTTCAATTGAAGGGTTATTCATGACAGGTTTAGGAAAACTTATGTATTTAAGGATGGTAGGTGAATCACGTTGAACCTATTGACCCCAAGCCAAGTGAGCAAACTAAAAGCCAAATTGGCTCAAGGATCAAAGAAAACCTTGGTGTTGAGTAGAGTCGAACTTTGGGAAGCCATTAAGGTTGATGTGCTACTTTTCTGTTAGTCAGGCAACTATTAGAATTGAAGGAGACGAGTGAGCTACCCTTGGAGGTCAGGGAACTGCTGGGATAGTATACTGACTTGTTCCCAGAACAGCTGCTGGAAGGATTACCCCCATTTTAAGGCATTGAACATTCCATTGACTTAATACCCAACGCTGCCCTTCCAAAAAAGCCAACATATTGGATGAATCCTAAGCAGGAGCTCTAAAGGCAAGTAAATGAACTTCTAGAAAGAGGGTATGTGAGGGAAAGTCTTAGCCCCTGTGTTGTACCTGCGTTACTTATGCTAAAAAAGGATGGAACTTGGCATATGTGTATAAATAGCAGAGCTATCAATGAGATTACAATCAAGTATAAATACCCCATCTCGAGGTTCAATGATATGTTAGATGAACTAAGTAGTGTGAGGGTATTCAGCAAGATAGATCTAAAGTCGAGATAACACCAAATTTGGATGAGACGAGGGGATGAATGAAAGATTGCTTTAAACACCCGATATAGCCTATACGAGTGGATGGTCATGCCTTTCAGACTATCAAATACCCTAAGCACTTTCATGAAGTTAATGAATCATGTTTTGAGAAATTTGATTGGAAAATTTATCATCATCTACTTTAACGACATCTTTGTTTACAGTGCCGACCAAGCAATGTACATTGATCACCTTAAAGTTGTTTTCGATGTCCTCCAATAAGAAAGATTGTTTGGAAACTTAAAGAAATGTTATTTCTATCAAGAAGAAGTGATCTTCTTAAGTTTCGTGGTAGGTGGAAAGGGATTGAGGGTAGATGAAGAGAAGGTGTAAGCTATTGTTGAATGGCCAACCCCAATCTCTAATGCCGAGGTGAGGAGTTTTCATAGATTGGCATCATTTTACTGATGCTTTATCCAAGGATTAAATACCACTGTAGCACCTCTAACTGAACTTACAAAGAAGAATGTGGAGTTCAAGTAGGGAGGGAAAGAGGAGAGGAGCTTTGCCGAAGTGAAAGCGAGGTTAACCTCTACCTTAGTCTTGGCTCTACTAGGCTTTAAAAGAGTATTTGAGCTTAAATGCACTGTATCAGGGGTTGGCATCAAAGCTATGCTAATGCAAGAAGGCCGACTTGTCACTTATCACAGTAAGAAGCTCAAAATATGAAAAAGAGCTTTTGGCCTCGATCTGAGTTCTTTGATTATAGCAACATTATCTTCTACCAAAAGAGTTTGTCATATACATAGACCACGAGTCCTTGAGATGTTTGCGGAGCCAATTCAAACTTTCCAAACACCAAGCCCGATGGATTGAGTTCCTAAAAGGATTTAACTTTTTCATTAAGTATAAGCAAGGCAAGAATAGTGTAGTTGCCGACGCTTTATCAAGAAGATGTGTTCTTCTCACTAAGTTACAGACTAAATTGTTAGGCTTTTCCAGCGTAAAAGAATAGTATTAGAATGATCCCCATTTTGGGCCCATACATAGACATTATGGAAAAGGAAGAGCGATGGATGAGTACTATGTAGAAGATGGTTATTTGTTTTGAGGTGGTAAGTTGTGTGTGTTGACCTATTCGATGAAGGAGTTACTGGTGAAAGAAGCCTACAGTGGAGGACTCTTTGGATACTTCGGGGAGAGGAGAACGTATGAATTGTTGAATGATAGATTCTTCTAGCTTAGAATGAAGCATAACATGCATCGTATGATTGAAAGGTGCGTCATTTGTAAGAGAGCAAAGAGCTAAGTAGAGCAAGGGAAAGTGATGCCTCTGCTTGTTTCGACCAAACCATGGGTTGACTTGAGTATAAATTTTGTCCTCGAGTTACCCCAAACTGCCCGAGGCAAAGATTTTGTTATGGTGGTCATAGACAAGTTTAGCAAAATGGTACATTTTCTGCCCTGCACCAAAACTAACATGCCTCAACTATTACTTCTTTGTTTTTGCTAGAGGTAGTTCGCTTGCATGGAGTATTGAGGAGAGTGGTATCTGATAGAGATCTAAAATTTCTAAGCCATTCCTAGAGGACACTCTAGCATCAAATGGGCACCAAATTACTATTTAGCACGTCCTGCCATCTCCAAACCGATGGTTAAATAGAAGTGGTCAACTACACTCTAGGATCACTACTTTGAGCTATAGTATGAAAGAACATAACTGATTGGGATGCCTACCTACACCTAGTCAAATTTGCTTACAATAGAACAGTAAATATTGCTACTAGGCATGCCCTACTTGGAGTTGTTTATGGTTTCAACCTCGAAGTACCCCTCTATTACACCCTCATGCCGTCCATTAGCTAAGAAGATCCCTAGGCAAGAACCAGAGCCCAATCCATCTAGTAGATCTATCAACAAGTCATCCAGCAGATTAATAGAGCCACCAGAAAACTAAAGGAGAAAAGCAAAGGAAGAAAGACTAAGTAGTTTTAGCATGGAGAACAAGTATGGTTACACCTAAGCAAGGGAAGATTCCTGAATAAGAGGAAGAATAAGCTATCTGCTAAAATTGAAGAACCGTTCAAGATACTCTAGAAGATCAATGACAATATGTATAAACTTGAGCTTTTGGAAGACTTCAGAGTATTAGATGTATTTAATGTTACAAACCTTAGCCACTACCAACCTGAGGAGAACTTAGATGAGGACCAACCGGATTTGATCCTAAATCCCAATCAACTTAGGAAGGATGATAAGGATCAGATTAGGACCCTTAACCCGAGCTCAAGCCTGAGGGTTGGAAAGTATGGTCAAGTGAATTCTTCCCTTAAAGCCCACCACCAAGGAGTTTGAGCTACTATAGTCTACCAACCTAATGCCCTGGTTGAGCCAAACCTTCCTGCACTCATAATTCATCTCCAGTTGTTGACTTGAATTGCATGGAACATCAGTTCGGCTCATCCAACCATTAGCTCAGTTAAGTTGAACTCGAATCATGTTGAAAGTGTTCAAGGTGAATTCACCTCAAAAGAATTATCTGCTTGGCTTGGGAAAATCGACCTGTTACCCTTACTTGGCACCTCGGCTTAGTAGAAACCAAACTAATAATATAGAATTCTCTTTTCTGCCAAAAAGCCATCCACCTACAATGAGCTACATGTCCGAGCAAACATGTGATAGAATCCTTCATATAAGATATCCATTTTGTTGTAGTTTTCAATTTTACCCTTTATCATTCTGTTTACATTACTTCTTTAGGGCATTACTCTTTTAATCTTTTTCATTTTAGGTAGGTTGCTCTAGTTTTGTAAACATAAATACCCTTTGTACATATAGTCGCATTATTTTATCATTATCAATATACTCAATCTTCTTCCTCTCATGTGAACACTACTCTCATGAGCTTGTTTGCTTGATTCCTTTCACTCTTATCTTATCTCTTACGTAAGGTTAGGTGACGAGTAACTTCACTGAACCATCTCGTACATCATATCGAGTTGTGTCGTGAGTCCTTGGAAGTTCCACTGCTGCTCATATCCTTTAGAGCTATTCGTAGGTCTGCTTGATTTAACTATTTCTTATTCTTTCGTGTGACTTCCATCTCATTTTTTGAGCTTTCGGTAAGCTTGGACCTACCCCTGCGATTGGCCTTATCTATTCTTGGCTTACAATTCACACTGGTTCACTTATTATTAGATCCTTAGGGTGATTTTGTTGCAAACTTCTATTCTCTAGGTAAATCTATGTTAGAATTGTCAATGATTTCATCTTCCCTAGAGATTTCCTTTTCATTTGAAGATTATTGATCCTTATTAAGACCAAGATCATCCAATTGAGCACCAATGTTGTCTATATCATCATTAGACTCTTTACATGCATATATATCATCAAATGCAACATGAATCGACTCCTCTACAACTTCAGTTCTCTTATTATATTGATAATCTCTAAATTGGATATATTTTACATGGTGATTTTTCATGATTTTCCCTTGAAATTTGAGTTTATTTTTAGATAATGATATGTAATTAAGTAAAATTTTGTTTTCTAGGTTTTGAATTGATCTACGTGAGAAAATAAGAAGATAGAAACAAGTTTCACATAATTTGGAGCTAAAATTAGCAAGTTATGAAGTTTTGAAAATCAACATAACCAAATGACACAACTATATTGTTTCCAAGCAAATTTAGAGCTTATTTTCAAGTATCGCAATACTTTACATGACCAAATGACACGACCATGTCCTCGGTCATTTCGTTTCTAGTTTTGAAAAAAAAGAAAAGAGAGAAGCAAGCGTGAATTATAGTAAAGTACATGACCAGGGGACACAGTTGTGTCCTCAGTCGTATTATTTGCAATCGACATATTTTTATCATTTCCTATATAAAAGCATTACTAAGGTTTTCTAGATAGAACTTTTGGTATGGCTTTTGAAGAGTTTTTTAAGCCAAGAATACTTAAGAGAGCAAGACATAAAGAAGACTTCAAGATTCAATTTTTCTTAGATTTCATGATTCATCCTTTTATTTTTTTCTACTCTTTGATTTTAGATTATTACATTACAATGTGTAGAGAGTAGATGTTTGGTATTTAGGTCTTATCGAACCTAGATCTACTCATGTGACATTATTTTTTATTAGATTTAATTAATTCTTTAGTATTTTCTTGATCAACCATCTATGCTTTATGATTTAGGTAATTATTTCTGCAAGTAATAATTTAGAATTTGATATCCTATAAAAGAATTAAGAGATTTCTTATAAGACTAGATCTAAGCATAGTTAATGAGGATTATTGTAAGATCAGAAATAATTTGTAAGATCTTTCCAAAATTTTGAATTATAGTGTAGAGAATTCATTATGTAATAATGTGATCCTAGTTCATGTTATTGAGAATAGACTTTAATAGGTGATTTTAGGATTAGGGTTAATTTGCTTGAGAAAGTGATTAATTTTAGTAAAAAAATCTCCTAATCAAGAAAGATTAAAGAATAAATTAGATTATCTTTAAGGGAATCTCATGTTAGATCTAAGGGAAGCAAGGATCTAGATACGGTTTGTGAATCTTGAAATAGTTTATACTTTTATTGTTTTCTTGTTAAGTTCTTGAATAATTCTTAACTAGTTGTTAATTTAGAAGTTGCTACAATTAATTTAGATTCTTTAAATTCTCAAACTCGAATTTATAGGTTAGATAATATAGATCTATTGAGTATTAGTAATCAAAGTCCTTGAGGAATCGATACTTGGACTTAATTTGCTTATTACAAATTTGACAAGTGTACTTACCTAATATCAAGTTTTTGGTACCATTGCTGGGAACTTTTGATATTAAGAAAGCTAATAAATTTATTAATCTAACCACTTTTTAAAATCTTTTCTTGATTTCTTTTCTTTTTCTTAAATTCTTTTATTTCTTGGTACGATCTTGACTAAATTTTCTTTTCTCTTTAGTGTAGTGTAGGACAAGAAGTCGGTAAAAGGATTTGATTAAAATTGATCCTAAGATTGAGAGGACAGCTTTACACAATTTGAGCAAATTAACAATTAAAGAAACAGTAGAGGTGTTTAATCAAGAATCTCCTATTAGGTTGAAAGAGGAAGTTGGGTTGTTAGAAGGCAACATAATAGATTAAGTGGTAGGGCAAGAATTTGATCACGAGAGCTTACTCGATGACATTATGGCTAATAATGGGGAACAAAATCAGACCATGTCGGATTACTCTTGGTTGTCATTAACTAGTACTCGATCTTACATCAACTGATTAACTGTTGTAGCCAATAACTTCAAGATCAAGCCGAATATTATTCAAATGGTGCAATAGTTTGTACAATTTGACCGCTTGCAAGACGAAGATCCTAACGTACATATTTCAAGCTTTTTGGAAATATGTGATACCTTTAAGATTAACAAGGCAACTGATGATCCTATCCAGTTGCACCTCTTTCCATTTTCTTCACAAGGCCGAGATAAGTAGTGGTTGAATTCCTTGGCGAGGAATTTAATCACAACTTAGAATGAATTAGTGGAAGAATTTTTAAAGAAGTATTTTCTGCCTGCTAAAACTGCAAAGCTCAAAGTCCACATCTCTTCTTTTGCCCAAATAGAGGGTAAAACCTTATACAATACATGGGAGTGCTTTAAGGACTTGCTAAGGCAATGTTCACACTACGGCCTCCCTCTTTGGATGGAAATGCAAATCTTCTATAATGGTCTCAACCCCTCTATAAGGCAAATGATAGACGCAACAACTGGAGGTACACTTAACACCAAGACATTAGAGGAAGTCTAAGCTTTGATAGAAGGTATAGACACATGATTTTTGCCCCATTTCTTTCTTTTTTTATTTTTTTATTTCTTTTCTCAATAAGCCTTAAATTAGAAAAAAAGTTCAAAAAATAGAAAATTAAAGAAAACCCAAAAATTTAAGAAAATTAGAAAAAATACAAAAAATTTTCAAAAATAAGAAAAAACACAAAAAATAAGAAATTTCAGAAAGAAACCTTAAAAAGATAAAAAAGTTAGAAAATGAAGAAAATTGAAAAATTACAAAAAATAGAAAAATTAAAATCAAATAAAAGATTTTAGAAAATAACTCTTCATTAGGGTAGTATTTTACTTTTAATTAGATTTAAAAATTGGGCCGTTGAACTTAGACTTAGATTTAAATCTAATCCAGGTAGACTAAGTCTATCTATGCAATTTAGCTGCACATATAGACAAGGTACAGGCTAATAGCCTATTGGTTAAGCATATGGACATAACATTAGCATTAAGTATAAGGTCTTGGGTTCAAATCTTGGCAAAGGTAGGGAGGCCTTTTTATTTTTTGTTAATTAGCGCACTGCTACGTGTCAGGATCTGATTGTGCCATGACGTGTCACATAATGACAACGTTAGCCCATTTTTTCCCTCCCCTTCTTTTCTTTTCCCTTCGTTTTCCTCTCTTTCCTTCGTTTTTCTCTAGATTTCTAGCACTTTCCTCTTCGAATAGCCAACTTCAACACGATTTTTAAACCTTTTCTTATTGCAATTTTGCCAAATCAATGGCGAAATTGTAAACTAGACATAGCTTACTATGAATTGAGCCCTTCAATACGTTTAAATACGGTCAATGGAGCATTCAATTTGAGCTCCAAAAATAAGAAAAAAGTTGTTTTTCTAGGCATTCTCCATTAATCTGATTCGAGCTTTCCATGTTTTCTAAGAACAATTCGAGTATAAAAGGAGCTTCGAGGAGTTCATATGAGCATACATAACCTCGGAATCAACTCTTGTACTCTTTCTCTCTCTCTACCAATCTCTCTCTCTCTTCAGGTTTCTCTCTCTAGCCAACCTCCAACCCAATCACCACCACGGCCGTAACACCTACTCCATTAGCTCCCTAACCCGACCACCTTCAACCTTCGCCATTGCCTGTGGCATTACCACCAACTCGCAGCGACCTAAACCCTAACCATCACCCCTCTCTCTCTTTGAACCACCACCCTCAGCCATCTTCGACCTAAACTAACACCACGACCACTCTCCTTGTACCCTTAAACCCCCGAACCAACACCCTACTCGCACCTAATTACCACCACATTGGAAGATTGAACACTACCACTGATCGCCACTTCTAAAACTACCCAAACGAGCTCCGTTAACCATGACATCGAACAAATACCCCCAAACCCAATAAAAAACCCTTGAAAACATCTTTCCTCGCTTAATTCAATGTACAGATCGGCCTGAAGCGCATCTTGTTGCTGCTGTTGAAGAGGAGTTGAAGACAACCCAACCTGGATCTATACAGTGACTTGAACTCGACCTGACTGACCCGCGTGTCCAAATCTGTTCGAAGCTTATTATCATTTTTTTTTCTTTTCTTTTTTTTTTGTTTTGTTTATTTATTTGTTTTACTTATTTATGTAAATGTAATCAAATAAAAAAAAAAGAAGAAAAGAAAAAGAAAAAGAAAGAGAAGAAAAAGAAGAAAACAAAAAACAAAAAAACAAAAGAAAAAAGTAATTTTGTTTTATTTTATTTTTACTAGTTTAAATAAATAAGATATAATAAGTAATAAATAAATTAAGTGATAAAATAAGACAAATAAAAAATAAATAAATAAAATAAGAATAAATAATTATTTTGTCACATAGAAAGATTGATTTTTCAAAAAAATAAAAAATAAAAATAAAATAGATCCTTTTCAAATTAAGACACTTTAGGTTTTCCAAAGAATAAAAACCAATTTAGGGCCTTTTAGGAAATTTTCTTAAATAAATCAAAATGGATAAAAACATAAACCCGGTTATTTTAAAAACTAAAATTAACCCAACTCACTAAAATTTTTATAAAAGAACTACGTACGTCTGATCTCAAATAGTAAATACGTAGACACCTACAAGGCAATGGTAAAAAACGAAAAAACCTAATTTCCTTTTTCCTTTAGTTTAGATTATTTTGTTTATCCAATTAGAGTAATTAAATTAAGTTTTGTCTTTCAAAATTAAAAGGTAATTTTTAATATTAATTTTAATTTTGGAAAGTTGATGGTACTCGCAAGGGTTTAAAATTCCTAACCCCCAGACCAAAATCTCTGGTTTCCAAAAGCTATTTTACGAAAAAATAGATTTTAATCATAAGACTTGTGGCTAAGTTATAACCAATCCACTCAATTGGTTATAACTTTACTATTTTTCCCGACTCCGGTTGGATGACGACTCTGAAGTAACCTTAAATTGAAAAAAAAAATGATTTTCTTTATACCTTAGTGAAGGGCCAATATTAAACAGGTAAGGTTTAATACTGACTGGTTTAAGGAAAGCACCATTTTATGAAAGAATTGGGAGGGTGAAAATTTTGGCTCGATAAAAGGTATGGCCATGAACAATTACTAGTAGGAGAATCTCAAGGGAAAACAAAAAGTTACAGGTGTTTTTTAGCTCAATATTGTACAATCTCTAGCTACTCAAGTGGAGATGTTGAGTAAGAAAATTGAATCTCTCTCAACGGGTTCACAACGACAACAGTTCAGCCCCAATAACTTCAACAAATAGAGGATTGTAAGCAGTAAGCAGATAGAACAGGATGATTATTTGGGAAAACCTGTAAGACTCCACTATAATCCTTACTGTAATACTTACAACCTAGGGTGGAGAGATAACCTTAACTTTTCATTGGGAGGTCAAAATTAAGGTTAAGGCTAATAGTGGTAGGCAAGGAATTAGCCTCAACAAAGATCAAGCTTGCCTTCACTTGGATTTCAACAACTTGTAACACCTCTACCAGCCTTAGAGAATAAGTTAGAGTGTCTCTTAGAGAAGTATATTCAAACCAATGAGGTACGAATGTAACAAACAGAGGCATTTTTAAGGAACCAAGAGGCTTCCATCCATAACTTAGAAAATCAAATCAGATAATTTGCTAAAATAATGAATGAAAACTAACAGGGATCATTGCTTGGGACCATTGAAACCTCAGGGAACATTTTAATTTAGTGATCCTGAGAAGTTGTGGAAAATTATAAGTTAAAAAGAAGGATGGTAGGGAAATAGTCGAGAAAGAAGTAAAGGTTAAGGATAAGGAAAGTACAAAGCTGCTAAGATCCAAGGAGAGCGTAGACCCACCAAAACTGAAGGAGTATACGGGCTACATATCCCGTATCCATAATGACTTAAACATGATTGTCCTAGTCCAACCAAGAAATTCAAAAAATTTCTCAATCTTTTTAAGCAACTACAAGTGAACTTATCTCTTGTTGATGTTTTATTATGGATGCTGAAATATGCAAAGTTCCTAAAGGATCTTTTGTTGAATAAGAGGAAGCTAAAGGATTTTTCAACTGTCACACTTAACAAAGAATGCTCCACACTACTCTAAAAAAAGCTACAAAAGGAATTAACAGATCTAGGGAGTTTTACTATTCTTGATGTGCTTAGAAATTTATCAGTAGATAATACTTTAGCAAATCCAGGAGCTGATATAAATTTGATGTCATACAAATTGTTTAAAAAGCTAGGGTTAAGAGAACCTAAACTAACACGCATGTGCATTCAATTAGCTAATAAGTACTTCACATGCCTTAGAGGCATTGTAGAAGATATTTTGGTACCCGTTGATAAGTGTAAACACCTTATTTTTGCCATTTTCATTTTTATTTTAGTTGAGTTAGGTTAATAAATAAACAAAAACAAAAAATAAGAAAATTAAAAAAATTTAAAAAACGAAAAAGAAAAAAGAAAAAATGTAAAGATAAAAAAGAGAGTCAAGTTAAGTCGAATTATATCAAGTCAAGTCGAATCGTATCGAGTCGAATGGTATTGAATTAAGTCGAGTCGAGTCGTATCGTGTTGAGTCGAGTTCAGTCAAATTAAGTTAAGTCATGTTGAGCTGAGTTGTGTCGAATCGTCTAAGATTAAATCGGATAATAATGTGTGATTAATTTAATAAATCTTAAGTCATTAAGGAATTAGGCTTTATTAAAATGATTTTGGCCTAGTCCAATTTAAAGTATATTTTTATCTAATTTATATTAGGCCAGAATAGACTTAAGATTTATTAGATAAGCTATTGGGCTATATCAGATGGGATTTGATCGGATCGGGCCTTGAAAAATAGAAAGCCTAAATTAAGTACGGTTTCTAAAAGTCAGGTTAAATCTTCAAAGGATCGTAATCTTATCTTCCTTATCTTCGATATGATTGAGGGTTTATAAATAGCACATTAATGGATGGACTTGAACATGTTTTTTTAGTACACATCTCACAATTCACCCACATTGCCACTATTAACCAAACTCTGCACGAAAACACATACCCACAGGGAAGATCCAAGCCATACAAATCCTGATCGAGCAACAAACTCCAATTTCGCATCACCTTGATCCCTTACATACCGAAACCAAACTGCCTCCTCAACTACTCAACCCAAACCGTGATCCATGTCCTATAAAGCCAATATGAACAAATACCCATCTAAACAACACGCAGTGCTAACACATCCCCCACATTCCCCTAAGCATGAGATAGCACCATTAACAATCTGTACGACCACCTTCATGCCGCCACTCTCAATTTCTTGATCCATTCACATGTACGTCCCCCAATTCATAAGCCGATAGCATCCACACATGAAGTTACATAATTCCATCGACCGAAGCCCTTATCCAAAGCCAATACAATAATTCCACCGACCGAACATCCAAGTCTATGCATGCTTGACAAATCTTTAATTGTTGTGCAACATGCACAGCACAATCCACCGACCGAAGTCCCTTAACACAATCCAATCTCCAACAGTTGCACAAATTCACTTACCCCGCGAGTATGATGGCGATTCCCTGCAGTACAATTCAATACATGTGACAGCTTACTGATCCAAAGACACCACAACACATTCTAATAGACCCATGACGACACATGAAATCTCACTTATTCACCGACGAGCACACACAAAATCTCACGAAATCACACTTGAGCATGACGAACGCCGAATGTTACATATCGTATATGATCATGCACGACTCGATGTGTAGGTAAAAATTATTTTATTTTATTTTATTAGTTAGTTCAATTTCATTCTTTTTTACTAATTTATTTTTCTTAAGTGTAGGTTTATTATTATTTTCATATTGCATGTATTTCTTAGATAATTCCAATTTTTAATAAAATTTAGTTAAATTGCACTTTTAATAAAATTGTGTTTTTTTTTAAATAAACATATCGAGATACGTATCTTGTAGTTGAGATTTAAAAAAGATACATATGAAATATGTATCTAGATAGTATCCTAGTAGATCTTGCATGTAGGATTTAGAAAAGATATTTTTTGACACGTAATGTTTTTTTAAAAAAATCTTAAGGGGAGTTTTAAAAAAAAAAATTAGGTAGTTAGGGTTTTCTTTAATTCATGAAATTAGATTTCTTAGGTATTTTTTTAACCAATAAATGGTTAAAAAACGTAAACTTGGCTCGATTTTTGAAATAAAAAGAATCCATTTACTAAATATTTTACAAAAAGAGAACTACAGTTGGTTTGATCCCGACTACTGTGTACGTAGGTACCTTCAGGGTAACTATCTAAACAATAATTTTTTTTCTTTTTCTTAAAATTCATAATAAAAAAATAATAATAAAAAATTTATTTTATTAATATTTTGTATATCTTTACATATCTTAGTATCTTTTAGAAAAATATAAAAATAAAGCCCATTAATTGATTTTTTTTTTTATTTTTACATGGTGACTTAGTCTTAATAGGTTTACCCCCAAACCTAATTTTTCTTGTTTTTTTTTTAAATACGTGGATCAATGGCTAAATTAGGGTTTTCTCACTCGGAAACCTTAATTTCATTTTATACTAGTTGAATTGGTTAGTGACTCCAATTTTTTAAAACATTTTCAAAGAAAAATATTTTCTTAATTTTATGTCAAGTAATCGGTATTAAGCGGGTTGAACTTAATATGGATTAAATTAAGGAAAATGAAATAGGATTGGACAGAATTGGTGACTCCATTAGGGATACTTGGTGGGCTAGCTATGTAAAAATTAAAAATTAATTGATGGGCTTTTGTATTATTTTTTTTTCTCTTATTGTATTATAGCTATACTAGTCGGTTTTTTAGTGATGCATGCCCTAAGAAAAAAAAAAAAAAAAACTAACCTAATGGGCCTTGTTGAGGAATTATGGGGGTTCTTTTTATTTTTCACTAATCATTTGCATGTTTAGATGTGGTCAGATCTAGGCTAACTTAGGAACTTAGGATGGGCCGCCATTGTGTAACCCTCAGGTTGTTGGAGTTTTTACCCTCGCCTGGTGGTGATAGGCGAGTCCACTTAAGCTTCGATGTAGCCTATTAAGTTTCCCTTCGGAAAGCCTTAAGCTATAGAGCCTGAGACCCGTAGACCCTACCTTCTTGCATCATTTTTTTTCAAAAAAGGGCTAGTTATTTTTTAAATTATAGGAAAAGCTTGATTTAATTAGCAGTAGGTTCAATTTTATTTTTCAAAAAAAGGGTAAATTTAAAAAAAAATCAGTAACCCTTATATATAAGTATTTGCAAACTTCATTTTTTTTTTAAATCTTATTTCAAACCTACTTATATATAAGGGTATTTCCTAATTGTGGATTCATCATACTTCCTATAATTTATTAATTATCGACTCCTATTGCATTGCATGCATGTATAGCAACTGCATTTTTTTATATATTTGATTTTATTTTGCCAATGCTCATTTCTATTTAATCACTTTCATTCTTATACTATATGAGTTTTATTTTTATCGTTTTTTAGTGAGTGAAAGGCTGTGTAATTTCTAAGAAAATTTTTGAAAATGGTTGCAAAATTATTAATATCATATCCAACTTTATTGTAAATTCAATTGTTTTGTTGTAAATAATTGCATCATTTCATTTTTTTTTATGAAATATAGATATGGAGAGTCATGGTATTGTTAATCCATAGCTTGTCCATGAGGTCTAATTAGATAAGTATTCCTTCCCCAAAGCCATCCTAGGAGATTGATTAAACCAACTTCTACCCGCTAAGCAAGATTACATTTGTAAGAAGATCATGTCTCTTATGTGGGTCTAGCTCCACTGGCCCCTAATTCAAGCCCTTATCCATTATTGGAATCTAAAATTTGCAGCTTTCAATTTCGGCCCACATGTGTTGATACCCACTATAAAAGAATACTAGTAGCTATTTAGTGCTTTACCTCTCAAAGTAAGCAAAACTGTCCCAGATCTCAAAGTCCAGCCTAAGAAAGCTTTTATGACCTTGTTGGGAGTCAAAAAGTTAGCCTTAGCGCTGTTCTTATCTTCAGAGGGCAAGAAGTGTCTCAGTATCTTAAGATTGGTAAAATGGTTTTCAATCCTAGAGGCTTATAAAAAACATCGTCAAATCTTTTGTAGAGGATAAGAATCATGGGTCAAAAAGAAGGTAAACACCTTTATCGTAGCAGTATTCAAGACAATGCTGTTTCCCATCAAATATGGTCAAGTCCATTATAGGGTAGCCGAGCTAGTAACTCAATTCTTAGCCAGTAAATCCTTTATACTGGCGCTACTAGTAGAATAGTTCAGGTTAGTTACTCACTTGAGGAAGCAAGGGCATGGGTACTTCACGGCTAACCCTACAATCCTTGCCGTATGGTTCCTTAGTTACACACAGTAGTATAAAGGGAACCTTCTTAGAGTGCCCCTGACTGAAAATATGAATCTGATTGATGACTTTGCTCGCCACCTTAAGGTACCAGATGAAGCTCAGTTTAAAGGATGGGTGTCTATCATCAGCAAGATGCAGCCAGTAGATTTTATGTGGATAGCTAGGTGGAGTAATTGTACTTGAGCCATCCTAGGGTATGTTGATTATGTAGGGGTCCCTCTCATTAGCATTACGGATTATATAGGATATTTCCCGGCTTGTGTTACTAGATAGTTAGGCTTGCTTCAAGAGATAGCTTATAGAGATTCTTTGGATGTTGTCACATTAAGTTATCAAGATCCTTGTTTACCCATGGCTACTCTCATTTAACGACTAGTAGGACTCATAAAGTTGTGGGAATAGAAGGAAGTCAAGAAGATAGTCATTGTGGGAACTTGGAGGGGCAAAGTCGGAGAATATTGAGCTACCAAGTAGTTCATCTATGATCAGTTGGAGAAGGCTGGAAAGATACGGTATGAAGCTCTAGACATATTCAGACATGAGCCAAAGCTAGAGCTAGAATATCTTTCACCTATTAAGCAGGCTTATCGAGATACCATACGAGCCAGAGTTAAAGCCTAGTTTTAAGAATGCAAAAAAATCATTAAAGAGTTAAAGATGGAGAATGAAGGATTGCTGGAAGAAAATCAATTCTTAAGGAGTAAGATTCGAGAAAGGGATGTTATAGTCCGAAAACTTATGAGAGAAATTGATGAAGCCCATCCCAGCCAAATCTGTCGACTCTTGTAAATATAGGATTTGACTTTTTTAGGAAGATTAGTTAGGAGTTTTTTTTTCTTTTCTCTTCTTTTCTTTTAGTCTGTTGTGTAAGTTGGATTTTACGATCATTAATAAATTTGTAGCTTTATTAAATGAAAATCTTTGTTGATTGTGCAGTCTCTTACTCATTTTTTTATCATTTCTTGATAGTTGACTTTTAAATAGAAAAAACTAAAAATAAAAAAATGGAAAAAAGGCAAACAAAAAGAAAAGAAGAAAAAGAAAACAACAAAGAATTTTTAATTCACTAAGAGGTCTAAAACTTAGGTTTTCATTTAGAATTTCGAAGATAGCGTCCAAGCGAGCAGACCCAATTAGAAGCCCAATATTCACTCGTTCTAAAGTAAGAATGTCAACTCAGGGTACTGGAAACATTAGTCAAATTGAGCCTGACCCAAGAGTTGTAACCCTGGAGGAAAACATGAACAAGATGACCGAACAGATCCAAGCTCTTACTTAGGCTATTGGAATTCTCAATGATAGACAAGGATCTTAAGTTAACTTAAATCGGAATGTAGAAGCAATCCCTCCCCTTGAATTGGAAGATGAAGAATCGGTTCCTAATGCTGAGATAAGGAGGAAGGAGATTAAGGAGAAGCACTAAGAGATGGAAAGAAAATTTATGTAAAAGTTGATTGAGAGGATGAAAACCCTAGAAATGGTTAATGGGTTTGAGTAGAAGGGGATGATCAACTTGTCGATGTATAAAGAAGATGATTTCTTAGAAAGATTTAAGGTACCAGAATTCAAGAAGTACAATAGGACCGGCTGCCCGAAACTCTACACTAGGTTGTACATAAAAAAAAAATGGGGAAATATACGAAGTATGACAAGGTGATGGTTTAAACCTTTCAAGACAGCTTGACTGGGCTTGCTTTAACTTGGTATGCCCAACTGGACTTGAACGAGATTGATACTTGGGATAAGTTAGCATGGGCTTCCTACAACTAGTATAAGTTTAACATCAAAGTGGCCCCATCCATGTGGGATCTAAATAATCTATAAAAGAAGGTCAACTAAAGCTTTAAGGAGTATGCCCAGAGATGGAGGGGCATGGTAGCTAGGGTGACTCTACCCTTAATCGAAAAAGATTTGGCCTTCACTTTCATCAACACTCTTGGAAGCTCATATTACCAACATCTGGTTAGACACCTCACCTACAACTTTGTAGAAATTATGGCCTAAAGTTGCCGAATTGAGGAAGCTATTGCTACTGGAAGGCTTTTTAATCCTGAAGCAGCTGAAAAGAAGATACCTCCTGCAAGATTTTCCAACAAAACCAAAGAAACCACCGTAAGCGTTGTCAATACCGACAACCTTATCAAACTTGTAGCCCTGGTAGCCATGATTAAAGGATTTAATCCCCCGTTGAATCCAAATCAAAATAACCGCCCACAAAGGAGACAGTTTACTTATGTTCCCATTCTTTTAAGCCAAGTTCTTGCATGACTAAGAAAAGAGAATCTTCTAACATTTGAAATATCGAGGGAGGAACAAATACCAAGAGATTATAACCCGGAGCTTCGTTGTGATTATTATTTAAGGTAAGTGGGGCATTCTATAAACCAATGCTAGAGACTCAGACATAAGATCCATGATCTCATTGATGCCAAGTTGGTTCAATTAGATTTCATTCAAACTCCTGTTGCCAATGTAGATAATAATCCTCCACCAAATCATGGACACTCAATCAATATGATTACTGTTAAAGAATTAGAGGAGTCAGGATTGCAGATTTTTTATGAAGTCAGCATAATTGAAGAGTTAAGATGGGGGGAACGGGGTCGCTCAAAACAACCTAGGCAGTAGATTGGAACGTTTGGGCTCGCGTATGAGCCCACTAAAGATGAGATCTAAGAAATGAAGGCTAATACCAAAGGCAAGAGAGGAGATCAACTGTACCATACTCACATGGACTTTCGTAACATCCATAAGACATTCCCAATATTAGCTGGTATTCGAGAACCCAAAGTAGCCAGTCTATCTAAGGCTTTGGCTTAGCAATGCGACATTAATCCAGATAAGAAGAAAGACATTAGCGTACCAGTTTCCTTATGCAACTGGTTTTCTGTTCCCATTAATAAGTCTCTTTAGAAAAACAATATTAGATTAATTAGGAGCATTCGTTTTGATAATTAGTCCAATTAGTTAAGCCTCTTCTTTCAAACAATTTGAATTCATTCAATAAAATTCCTTCCTTTATCAATTCTTCCTTATTATTTATTTGTTGTCCTTTTTCTTTTTACTTTACTCTTCAAATCCGATAAAAATGATGAACGTAATGGATATCTCATGCATGTAAACGATGAAAGTACAAATATCACCTTCAGCCCTATTGGGTTAGACATCGGAGATAATATCGAGACTCCAAGCTAAATACAAGAGAGTTAGCATCAATTTGAATAGGGTAGATTGATTATTGGTGAATTGATAGTTGTGATTAATTTGGGGATAGAAGAAAATCCTCAAAACTTGAAAAGTGGTGGTAATTTGGCAGATGATCAGAAATAAGAGTTGTCACGGTTGTTGTCAGAATACTTAGATATATTCACTTGGTCTTATGAAGATGTGCCTAGGTTGGATTCATCTATTGTAGTTCATAAATTGCTAACAAGAGAAGAGACTAAACTAAAAAGACAAAAGCTTAGGCGGTTTAGACTAGATATACTTCTTAAAAAAAAAGAAGAAGCGAAAAAGTTACTAGAAGTTGGGATCATAGAAGTATCGGATTACCCCAAATGGGTGGCAAATGTGGTGCCAGTGTTGAAGAAAAATGAGTAGGTTAAGGTTTGTGTAGACTTCCGTAATTTAAACCAAGCGACACCAAATGATAACTTTCTTTTGCCACATATTGACGTATTGGTAGATAACACAGTCGGAAATCATCTTTTCTCATTTATGGATGGTTTCTCGAGATATAATCAAATTAAGATGGCGGAAGAAAATAAAATCAAGACTACTTTCATTACCACCTGGGGAACGTTCTGTTATCGCGTGATGTCATTTGGGTTGAAGAACGCTGGGGTAACTTATCAACGTGCTATAGTAGCTCTGTTTTATGACATGATGCATTAGGAAATTGAGGTTTATGTAGATGATATGATTGCCAAATCCAAGGAGAATGAAAATCACATAGATATTTTACGTAAGCTATTTGAGTGGTTGAGGAAGTTTCAACTAAAGCTAAACCTTGAAAAGTGCACATTTGGAGTAACCTTAGGCAAATTGTTAGGTTTTGTAGTAAGTAGAAAAGGAATTGAAGTAGATCCAGATAAAGTCAAGGCAATTGTAAACCTGCCTGCACTGAAGTTTGTAAAAGAAGTTTGAGGATTGTTGAAGAGGTTAAATTACATTGCTTGGTTTGTATCACAACTAATCAATAAATGCAAGTCGTTATTCAAACTTTTGAGGAAGAATGCAGTAAGAGAATAGGATGAAGAGTATGAGCAAACATTCATTGAAATCAAGGAGTATCTCATGAATCTGCCAGTACTGGTCACTCCTATACCGGGATGGCCCTTGATCCTCTACTTGACGATTCTTCTTGAATCGATGGGATGCATGTTGAGGCAGAAAGATGAAATAGGCAGAAAGGAGCATCCTATATATTACTTAAGTAAGAAATTTACAAAAGGCGAGTAGAAATACTCATAGGTGGAAACAATGTATTGTGCCTTAGCATGGGTGATGCACAAGCTTAGGCAGTATTCTCTCTATTACTCAATGGAGTTATTGACAAAACATAACTCGTTGAGGTATTTATTAGAAAGGCTGGTATTGATCGGGAGAATATTGAAGTAGTAGATGTTGTTCTTTGAATTTGATATCAAGTATATAAGTTAGAGTTCAGTCAAAGGGCAAGCGATGGCTGATCAATTGGCAAAATACCTATTAAAAGATGAGGATGATGGTTTAGAAGCACAATTTCTTGATGAAAGTATGATGATTGCAAATGAATTGAATGATGAGAAATTGGGATGGAAAATGTATTTTGATAGAGTAGCCAATGTGTTCGGATGTGGGATAGGAGTAGTACCAGTATCATCGGAGGGTAACCATTTCCCTTTGGCAGTGAGATTAACATTTCCATACATAAACAATATAGCAGAATATGAAGCTTGCATTTTGGAGCTCAAGATGACGTTAGATATGGGAATACAAAAGCTTGAAGTGTATGGAGATTCTTCTCTTATAATTCTCTAAATCTTAGGATAAGACGAAAGACAAAAAGTCGATACCTTATCATGAGCATTTAAGCGAGCTAATTGAGAGATTCTAAGAAATTTCATTCACTTATATTTCAAGAACTTAGAATCAATTTACCGACGCATTGGCTACGTTAGCGTTAATGGTGAAAGTCATGGATGGAATAAAAATCCAACCCTTGAAAATTGAGGTAGAGGAAAAACCGGCTTTTTTCCTGACAGTTGAAGAGAAGGAATCAAAGAAACCTTAGTATCATGATATCAAAAGGTTACTTCAAACGGGTAAATTACCTGATGAAGCAAATAGAAAAGATAGAAAAGTTTTAAGAAGATTGGCTGCTCATTTCTTATTAAGTGGAGTTGCATTGTATGAAAGATCACTAGATACAACATTACAAAGGTGTATAGATGAAGAAGAAGTCGAAAAATTTAATGAAAGAAGTGCATGAAGGAGTTTGTGGTCTTTACATGAATGGATACATGTTAACTAGGAAAATCATGAGAACGGGATAATTCTGGATGACGATGGAATTAGATTGTATCAAGTATATGAGGTACTGTCCCTTGTGTCAAGTGTACACTAATAAAATCAATGCTCCTCCCTAAGAATTACATGTTTTGTTGGCTCCTTAGCCTTTCTCGATGTAGGGGATGGATATGATTGGACCAATTTTGCCAATAGCTTCAAATTGGTATAGATTCATTCTAGTTGCGATTGACTAGTTTACCAAGTAGGTAGAAGTAGCTTTGTATGCCACAGTGACCAAAGGAGTGGTAATCATATTCCTAAAAAGAGCTATCATTACAAGATACAATGTACCCAAGTCTATTATTACAAATAATGGGACAAATTTGAACAAGAAGTTGATGGATGAAGTATACAACCAATTCAAGATCAATCATAGAAACTTGACTTCGTATCGACCTCAAATGAACAAGGCAGTTGAGGCCGCTGATAAGTACATCAAAAGAATCATTGAGAAGATGGTGATCACTTATAGAGATTGGCAGGAGATGCTTCCCTTTGCTCTTATGGCTTACAGAACCTCTACAAGTGCAATACCTTATTCATTGGTGTATGAAACTGAAGCGGTACTACCGGTGGAAGTGGAAATACCTTCATTCTGAGTGTTGGCAAAAATTAAGCTTGATAAAGAAGAATAGGTGAAGAAACGAATGGAGCATTTGAATCTCCTAGACAAGAGAAGACTTGCAGCGATATGTCATGGTCAGTGCTACAAATAGCAGATGATCCAAGGTTTTAACAAGAAAGTACACTCAATGTACTTCAAGGAAGGAGACTTGGTGTTGAAAAAAGTATTCCCGAATGCAAAAGACCCTCGGGGCAAGTTTGCTCCAAATTATGAAGGCCGTATGTGGTGAAAAGGATATTATCTGGAGGTGCATTAGTGTTGACAGAAATGGATGCCCTGGAGTTAAGAGGACCTGTGAATTCAGATGTAGTCAAGTTTTATTATCCATGAAAACTGAGTTCAATAAATATTCCAATTTTTCTTGTATTGTTTGTAGTTAATCTTTCATCATTTACAAGTAAAGTTAACATTCATGAATGTTCTTGAATTCAAAAGGTCACTGACCGACAAACACTTCACTAATAAATCCTTGTGTATCATGTTTCTTAGCCTCAAACACTTAAATACCAAACACTTACCAATAAATTTAAGTCACCAAATAAACTGAAATCGAATTTTCTTAATGATTTAATTTGGTTTCTTCGAAAAGAGATTTATTTTTCAAGAGTCATAGAGAGTGGAAATTAAAACTTGGTGACAAGAAAAGCAAAATCAAAGCATGAGCATGGTACGATTATAAGACTCATTAGTAAAAGTTTAGAAGGTTTTATTGAAAGAAAAAGAAAAGAAAGAAAAAAAAAAAAAGAAAGAAAGGAAAGAAAAGGAAAAAAAAAAAAAGAAGAAAAGGGGAAAGGAGAAAGCATGACTTTTTTGGTGAAATTATACTGATTGAATGAATGAATATCAGGAGTCAATGTGAGCATGCCGATTGGTAGCTATCTGAGAAATTCTTCATTCCCGGGTAAAATGATCCTAAAAAGTTCTTGAAAGAGATAGGAGAATTAATAAGTTTTTTTGAAATCTCAAAGAGATCTATGCTCTTCAGATTATTCACCAAATTGAAACGAATCTTGAAGAGATCTATCCTCTTCGAATCGTTTACCAAATCAAAAGAAATATCGAAGAGATTTATCCTCTTTAGATTATTCACCAAATCAAAACGAATCTCGAAAAGATCTATACTTTTCGGATTAACCAAAACAAATCTCGAAGAGATCGATCCTTTTTGGATTATTCACTAGATCAAAAGAAATCTCAAAGAGATCTATCATCTTCAGATTGTTTACCAAACCGAAACAAATCTTGAAGAGATCTATCCTCTTCGAATTATTTACCAAATCAAAACAAATCTCGAAGAGATCTATCCTCTTCAGATTCTCCACCAAGTCAAAATGAATCTCAAAGAGATCTATCTTTTCGAATCATCCACCCAAACCAAAGCAAGTTTTTGTTTTTTTAAATCTTGAAGAGATCTATCTTCTTCGGATTATCCATTAACCAAAGCAAGTTTTTTTGAAATATCAAAGAGATCTATCCTCTTCAAGATCATTTGCCAAACTAAAGTAAATTTTTTTGAAATCTTGAGGAGATTTATCCTCTTTGAATTATCTACTAAACCACAACAACACGGTTTAGCTGATCCTCATTTAGTTCAAAGTAAAGGCTGGCAAAAAATGAGTATCTCTTTTGTTTTTATTACAAAGTTCTAATTAAACTTCACTAAAAGAGGGGCAGCTATAGGTACCTCATTTTTGCCATTTTCATTTTTATTTTAGTTGAGCTAGGTTAATAAATAAATAAAAATAAAAAATAAGAAAAAAAAGAGAGTCAAGTCAAGTCGAATCATATTGAGTCTAGTCGTATCGAGTCTAGTCGTATCGAGTCGAATCGTATCGTATTGAGTCGAGTTTAGTCAAATTAAGTTAAGTCGTATCGAGTCGAGTCATGTTGGATCATTTAAGATCAAATTAGATAACAGTGTGCAATTAATTTAATAAATCTCAAGTCATTGGGGAATTAGGCTTTATTAAAATAAAAATTTATCTAATTTATATTGGGCTAGAGTAGACTTAGGATTTATTAGATAAGCTATTGGGCTATATCATATTAGATCGGATAGGGCCTTGAAAAATAGAAAGCCTGATTTCAGTAAGGTTTCTGGAAGTCAGGTTAAATCTTTGGAGGATTGTAATCGTATCTTCTGTATCTTCGATACCGAAGATACGATTGAGGGTTTATAAATAGTATGTTGACGGGTGGACTTGAACACATTTTTTTAGTATGCATCTCACAATTCACCTGCATCGCTACTATTAACCAAACTCCATATGAAAACACATACCCGTCGAGAAGATCCAAGCCACAGAAATCTTGACCGAACAACAAACTCCAATTCCGCATCACCCTAATCCCTTGCACGTCGAAACTAAACTGCCCCTTCAATTGCTTAACCCAAACCGCGAGCCATGTCCTACAAAGCCAACATGAACAAACGCCTATCCAAACAACACGTAATGCCACAACTAACACATCCCCCTCACTCCCTTGAGCACGAAATAGCATCATTGACAATTCACACAACCCCCTTCATGTTGCCACTCTCAATTTCCTAATCCATTCACATGTACGTCCCCCAATTCACAAGTCAACAACATCCACATATGAAGCGACATAATTCCACCGATCGAAGCCCTTGTTCGAAGCTAACACAATAATTCCACCGACTGAACATCCAAGTCCATGCACGCCTGACAAATCTTTAATTACTGCACTATATGCACAGCATAATCCACTGATCGAAGTCCCCTGATGCAATTCGATCTCCAGCAGCCACACAAATTCACTTGCCCTATGAGTACGACAGCCATTTACTATAGCATAATTCAATACACGTGATAGCTCACTAATTTGAAGACACCACAGCACATTCCTATAGACCCCTGATGACATACATGAAATCTCACTTATTCACCAATGAGCACACACGAAATCACACTCGAG
The DNA here is from genome assembly GCA_024138015.1 of Lumnitzera littorea. Lineage (NCBI taxonomy): Eukaryota > Viridiplantae > Streptophyta > Magnoliopsida > Myrtales > Combretaceae > Lumnitzera > Lumnitzera littorea. Next base: position 92,811,344 of record JAMXBB010000005.1, read on the forward strand.
CATGACGAACGTCAAACGTTACACACCATATACGATCACATGTGACTTGATGTATAGGTAAAAATTATTTTATTTTATTTTGTTAGTTAGTTCAATTTTATTCTTTTTTACTAATTTATTTTTCTTAAGTGCAGCTTTATTATTGTTTTCATATTGCATGTTTTTTTTAGATAATTCCAATTTTTAATAAAATTTAGTTAAATTGCACTTTTAATAAAATCCTCTTTTTTAAAAAATAAGCATATCAAGATATGTATCTTGTTGTTGAGATTTAGAAAAGATACATATGAAATACGTATCTAGATCGTATCTTGGTAGATTTTGCATGTAGGATTTAGAAAATATATCTTTTGACATGTAGTGTTTTCTAAAAAAAATCTTAACCGGAGTTTTTAAAAAAGAATTAGTTAGTTAGGGTTTTCTTTAATTCGTGAAATTAGATTTCTTAGGTTTTTTTTTAAATAAATAAATGGTTAAAAAACATAAATTTGGCTCAATTTTCAAAATAAAAAGAATCCATCTACTAAATATTTTATAAAAGGAGAACTACAGTTGGTTTGATCTCGACTAGTGGGTACATAGGTACCTTTGGGGAAATAGTTTAAAAAATAATTTTTTTTCTTGAAATTCATAATAAAAAAATAATAATAATAAATTGATTTGATTTATATTCTGTATATCTTTACATATCTTAGTATTTTTTAGAAAAATATAAAAATAAAGCCTATTATTTGAATTTTTTTTTATTTTTATATGGTGATTTAGTCTTAATAGGTTAGCCCTCGAACCCAATTTTTCTAGTTTTTTAAAAAATATTTTTAAAGAAAATAAGCGAATTAGTGGCTAAATTAGAGTTTTCCCACCCGGAAACCCTAATTTCATTTTTTACCAGTTGAACTAGTTGGCAACTCCAATTTTTTAAAACATTTTTAAAGAAAAATGTTTCTTTAATTTTATATCGAGTAATTTGTATTAAGCGAGTTGGGCTTAACATGGGTTAAATTAAGAAAAACGAAATAGAGATCGACAATAAGTTTATTTTTCTTGTGGACTATGTTATTCTTGATATAGATGAGGATTTGGAGGTTTCATTAATTTTAGGTAGACCCTTTTTAACTACTACTTGGGCTGTGATTAATGTTAGTAAGTGTAAGCTCGTCTTAAGTGTCAAAGATGAAGAAATTGTTTTCCAAAATTCAGATCTAATGCATAAGTCCCTTCACTTAAAGGGCATAAGCTCTGATGTTGATTCCACTAATGTTACTGAATGTTTGTAGGAAACACTTGTAAAAAAATTGGTAAAACATTACTTGGAAAAGGGAGATTGAAAGATGGTGAAAACCCTTAATCAACCTAAGGTTGTAGCTCAATTAGGAGCTAACATGTCCAATGTAGTGAAGATGGGGCTTGAACAATTTTGTAGACTAAGGGATGGAAAGTTAGAGCCTTCCAAAGTAAAAACACTTATATTGGAGCGGAAATGCTCAAAATATCATTTGGCACATTCTTTTGTAGTAAGGAGCTCAAAGTCACCAACGACCACTCCATTTAAGTGAAAGGCAGACAAAAAGAAGAAACTCGAGAGTCACGAGTTTGATGAGTGGCGTGATAAGAAGAAAGCCGATGGAAGGCACATACCTAAAAAAGAGAAGTTAGAAGACCAATGGAAAAGGGATAAAGCTATTCTTATGTAGTGAGTACAAAAGCGAGGTAAGGAAGGAGATCCATCTCCACTCGCATTAAGGTAAGTCAATTATGGATTCTATCGAGCTATCGATGTTAAACATAATGCTCTTGGGAGGTAACCTAAGCTAGTAAGTTACTTTGTCAATTCTCTTTATTTATTTTAGTACCTTAGTATTATTTATCACTTTTTTTTATTTATTTCATGCATTAGATTAGAAATTTTTTTTTTTGAAAAAAAAAACTTGTGTACAAAAAGTTACATGACCTAGAGATACGACCGTGTCTTTAGTCGTCCTAAGGGCCTTTCTCATGCACCCATAGTAGAGTATATGACCGAGTGACAAGACTGTGTCTTTGGCCGTATTGCTCCCAAGCCCCTACCCCCAATGTACATCCATAGCAGAATACACAATCGAGAAATATGACCATGTCGTTCTTAAGACGACTTCTCTTCTTACCAATAGTCACTTGCATGACAAAGAGATACAGTCGTGTCTTTGGTCATAAGGGCTACATTATTTAAGGTCGTGCCTAAGCTTGCTTCCCTACTTCCACATTTACACCTACATGATGCAACACAAGGCTTCCTCTCTTCCTTGCACTCTCTTACACATAAACACTTGAAAAAAAACATATACACATACTTTACTTTCTTCTACATTTACACACTAGTAAGGATTATGACCATTCATTTTCACTTCAAGAATAAGGTAAGTACCTTGATCTCCACTCATTTCATGCTTGTTCCAATATTGTCTTGCACGTGAATATTTGAACACACTTACCAGTCATAGTGCAACAAACACTTGCTTCGATTTTCATCGGAATTCATGACAAAGAAACTGTTTCTTGAGGATGATTCTTACTTATGATTTAGAGCTTTCACTTTATTTTCACTTCTTAGTGATATTGAAGTACATGCATGTATGATCTTGTAGGTTTAAGTAGTTAATCATCATTGAAACGATCATGTTGTTTAAAATTGGCGCTAATCTTTGGGTTTGAAAGACATGAGTTATGATACGATCGTATTACTTACAGTACATTACTATAGCAGTGTAACTTTTGTATGTTTGAGTTAAAGTGTTGAATTCCATTACTTTATATGCCTTCTTCTTCATTCTAACACTTAGGGCTTTAGTGTTTAATCAACATATAAGTGTTATTGATTCATGTTATTAAGGAATTAGGAGTTTAAGCATGCTTGAAATCTCTTTTATAATAATAGTTGTGAAGATAGCATGGAGGATTTCTCAATAACTCAACTACATTTTGTATGCATACCAAGTGTTTGATAAAAGTCTTAAATGAGTTATAGTGTCATTTCTTTTACACTTGATTATAGGTTTGGTATAGTTCTTTATTCTAAGTGTAAGGAAAATTTTAGTCAACAAAATAATGACTTGAATTTTCTTTTCTTTTGAATAAGACCATGGCACTACGAACTAAGCTTTAAGTTTAAAAGAAGAAGTAGATGAAGAAGAGGAGGAGGATGAAGACAATGATGATGATTTCATGGATGATGCCTCCTATATGGAGGATTGTGGTGATGATGTGATTGTTTGATATCTTTTCTTTTCTTGATTCATCTATATTGGTTATTCGTAGACTTAGTTTCCTGGATGGACTATTTTACTATTTTAGTGCTTTTCTTTTCTTAGTTTTATTTTATTTTCTTTATGTTTAGTGAGTCATGTTGCAAAGCATTGGTCTTGGAACTTTGAAGTTCTATTGCAAAGTCTTGGAAATGGAAATTTGGAAGCTCTATTTGCATATGGTCTTTGGACATTACAACTTTAGACTTCTTGGATTGTGAATTGTGTACTCAAATTTCAAGGGAGTATCGGTTTTCCCTTCCCACCTTTATATTGTTTTAATCATGATTGTTTTGATTAATATATTTTTCATGTGTGACTCAATTTGTACATTGGGAATAATGTACCATTTTAAGTGTATGGAAGGGTATATAAAAACTTATAGAAACTTTTACTATTTAGGAGACTAATTTTTCACATTTAACCCAACTTTATTATTTTATTGACTTACATTATTTGGAAATTGATAACTTCTAATAAGTTGAATAGGATGTAATTTGAATACTTGATTTGTGATGGATGAGATACACAATGGTAGAGTTGATAGGTGAAATTTGTATGGAATAAAGTTATAAGTTACTTAAACTTTTTGCTTCGAAATTTTCAAAGCCTTATAATCCTTAGTAAACAAAATGGTGAAATTTTTCTTTTGAGAAACCCTTGAAAACTTGAATTAATTTGAGGTAGAAAGTGATAACAATGGCATGAATAATCAATAATAAAAAGGAAAAATCTGTAAGAATTCGCCTTAGTTCCTTAGAAAAACAAGGTTGAATTCCACTGTTAATGCTAAAGTAAGTTTAAAGAATAAATTGGTATAATCAGCTTTTGTCCCTCAGAAGAGTAAGGTTCTTTCTTACTATTAATATGAAGGCTAAGTTGGTATGAATCGATCTTGGTCTATTAGAAAAGCAAGATCCTTTCCTGCTACCAAAACAATTGTTCATAAATAATGTGCATAATTCATTAAATTTGAAACCTTCCAACGAAAGCATGTATGAAGGGGATGATCAGAGGAAAAGTAGATGTAATATATGTTTACTCTGAATTATGGCACTCAGCGAGATTGAAGAGAGGGTTGTATATATTTTAGCTAAGTAGGTTGAAATTTTTATGACTTTTCCTAATTGGCAAGATGTTAAATCTGATATTGAGTACGAGAATCATTGATTAAATGATCTAGGTAAACTTTAATTTATATAAATTAGCTTGTGAACTCTAGTACTTTGTGTTTCTTGGACATTAAGAAAAAGATTGAGTATATGAGTTAAGGAAGTTGTTTAAAGAAAATTGATTAGAGTTGCAAGTTGAATCTTTTTCTAAGTAGAGTGTAAATTTTGGCCGATTTCTTAGGCAGTAATGGTTTTGGACTTAAGAATTCTAATCTTGATTTTTCTTTGCTTTATTTGCTTGGGGATAAGCAAATTCTTAAGTATGGGGAAGTTTGATAAACTCTAAATTGGATATATTTTATATAGTGATTTTTTTTTTATTTTCCCTTGAAATTTGAGTTTATTTTTAGATAATAATGCTTAATTGAGTAAAATTTTGTTTTCAAGGTTTTGAAATGATCTAAACAAGAAAAAAAAAAAAAAGACAACAACAAGTTTCATTCAATTCAAAGCTAAAATACACAAGTTATGAAGGTTTGAAAGTCAACACAAGCAAACAACATGATTGTAACGTTTCTAATTAAATTTAGAGCTTATTTTCAAGTATCATGTCCAGTACATAATCAAATGACATGACCATGTCCTCGATCATGTCGTTCCTAGTTTTGAAAAAAAAAAAAAAAAGAGAAGCAAACGTAAATCATAGTGAAGTACATGATTAGGGGATACGAGCATATCCCGGGTAGTATCGTTTATAGCTAACATATTTTTATCACTTCCTATATAAAGCATTATTAGGGTTTTCTAGACAAAATTTTTGGTACGACTTTTGGAGAGTTTTTTAAGTTAAGAACACTTAAGAGAGTAAGACATAAAGAAGACTTCAAGATTCAATTTTTCTTAGATTTCATGATTCATCCTTCTATTTTTCTCTACTCTTTGATTTTAGATTGGTTACAACGTGTTGAGAGTAGATCTTTGATATCTAGGTCTTGTGAAGCCTAGATTTACTCATATGATGTTATTTTGTTATTTGATTTCGTTAATTCTTTAGTCTTTTCTTAATTCAACTATATATGCTTTATGATTTAGGTTATAATCTACAATATGATATCTTATGAGAGAATCGAGAGATTTCTTATAAAATTAGATCTAGGAACAGTTAATGAGGATTGTTGCAAGATTAGAGATAATTTGCAAGATCTTTCTAAGATTTTGAATTATAGTATAGAGAATTCGTTGTGCAATAATACGATCCTAGGTCATACTATCGAAAAGAGATTCTAATAGGTGATTTTAGGGTTAAGGTTAATTGACATGAGAAAGTAATTAACTTTAGTAAAAAATTCTCTTGGTAAAAAAAGATTAAAGAATAAATTAGATTATTTTTAAGGGAAATCACATGTTAGATTTAAGGGATGCAAAGATCTAGATACCATTTGTGATCTTGAAATAGTTTATGCTTTTATTATTTTCTTGCTAAGTTCTTGAATAATTCTTGACTAGTTGTTGATTTAGTAGTTGTTGCAATTAATTTAGATTTTTTAAATTCTCAAACTTGAATTTGTAAGTTAGATAATAGAGATCTAGTGAGTATTAGTAATCAAAGTCCTTGAGGGATCGATACTTAGACTTAATCCGCGTATTACAACTTTGATAGGTGCGCTTACCTAATATCATTTATACTCTATATGCCTTACTAATAAGAGAATAACCGAGAAAGATGCCTTCATCTGATTTTGAATCAACTTTTCCAAGTCGTTCCTTTCCATTATTAAGAATGTCACATTGTGTACTAAAAGGATGAAAATATGATATATTAAGTCTTTTGCCTCTCGAAAGCTCATAAGGGGTTTTCTCGAGAATTAGCCTTATGAAAACTCAATTTGATATGTAATACACAACATTAATGGATTCGGCCAAAAAATTCTTAGGTAGAATATTTTCACAAAGCATAGTTCTAGCAATTTCTATAAGAGTCCTATTTTTCATTTCGGTGACTCCATTTTGTTGTGGAGTCCTAAGTATTAAAAATGTGTGTTCTATTCCATTTTTATTGCAAAAATCTTCCATATCATGATTTTCAAATGCTCCCCCATGATTACTTCTTATAGAGACAATGGAAAGACCTTTTTTTTTTTTTTATTTTAGATCTTCTTACTATAATTTAAGAATACATGATATGTTTTATCCTTGTTTGTACAGAAGAAGGTCCAAGTGTATCTATTGAAATCATTAATTATGACTAAGATATATTTTTTCCCTCCTAAACTTAAGGTTTGAGTTAGACCAAATAAATCTATGTGTAATAGTTAGAGTGGCCTATAAGTTGAGATGACATCTTTAGATTTGAACAACGACTTTGTTTGGTTGCCATATTGACATGCTTAACATGTTCTATCTTTGTCAAAACTAATTAGGTCATCCATTAACAAGATTCCTCTTGGCTAGTTTTGACAAGATATCCATACTGACATGTCCTAACTTCCTATGCTATAACCAACTATCATTGTTTTGAATTGATAGACAAGTTTCAAGGGAACATGAAAACATATTGAAATCAATGTTGTAAATGTTTCCTCGTCTATACCCCTTAAAACGGATTTGGTCATTGTTAATGTTTTCAATAGAACACTTTGATGTATTATCTTATTATAGATACCTCATTTTTGCCCCATTGTTTTTTTTTTTCAAAATTTTTTGAATAGGGTAAAGAATCCTTATTTACGGAAAGCCAAAAAATAAGAAATTTAGAAAAATACAAAAATATAGAAAATTTAGGGAAAGCCAAAAAAACAAGAAATGCAAAAAAATAGAAAATTACAAAAAAATAGAAAATTTAGGGAAAGCTAAAAAAATAAGAAATGCAAAAAAATAGAAAATTACAAAAAAATAGAGGATTTATAAAGTTTAGAAAATAATAAATTTTTTAGATAGTTTAATATAATAGAATTTTTAGTTTAGATAAAATAAGAAAATAGTCGTTGGGCTTAAGCTTAGAGTCAAATTTAGCTTAGGTAGACTTTGTTCATATGTGCAATTTAATTACACATGTGAACAAGGCATAGGCCAATGGCTTAATAGATAAGCACTTGAACTTGCATTTAGGTTTAGCTTGGAGATCAAGGGTTCAACACTCATCAAAGGCAAAAAAATGCCTTTTGTTTTTTTCCCTTGCAACACACACAGCGTATGATGCTACATGCTAGGACGTCATTACGCCATGTATCTACTGTGCGACACGTGGCACCGTTACATACATATGGTCACGTATTGTGATACGTGTCACCATGTGTCCCTATGCAGTGTAACATATGTTGCCACATGTCACTATGTGGTGTGGTACGTATCAACTACGTGCATGGTACTCATCGGCCATGTGTCTTCCAGGACACGTGGCAGCTTCTCACTCATTGACTTAGTTGACATGGTGCCACGTTAGCACCACTTTCTCTCCCCTTCTTTTTCCTTCCCTTTCCTTTCATTTGTGGCATGAAAATAGCCTATACCCCTTACTTTGGCTCGATTTTGACACAAGAGCATGAATTTTTTAGTTCAATCTTGCACTCTATATGGCCTTCTTTGTATTGAATCCAAAAACGTGGTTAAATTCATTTATTTGAGGAATCAAATTAACTCTCAAAATCAGAGAAAAATTCGAAATTTAAAGTCATGCATTCATACCCAAATCAGCCATTAACGGACTTTTCGAGCTTACGCAAGCTTGAAATGCTATAAATTGGACTCTCCTATCCTCGTTCGGACATTAGCTCTCACTCTTGAGTTCTCTCTCCCTCTTCTTCAATCTCTCTCTCTCTTTCTCGATCACTACCTCTCTTTCTCTCTCTCTCTCTAGATTTTTGGTTTCCTTAATCATTTTCGAAGGTAGCAATTGCTATCAATAGCATCTTTAGTTTAAGGACTTTCATTCTAGACCAACCCCATCTCAAGCCATAACGTCTAACTATTTCAGCCACCATGGGCAAACCTAAACCCTTGACCACCACTACAGGCTAACCGCTCCACTCACCCCTAAGCGAAAACCACCACTCCATCAGCTTTACCACCCTTCTAAATCTAAGATCGATGACTCTCTTTGCACTAATAGCAACCTAGCAATCGCGCACGACCCCTTTTCTCTCTCTAACCTACCGCCCAACCCTAAACACCCTTGAAATGGCTACTAGAAGTGGTGGCATTCCTCTTACGACGCTATTGCCAATCAAAAACTCACGAGAGCATTGATCCCCACTTGAACAAGTGCTTGGAAGCCATTGGGGGACGTTAGTTCTACCGCTATTGCTGCTCCTCGCCTGTGTACATGTGAGTTACATGACCCAACTCGAAGACCCAGTTGACTTACGTCCAGTTTTCCCTTGACTCGCACTACTATCCATTTGATCCAGTCCTTTTTTTTTATTTATGTTGTGTGTTTTTTTTTTTTTTGGTTTATTTCATGTATCATTTAGCCATTAAAAAAAAGGCAAGAAAACGAAAAAAAAAGAAAAAGAAAAAGAAGGAAAAAAGGGAAAAAAAGAAAAGGAAAAAGGATATAGTAGCTTAGTTTGTTTTTTTATTTATATATTTATTTTCCTAATTAAAACTTAAATAATAATAATAATAATAATAATATTACGCCCTGAATAGGATGAGTCATAGCAATCCTATCATATAAACCAACCTAAGATAGAAGCTAATCTTACAGCTGCTATTGTAGATATAGTCCACACAAGGCATGCATAACTTAACCAGCTTAAAGCATCCGTTTTGATACTTGTGAATAATCAAACTTATGGTATAGTTTTACAAAATACCTGTCTTATATAACCTATTGTTCATAACACAACAGTACTTACATGAACGTCTCATATTTAGAGTTATAATTTATAATAAGAGTTTATAAAAAACCACAGGTTTTGCAGATTATTTATAATAAGTTAAGAAACTAGTGGGCGTCATAAGGAATTCCTTATTAGTTTCCTCAAAATTCAAAAGAAAAGATAAAAGCCCAAGTTCAGTTGGTTCTTCGTTTCTCACTTTCCTAATCAACATCAAATTAACTTGAGGGTGGTGGTATCATAACATCCTGGTCTTCACTTAGTACCTGTAAAAGAGTCTATGAGAATGTGAGCACAACTAGCTTAATAAGTGAGATGGAGTTAGAAGGGTACCAAACAATCACAAGCAAGCTTATTAATTATGATGAAATGCAATGCAATCAATCAAATGAAACATTGCACAATGTTATCTGGTCCATTGTGAGGTTAAAGAAATTACATCCGCTTTAACTCAGATTGAGGAGTTTTATCGCAACTCAAATCAAACCAAACCCGAGCTTGTGCAATAGAGAACACCCTCCTCCCATGACTACCTTCGAACCACGGCCCCTACTCTTACTGTAACCTCCTTGCCTGTTACTTAGTTCAACTAAGGATGGGGAAAAGACCATTTCAGTCATCCTCATCGAAATAAGTCGATATTTGGCCTGACACTCTTAATCGTTTCCCCTAATGGGCATTATGCATATCCGGTTTCGTTGTAGTTGAATAATCATTAGTTGTAATCAAGGGAGACTAAACAAGTTCATACAATACAAAAACAATGCGAATATGTAGAACATCACACTAAAGAGTTCAACTCCTGTCACAACTAAGTATCATATACGACTAATTACAAACACAACCAGAAGTATTCCTGAGTCTCCAGATACTTTAATACAGTATCCCAACAAGCAGTAAAGCTATAAATCCCAACTTACTTGTTCAGACGTTCACTATGAAGACTCGAGTTATCAATAGCCTGACCACTGAGAGATCTTATATACATAAAATCCAAATTTAGCTTTCGTAATAGTTACGAAAACATTAGGATTTGATTTAAAACGGTTATATATATATATATATAAATATATTATCACTATAATATGTAGTTTTATTTATATACACAACGTTTCGAATAAATATATCATCACTATAATATGTAGTTTTATTTATATACACATCAAGTTAAGTTATTAATTATTAATAATTTACGTAATTTGTACTATTATGTATTATATATCGTTTCGATCTTATCGAAACGTACTTTTAATTGATTAAATCACGTTTCAATTCCAATAGGGTTACTACAATACGTTATTCTAGTAATATTATAAAGTTATAGGTTATATGACCCAAGATTACCCGATTTTAATAAAATTAGTGTCGCTGGGTTTGTACAAACCCAACGACATGTTTTACGGATCCTATTTCTAGAGATGACTTTTAATGAGTAGTTCGAGCTTTTAATACAATTATACATATCTATATAAATATTATTGTCTTATATGTAATTTATGTTATTAAACCGTATTTTACTTGATTTATCAATATAATGTTATAATATAAGTATTATCTACCCTAAGACATATATAACATATCACGGTCAGTAAAATATCATTAATTAAATTAAAAATACACTTTTTATCTAATCTAATAAGTACACATATACATAGTTTTTATTCAACTATTTATTACATTTTAACCTATTTTTACTAAAAATACACTCCGATTCATAAATTACGCTATTTTACTTCGTAAATTCATAGTAATGAGCTTGGGTTGCCAAATAACTCCCTGAAAATTTCTATAGACTCCTAAAAATATGGGGAACTCAACTAGTACTTGGTTTCAAGTTTTCGATTTATTACCTATATATTCGTATTTACAATTTTACCCATGAATTATCCTAAATTACCCAAATTATAATCCTTTTTGCACCAAATTAATTTCAACCTATCCCAGCATTATTATTATTCACTAGAAATCAGTACATGTCCATATCATCATTTAATTTCATAATTTCCTATTTATTTTATAATTTCAGCCTATTTTCAAGCTATTTTTAAGCTAGAAAATGCAATAAATATTAAAAATATTCAAATCAAAATTTGGGCTATATAGCAATTACATATATATCATAAAAATTCTACACAAAAATTTTAAGCTAGAAACAACATCATTTGATACATTTATTTTGAAAGTCAAACTTTGGATGAAGTGTAACTTTCTTAAGTAAGTATATTAAATGTTATAAATTTTTCAAAAAAAATATATATCATACTTAAGCATGTTTGAAATAACTTAACTACAAATTTTTCCATAATTTAAGTGGATTTGCTATTTTTTAGAAATTATTGAAAAACAGGGTAGAATTTTACCCTTCGTGTTCTTGGATGCTCCGGTGGTTATAAGGTAATAGGTGTATGTTGGGACACCTAGACGTTGGGGGTACTCTTTGGTAGTGAAGTAAATCAACAACAGATTAAAGGATGCCCTAAGAACTGATCCAACTCAATAAGTGCTCTATTTTTCTATTTTTTTTCTATTTTCCCAAGATTTTTTTCTAAATTTTCCTTTCTGTAGTTTAGGGTCCTAAACAATGTAAAGTAGTACCAAAGATCTTATATATATTGGTTTGAGTCAGTATAGGGTTGCCATAACTTGTTTGAAATTATTTTCTCGTTATCTTCTTGAAACTACTAAGTAGGAGGTGTTAATTGGAGGGGTTTGATTCTGTTGAGGCAACTTATTAATCTCGTAAGAGGAAGCCACAATGATTCTAGCAAATTTCCAAATGTTTTGAAGCTATTTGGATCAACTTTTGTAGATATTTTAGTTAAATGTTAATAATATATAGATATTATGTTAACATTAGTTTCTTAATTAATATATAAGTATATACTCTGTATATATCACGTGTAGTATATACTATACTTGTATAATTATGATTCTAACATCTCTTTTATTTTTTTTAAGATATGTTTCTTATTTATTTATATGAATTTAACATATATATATAATTAAGTAATTTAGGGTTAATTTATGAGTATATTTGTTATTTATACCGAGTATACTTATAAAAATACGTGTATATTCATATAGAAATTATAATATATTATCTTATTTTATAGCTTAATTAACTTATTTTTAAGTTCTTGTCACATTTCGAGCTCGATTTCGAAGGTTTCGAGCAATTTGGTACTATATTAAATAATCATACTTCTAGAGTAAAATTGAGATCTTGAGCCATCATTTCTAAAATCTAACTTCACTGTGTTGCTTTGACTAACTTTTTTACCTTAGTTGTAAGGTTTCGGCTCAATCGGATAATTTTCTCTAAAGGTCATAAATCTAGACTTAGTTGTCTTAAATGCAATTTTAGGGGCTTACAAATAATAATAATAAATGAATTGAAATCAAGCAAAGAAAATAGTAAAAATGGTTTTATCATTTAGAAAGGTTAATTTTTCAAATAAACAAAAATAAATCAGCCCATTTTCAAAATTAGGACTATTTTAGAGTTTTTAAGAATAAAACCCAAATTTGGACCCTTTAAAAGAATTTCCCTAAATAAATTAAAATGGATAAAAACGTAAACTCGATCTTTTTAAAAATTAAAATCAACTAACTCGCTAATGTTTTTAGTGAACGACCTATGGAAGTTTGATTCTGAATAGCACGTATGTAAGCGCTCGTACGTACGAGGCAACTTAAAATATGGAAAAAATTTATTTTCCCCCTTTATTAGATAATTCTTTAAATTCTTATTTTTTTATAAATAGATATAATTTTAGTTATTGTTTGTAAATAAACATTATCGGAAGGGTATTGGAAAAGCAAAAATTAAATTCGAAAAGTTAAAAGTAGTACCTGTTTAAGGTTTAATAAGATAGCTCCCAGATTTAGATCTCTAATTTTAAAAACTGTTTTAAAAATTAGTTTTATCGAAAGATCGGTAGTTAAGTTATAACAAATCCACTCAATTGGTTGTAACTTAATTATCTTTCCTGACTCCGGTTGGGTAGTGACTCCAAAATGTTTTTAAAGTAAAAAAAAAATTGGTTTCTTTTAAACTCTAGTTGAGGGTTAGTATTAAACAGGTAGGGTTTAATATTGATCGGTTTAAAGAAGATTAATTTATAAAAACTAAGAGAAAAATCAAGTTCGACACCTATATCACACAATTAGCTAATGTTAAGTAAGTTATGTTTCAAGTTATCAATGAGTAATATATGCTTGATAGTGAGATCATTATTGCTACAAATATTACTTTCACTAATGACATGAGCCTTTTGGTTGTCTCCATACTTCCTCCATCTTTTAAGTCTAAAGATGCAAACTTGGATGTGTCTCCTATCATGTGTTTTAAGTAACTGCTATCTAAGATCCATTTGTTGTTTTTCTTTAAAGGAACCTACAAAACAAATGGTTATTTCTTTGATACTTATTTTAGTTTGAATCCTTTAGGTTTAGTTGTTGTAACGTAAACTTGTCTTTTAGGGACCCAAATGATCTTGCCTTTGTTTTTCAAGGAGAGATTGTGATGTATTGCATAAGTATGTGCAATATGACTATATCTTCTACAATAGTTATGAGTTTTATTTGAAGCCTTAATAAAGTAACTTTTATACACGTTGTACACATTTTCTTTGCTATATCCAATTTTGGTTTTGTCTAACCTTTGCCTTTATGAGCCAAGGATCTTATCTAAGTTTTTCTCTCCATCTACAAATTTTGCTATTGTTTTTCTTGAATCATGTGGGCTAGATTTTATAATTGCATTTTCAATTTCTAGCTGATCTAGCTTATCAACCATACATTCATCATTTTTTTTTTTTGCTCAAGTTTAAGTCTTTTTACTTCTTCTTCAAAATAATTATTAGCTTCCTTTAATTTTCTATTTTCATTTATCAATTCATTGTTTCTAGAACTTAGTTCTTCATTTTCTTTAGCGGATTTTTCAACCTCGATTCTTAAGTACCCATTGTCTTGTTCTAGCCTTTCTTTTGCATCAACTACTTTATTATACTCATTCTTAATAACATCAAATTCATCACCTACTCTACTCATCATTTGTTTCAAAACTTTATTCTTCCTCTGCACTTGTATGAATTCTTTCAACAATTCATCATACATATTTCTAAGTTTATCAAAGGAAGAGTTATGTGAGGTGAGGCATACTTTTTCATTGATAGCTATGGAACATGTTTCATTATTGGAGTCACTTGCATCACCATTGCTTTAAGTGGCAATCATAGCTTTCTTCCTTGACTCCTTATCGGCCTTCTTGAGCAGGAGACAATATTATTGAATTTGTCTCAGTTTTTGATAATTATAGTACTTGATGACTTCTTTCATTTCATTTTTGAACTTAGAAGATGTTCCATATCCATCCTTATCCTTCTTGATCTTTTTGTTGAATTTCATAAACTTTTTAAACTTTTTTTCCAACATGGCTACTTCATCATTATCCTCACTTTCATCTTCACTTGTGCTTTTCCTTGTGACTTTTAAAGCAATTGTCTTATTTTCTAGAGTCCTCTTTTTGTCTCTTCACCATCTCATGTGTCTTAAGTGTTCCAAGGAGTTGCTCTTTTGACATTGCATTGAGATCATGGGCTTCCTCAATTACTATTCTTTTAGCTTCCCAATCTCTTAGTAAAGACCTAAGAATTTTAGAATTTATTTTAGGATTAGTAAATGTCTTTCTAAGAACACTCTAAAGGTTGATGATATTGATAAATCTATTATGCATCTCATTAATAGTTTCATTTGAATCCATTCTAAAGTTTTCAAATTGTCTACACAATAAGCTTATCTTTATATCTCTTATTTTATTAGTTCCTTCATATGTACTTTGTAGTTCATCCCATATTTCCTTTGTACTTTTACATGAACATACCTTATTAAAGTCATTTTCATTTATGACACAATGAAAGATTTTCATAGCAACTTCATTTAGATTAAGTAATTTCCAATCTTCTTTTGAATAATTTCTTTCTTCTTTCCCTTTTATCTTAAATGGTCCTTGATCAACTACATGCGACAATAATCAATTTTGTGCTTTTAAAAATATAGTAATATTATATTTCCAATTTGGCTAATAGCTAGTGGTTAGAAGAGAAGGTTTATTAATTACTTGTCTTTCTAGAAAGCCTAATCCATTAGATGCCATGATATTTACTCTAATATGTGATTAAGCAAATAATTAGAGATTAGCCCTAATACTAATTGAAGAACGCTATGGTAAGTTCGGGGGGGTGGGTTGGGGGGCTATAAATTGAGTTTTAAGAGTAAATTGTAATTCTTTTAAAATTTGAATAATAAATGCAATAACAAATGTGATCAAAGTAGTAATGAGATAATAAAGAGTACTAGAAATAAAGAAATAGGGATAGAGAAGATCAAGCTTAGATGTAATGTGGAGTTCGGACCGCCCCATACTCTCCATAGACCCACAATCGCTTCCAATTGAAGACTTCATACTACTTTCTTAATCTTACAATACAATGCTCAATGGGCTACATAAGTTTTCACAATCACAATCACAATTACATACGATGATCACACAAGTGTAGTACTTTTCTCTCTAAAGATTGCAAATGTAAGAACTTTTAAGCACTACACACTAAGTCTCACTTGTTTGATTGTAATAAAGAGTATAAGAGAAAAAATAGTAAGTAATAGGGACAAGGAATGTAAGAGAATGTCTTTTGATTGCAATAGAATATTAGTTTTATTTTATCCTTGGTCGGGTTATCAAGCATTTATACTATCTCACTCAATTCTTCCTGTTATTGTGCATTAAATACTCCAATAACTACTCGAAATAGACTTACCGTTATGATGGTATCACCTTTTTACCATCATAACGGTAAGAAAAATAAGTACCAATACGTGTATTGTCATGCTGGTTTGGAGATTAGAATGCATTTGATCTTCTTATCTAGACCACTTCACCGTTAAACTGGTAATGCTTATGAGCTGTCAAGCCAGTATGCCATTTTCACTTGTTTTTATCTTTTAAATACAATAAAGAACATCCATACTTTACAATCCATCTTCTACAATGTTTGTAAATCTTTCAAAAACTAAATATCTTTCAAAGTTAATTGTTATTTATAATCATAATGCAAGATAATTATTCTTTTTTAATTAACTCAGTATAATGAAGTAATAACATGTTTTATTGTACACTTCTTTGTTTTGTTCTCATTAAAATCAAATAGTGAACCCTAGGTTCAACAATAGAGTGGTGGATTGGTGGGTTAGAGAGAGAAATATTTAAACCATTCCAATCGCCTAGATAGTGTTTAGAGAATTATTTTATAGGAAGTACTTCCCTCCTAGTCTTAGAGAAAGGTTAGTTGCACAATATTATGATTGCAAGCAAGGGAATCATACTGTGGAAGAATATGAAGTTTAATTCAATCTTCAGTGAGACCAACTCTAATGGTAGTATTTCAAGATAAGGGTAAAAGACATTTAGTTCAACTAGCTAAACTTGTAGTTGTCTAGTTTAGGCTACCTTCAGTGAGACCAACACCAACATTCCTAGCTTTACTCTTCCTTAGACAACAGGTGTTTGATCCTTTAGATGTCATGGGCTACATGATTTGAAAGATTGTAAATGGATTAAAGGAGTGTATTTTTCATGTAGTAAGGTTAGTCATAGCAACAAGGTTTGTATCGAGAGGATCTTACCTTGGTAATTTTGCTACATTTGTAAATAGAGAGGGCATTAAGTTGATGCATGTAATGACTGATAGGCTCAGCCAGCTATGGTTTAACAGTCAATTCAAGTACTTGTTATTCGACCCCAAAACCATACTTTAGATAGTAAACCAACAACTGAAGAACCAAGAGAGAGGGCACTAGCTAGAGTTTTTGCTTTGTAAGAGCAACTATATCAGGAGATTGTAGAGTATGATAGTATGGTAGGTATGCTCCTTATATACTCTATACCAGTTTGTATACTATCACTGGTGCAATGCACTCGTATGTGTTTAAGTTTTGTGCATGCATGTAATTTAATACCTAATGTACTAAATGATGCTTTATGTATGTGTTCACCTCTTGGCTTAGGAAAAGCCTTAGATAGAATGTGCAAAGGAGTTCAAATAGAAATCCAAGGGTGAGTCATCGTTGCAAATTTGTATGTATTATGATAGGAATCGGCCAACTGGCTCCCTCATCTACTCTTGAGTAAGAAGGCTAGTTAACATGGGTTGCCAAGTTCTTAATCACTACCCCACTCCTAAAGAAGTTGACCTATTATGTTGCTTTGATATAACCATGCTCCCGAACCATCATGAGTTCAACCTCATCCTTATACATGAGTAAGGTCAAGCTGAGCTATCTTGGAGCTCAACATTGGTTTGTCGATCCATTCTATGGGCCGTTCTCCACCACAAGTCCTCATCAACTAAAGTATAAGCTTTGAACTAGTCTTAAGAGCTCAAATTACCAACCTTAACCCTTTTCCTCAAAGTTTGTTACACATCACATCTACCGATCTCTCTTTAGAAGCTACATGTCCCACAACCCACAACCCTATTACCTGATAGTGAATATCCTCTTTTATTTTGGACGTTTATGAATTTGTCCTTACTTATAACAATTTTTGTGACATTAATTTTACCCCTTTTAGTAATTTTGTAATATGGGTTGTAACCTTGGTAAGATAGGTATAAAAACCTTGTGATAATTTGTCGTAACCATCATTGTCTCTTGCATTAATGAAAATTTTACATAATTAGTTTTCTTTTCTTTGCAAAGTGTACTAAGGTCATAAAGGACTATGGGAAAATTTAAAAAAATTTTGCTTGCTTAATATATAAGGGGGCAAATTTCTAAGAAATTTATTTCAAAAACTCAAAAGCTTAAGTGTTTAATCCAAATTATTAACATAATAACCTATCCTTTCCCCCCACACTGAAGTTGTACACTATAGTCAATGTATATTATAGCAATACAAATCAAAATAATATAGGAGAAAAAGAAAAAAAAAAAAGAACTAGGACTTCCCTAGTTTTTTGCATTAATCTTTAAAAAATTCCTGAAGTCCAAAATCCAAATTCCATCTATTCAATTATGCTTGAAGTTTTCTTTGTATCTACTAAAATGAACTGACTATAAAATGAAAAAGAAAAAGTTAACTAGACAAAATAAAACTAAGTAAAAAGACTATTGATTCATCATGAAGTTATCCTTGTAGAACTTATAAAACATAAAAATTTATCTAAAGAAAAACCAATAATAAATAAGTTAGTCAAGTACAATCATCCAAATTGAAAATTAAACAGTCTTTTTTTTAAAAAATAATAGTGAGAAGGAAATCACCGATTGTCCTCCTTCGTGTCTTCACTCTTTTCCTCTTCATCCTCAATCTCCTTTTCCTTGGTCTCTTAATTTTGGAAATGGTGATGATGGTGGTTCCTAGATGCCATGGTGAGCCAAGAATGCATCTATCTTAGTCTTAACACAATTTACTTGACGGAACAAGGTCTTTTATCTCTGTAGTATTTCTTTTTTTTTTTTTTCATTATCATCTTAATCTTAATCTTACCAAGTACTGAAGAGGATGATCCAAGTCATAGTTGAGATGATGATTTTGCCTCTCTGAATCGCTTAGGGAGTAGATCCCTTAAGGGTGGTAGGAGCTTCATGGCCTTAATTGATTCATAGCTCATCGGGGAAGGAGGCTTTAACACCTGCATAAGAGGGAGAACGTGAAAAGCAACTGTATTCTTCACTAGTTCAATGATTAAGGGACTTGCAAAAATGTACCTAGAACGACCTTTGATGACTAGGTTCCTAAGAAAGAAAGCCATCCTAATGTCTAAGTTTATAGGGCATCACTTAGCTATACTATGCAAGTATAGAATGACCCTCTCATTCACTACTCCATTACTATATTTCCTCCTAGTAAAGCTTCTAGCCAACACATAATGAACCAGTCTAAGAGATGAATCTCTCAGTTTAGAAGCTTTAGGTTTCCTCGGATCATAAACTCCTCCTGTACTCAATTGTACCCAAACTTAGCCATCACTCATACCTTATTGCAATTTATAGGGTAGCTCCTATGCTCATGAGTCCTTTAGCTCATCTGCACGCGATTGGTTTAGGGAGTTGATTCCTATCAATCAATGAGCCAATTTACAAGGAATTAACATTAGTATTTGACCCTAAAGACGCATCAACTTCATTGGTATCAGAGTATAATTTCGAGAAGAAGTGTGTGAAGTTATAGTGAAGTTTTGGTTCATGTTTACTGTTATGGCCGTTGTGTTCCTTCCGTAGCTGCTTTAGTATGTTTATATGAAATAAGTTTAGAGTTGCGAGCTGTGAATTGGAGGTTCATGCGTTTGTAAGTATTACTGTTGTTACTCTGTTTTTTGTTTTCATTGTGAAAATAGAGCAAGTGCATTTCTGTTGAGTTCAAATGAGTGTCGGGTGTTGTATTTGTTAAGTTTTCAATAGAACTTTTGAGTACTAAAGTAGAAGTATTTTTTGTGTATTATGTTGCTAATCTACTATAAAAGTGCCATATGATATTAGATTCGAGTATTCAAGGTGTTATTGGTGATCAGAGTAATGGTGCTCAAGCTGGTCATGGTAAAAATGGAAGTAATACCCTTGGGTCAGTTGATGATAATTAGTTTTGTTGAGAGTTTAGTTATTGTGATGTAGGCCAACAGGCAACAACCACTAGGTATCCCCATTGTAACCCCCAATAAAATGTCTTTGAAGGACAATATGGCTAAGGTGGACGAGCAAATCACCCAGTTCGATCCCATTGAGCTGGAGGAGCTATAGACAGACTTGTTAAACGAAGGTTAAAGTTATAAGAGATTAAGGAAGGTGACGAGGAAGTTGATGTGGAGATTGATGGAGAAGAAGAAGAAGAGACTAGGTACAATCAAGCATGAGAGCGAGGATGTCGAGCTCCTCGAGGACTTGACAATGTTAAGGTCCAAATCTTACCCCTCAGTAGAAGTGGAGATGTAGATGACTACTTGGAGTAAGAAGAGAAGGTAGAGAAAGTGTTTGACTATTATAGGTATGCAAATGCTATTAAAGTGAGACTCGCTACACTTGAATTTTTTAGATACGCTACCATCTAGTGGAAGAATCTAAATGCAGCCAGAGTAAAGGATGGAAGATGAGGTGTACAGACTTAGGAAGAGATGAAGAAATTGTTGAGAGGAAGATTTGTACCCGAGACGTACTTGCAAGACACATTTGCAAAGTTACAGGATCTTTGCTAAGGAAGCTGATCTGTTGATGACTATATAAGAGAATTTCATATGCTGATGATCCAAGTTGACGTGGATGAACTCGAAGCTCGCATTGTATCGAGGTTCATTTCTAGAATTAAATATTAGGTTTGTAATGTTATAAAAGTATAGAGGTTTCATACATTGGAAAAGTTCATTAAAGTAGCATAGAGGGTTGAAAAATAGAGGAGAAATGCTCCGAGCCAACTTAAGCCGGCATTTTCTCGAGCCCCTGTCTTGCATTAACCTATTCAATTTGAGTCAAGGAGACCTTTCTAAGCCGAGGAAAGACATGATTGACCTAATGATAATCGAGTAGACCGGCCAAGTTGAACTGAGGTTAGGCCGACCCTGAGGACATATGAGAAGGGATATACTTCTGGACGTGAGACAAGTAAGGTGAAGTGCTTTAAATGCTTAAGCTTTAGACACATGGTTGTTAAGTGTCTAAACCAACGTACCATGGTGCTCTGAGGAGATGTAATGGATAACACCAATGATAGTAAGCCAGAGGAGGAGAAGAATGTTGAAAAAGTTGAAGTCGAGACTTGTGTCTATGCCCACTAGTGAGAAGTAATGACTTTAGTACTGAGATGGGTATTGAGCTCCTTACTAAGCTCCTAGGAAGACTAGAGAGAAAATTTTGTTCCATACAAAGCGTACCATCAAAAGACAATTATGCACCATCATAGTGGATAGAGGGAGTTATACCAATGTCGTTGCATAGCCTTTTGTGCAAAGGTTAGGACTGTCGACCTCTAAGTACCTTCGACCTTATAAGCTAAATTGGCTCCATGATAAGGGTGCTTTGCATGTCACAGAGGAAGTAATCATACCTTTTAGTGTTGGGAATGTGTATAAGGATAAAGTGGTGTACGATGTCATTCCCATAGGAGCTTTACATCTGTTACTTAGAAGGCCTTGGTTGTTTAACTGACGTGTTACTTACAACGGATACAAGAATACTTATACCTTTGTTAAGGATAAGAAGAAGATTATGCTATAACCCATGAGACTAACCCAAGTGAATGAGACCCATAACCAGCTCACCCAAACTAGTAAGAAGAAAGCCCTTGTGATGAGCCAAAGAGAGCTTTAGTTGCCGAGAAGGTTGATGATCCTATGTTTCTGTTGATTAGGAGACTGTTGGAGATGAGGGATTTGGAAGTACTTGAGGAGATTCAAATGCTCATTGATGAGTTTACATACCTGTTTCTTGAAGAGTTGCCGAAGGGATTACCCCCAGTTTGAGGTATAGAACATTGTATTGATATACGATTAAGCATAGCCCTATTGAATATACCTGCAAACGGAATGAACCTAAAGTAGGTTATCGAGCTAAAAAGGCAAATGGATGAGCTTGTAGAGAAAGGATACATAAGGGAGAGCATGAATCTTTGTGCTGTAGTAGCTTTATTAGTCCTAAAGATGGATGATTTGTAGCACATGTGCATAGATAGCTGAGCAATCAACCTTATTACTATCAAGTATAGATACCCAATACCGAGGTGACATGTTAGATGAGCTTCATGACACCAAGATATTTTCGAAGATTGATTTGCAAAGTGGTTACCACCAAATTAGCACGAAACTAGGTGATAAGTGGAAGGCTTCCTTTAAGATGAGGCATGGTCTCTACAAATGGTTAGTTATGCTGTTCGAACTTACAAATACACTAAGTACATTTACGCAATTAATGAACCATGTAATGTGCCCTCTGATCAAAAGATGTGTGGTCATGTACTTCGATAACATATTGGTATATAGTACTAACCTAAATAACCACATTTAACATCTCTAAGCTATTTTTTATATTTTATGAGCTGAGAAATTATAAGGGAACCTAAACAAATGTACATTCTGTCAAGGTGAACTGATTTTTCTTGGGTACCTATTAGGAGAAGGAATCTAAGTAAATGAAGAAAAGATCCAAGCTATCTTGGAGTGGTCGATGCCAAAGAGTGTTATTGAAGTGTGAAGTTTTCATAGCCTTGCTTCTTTTTATAGACGATCTATCAAGAACTTCAGTATTATTATAGCCCCCTTGACTAAGCTGACAAAGAAGAGTGACAAATTCCAAGAGATCAAAGAAAAGCTCATTACTACCGCTATCCTATCCTTACTAGATTTTGACAAGCCATTTGAACTAGAATGCGATGCATCAAGCATTAGAATTAGTGCTGTTTTGACAAGCCATTAGTAATGCCGCATTAAACTATTTCATGTACAAGAAAGAGTTGTATTATCTTTTTTGAGCTCTTACTGTCTAGTAACACTATTTATTACTATGAGAATTTGTAATTTACACTGACCATGAATCATTGAAGCATCTTAGGTATCGAAACAAGCTTTTAAAGAGGCAAGCTAAGTGGTTAGAGTTTATGGAAGGATTTTCATATGTGATTAGACACAAGAAGGGAAGCATCAACATGGTTGCCAATGCTCTGTCACATCAACAAACTTTGTTGACTACCCTATAGACGAAATTATTTGGATTTTCACTTATCATTGAGTAGTACCCTCATGACCCCCATTTTGGTCCTATTCTTAAGTAGTGTAGAGAAGGAGTTGCCATGGGATGATATTACCTCAAATATGGCTATTTGTTTAAGGATCGAAGGCTGTGTATATTAAGTTGGTCTACGCATGAGCTGTTTGCTAGGGAAGCCTATAGTGGTGGATTATTTGGTCATTTCGGAGAGACTAAAACAACCAATCTATTGAAATGGAACTTTTACTAGCTTAGTTTGGGTAAGGACATCCATAAGGTAGTTGGTAATTGTGAAGTATGCAAAAGAACTAAGGGCAAAAGAGAGCCCTATGGAGAGTATATGCCCCTACCGACACCACCCTTACGTTAGGCTAACCTCAGTATGGACTTTGTTTAAGGTATGCCTCAGACATCCAGGGGAAAAAATTCAATCTTTATTGTAATGGATCAATTCAACAAAATGGCACATTTCATCTCGTGCCATCGAAATAATGATGCTTTATATATTACTGATTTGTTTTTGTAGGAAGTTATCCGACTACATAGAGTGCTGAAAACTATTGTTTCAGATTGTGATACCAAATTCTTGAGCTATTTTTCGAAGACTCTTTGGAGAAGACTTTGTACTGAACTTGTATTCAGCTCTAATAGCCACTCTCAAATTGATGGCCATATTAAAGTGGTGAATAAGATGCTAGGTAAGTTACTTAAAGTTGTCGTGGGGAAGAACTTAAAAGATTGGGATATGTGTTTACCGGTTTTAGAGTTCGCATACAATTGAACAATTCATAGCACTATTGGGAAAACTCCTTTCAAGGTTGTCTATGGCCTTAAACCCACTATTCTCCTAAATTCGATTGGTACCCCCATAGTTGCTGAAGAGAGTCAACTGAGCCCAAGAAATGCAAGATCTACATCAATTGGTGACAAGGAAGATTGCTAAGTTTGATCAAAAGTGGCAAGAGATTGGTAACTAAGGTCATCGAATCATTTCTTTCAAACTAGGAGACCTACTGTGGATTCACCTCATTCGAGAATGGTTTCTACACTTGAGACAGAGCAATCTATCTCCATGAGTTGATGGCCCATTAAAGGTCTCGAAGAAGATCAATCACAAAGCTTACTAGATTAAATTACCTGAGAATTATGGTATTTCCTCCACCTTCAATGTATCCGACTTAATTCCCTACTAGCCAAAGATAGAGCTTGCAGAAGTTATGACTAAACAAGAGCTAGAGACTACTTTAGATTTAAGGATAAATCTTTCCAACCCCTAAGCAAATGACGGGAATCAACTCTTCGGACCAATTATATGCAGTTGAGCTATAGGACTCCAAGGACTTACGCAAATGATATTAGCTTGAAGCCCCATTTAGGACAAGGATTCTTATTCTAACCTCCATTTTTCACTCTATTGCAAACTTGAACATCAAGCTCTCATAAGTGCCAACATAGTTTCCAAGTAGCTGAGCAAACATGTTGACCTACTGAGCATATAGGTCGACCTATCGGGCAACCATACCATGACCCAAACAGTGTCCAAGTAGACTAACCTCAAATGTCTATCAGAGCCTAGCTCTTGAGCTGACTAACATTCAACCTCAAGTCGAGCTGAACTACAAGATACCTGGCCTGAAGGGGTTTGGACATCCTTAACTAATCAAATCCGACTTGAACCAAATCAGGTCAACTTTGACTATAGATTCTTTCCTTTACCTTGTCTGAATTGTATCATACTCTAGATGTTAACCATCATGTGACACGTGTCTTCTAATATGACATTCTAAAATGATTCTTTACTTTTCCTATAGAATATTCTTTGTCTTTTTTCCCCCTCCCCTTTTAGTATATTTCATTTATTTTATCTGTAAATTATCCTTTTTGTTTTTTCATGTAAGTATTGTAACCCTAATGGGGTGAGTATATGAACCCCCATTTATTGTACGCAGACATCAATACCTCATTATTGAATACTGCAAATTTTCTTTGTGAGCAACCCTAGTGTTTTCATTAACACTTAACTCTTATCTATTTTGTTTAGCAAGGAATAGTAGCTAGCAACCCTATAATTCGAAACGATGAGTCATATTTGGTAGATTGTAGGCCGAGTAGAATCGATTGGTGTGTCACATCCAGTTGGTAGCTACTCGAATTTTGCTAATCCCCTTTTGTTTTCTATTGGTTTCTTTTTGTTGTGGTAATCCTTCATTTGTTCGACCTCGAAGACACATCATTGACATCAGTAGTTGGTCCCATCCTCTAAACTCAATTAATTGCTCCACTTGGGCATCATACCCATCTTAAATAAGCACTTCCCAACTCAAGAATGCTGTTGGACCATATTCTTTCTTTGATAACTTGGTAGATCATTTCCTTTGCCGGGATTCTCTAAAGGTCAATAATGAATGAGTGGAAGAAGTGGAGCTCGAAGAGTTCTTATGAATTGTGTGCTTTTATTTTGGCATGATTTTGAAATAAAAAGTAAAAGAAGATGTGAACTTTTAATATCGCAATGCTACAAGAGTATAATTGCCTATTTAATTAAGCAATGCGAACATTTCTAAAATCATAGATTAATGAAATTATAGAATAATTTATGATTAAATGCCATTTTTATGCACCATCTCTATTGATACAAAGTTTTGGCATCTAATATATAAGCACTTGAAAACATGTTTTCTATAATTTCCTATCTATCTATCTCATGTTCAATTGTACTAAAAGCAAGCAAGTTCTAACATGAACTTACGGCACATATGAGTGAATCTTATCATAACAAATCGTGAGTTCTAAGAACTAATCTAATTGCACTTAAAGTCAATTAAAAACAAGTTTTTCATAAACCTAACATGAGTTTCATAAATCACATGCCTATAACAATATCATGTCATCACTCAATCAACGTGAGTCTCATCACTTTTTCAACAATATTCAACACAATCCTTGTGATCTTCCTATTTTTCAATCTCTAGCTAATAAGTATTTTTTCAAGTGATTTTGATCAAATAAGAAATAAATAACAAATTTCCCTACGTTATTTTTCCTAAATCAATCTTAAAAACTAAAGCTTTTACACATGTAAGTCTCATTGTTCATTAGTAAACCCTATTTTTATTTAGAACAACAACAAATATAAGAAAATAAATATATAAGGATGAAATACATACCTTAAATTTGTTGTGCAAAACATTGGATCTTTGAAGTTTTGTAAGGTTTGAGTGATTGTGTCATGAGAGGATTGAGAGAAAAGTGAAGTTTTAAAGAGAGAGTGAAGGTATAAAATAAAATAGAAATCATTTACCCATAGCTTTTAAATTTGTACTCGATCAAAGTTAAAGATCATGGCTGTAGAGTGTAACCATAGTCCTTGACTTTTCCACATTACATTATACATTCACACTCATAAATCAAGCTTTTGAGTATACTTGTTTCCTTACAATAAAAATACACGCCATTATATTAACTATTAACTTTACTCTTACCAACGTATTCTTATGGCCTTACTTAAGCCTTTTTGAAGGAGATATATTATTATTTTTTACATATGTATCGAGGTACTATATATTTAGATAAGGAAACTTAAGATCTCTCAATTTTTTATTCTCAGCCTTTAAGCTTTTTAGCCACATTTTGTGAATGATCAAGATTCCGACTTTACTTGCAACATATTTTCTCTTATAAAAATTTTTTTCTTATCTCAATGTGATTGCTATAAGAATCCTATAATTGTCACACTATAAATTTATTCAAGCCTATTATTGTGTAAATATGAGTAACACTTTTCAAATCACATTTGCTTAATATAATTGAAATCTTTGCATGTTCACTTTATTCTTTAGCAAGAACATTTATCTATTGAAGCTTTTCAATACTATTATTCTCAAATCAAACAACTTTCTCTTTTTCATCATTATTCACAATTCATGGATCCAATCTCATTCACATTGTTAAGATTTATTTCCAAAGCTCATCTCAACTTCTTCATCACCTTAAAAGTTATATTACATATAAATGCTTTCACATTTTGAATATATATTTAATTTTCGATCTCTCTCAAATAAGAATACAATTAGAGTCTCTAATATGACATTTGATAACCCATGCAATATCATTATCAGCATTATCTTATAAGTCAATAACATTTACTCTAAAAGATTGATTACATTCCGAAGTATAAAACATTAAGTAATAAAGCAGTAGTAATTTAATTATATCACCTCATTATTCACCTCTAAATCCAAATCATCAGTCCTTATTTAGGTTACATCTCAGGATAACCAATTTTAGTGTTCGAACTCAAACATCTAGTTGCTGGTTTGAAACTATTAAGTCATTGAATCTTCCACGTTAGCCTTTAAGTATTGAGACCAAGAATTATTATCTCAAAAGATTTTCGTTCATAAACTCCCATGTCTTTCATACTTATATTTATTAAGTTAGCCAACCTTATACCCTATCTTTTACCTTCTGAATTTTATCATTTTAGAGTCGAAGTACCTCTAAGTTGACATTCCACTTCAATTTCTACAATTTATACTCAACATAATTATTGTAAGATATCTTCTATTTTACTATTTATAATAGTTACTACACTTTCTTATTCTTTACCATTTACTTTCTTTTATTTATAAGACTCTTAGCTTTTTGGAAAATTGATTTGAGGAACTATTCTGTCATTGATATTCATGGTCAATGTATACATAATCTCATATTTGAAACCGATTTGTTTGATGCTCTTCTCGATAAACACCTAAACCTTTTGTTTTCTTGCATCATTTCTTAGATTTCCTATAAATTTCAAAGTGTAAAAACTAAGGATATACACTTACTATTATTCTAGAGATCATATGATGGATCATTTCTATTCATCTACATTATTGCTTTTGATATCACATTTTATCCCTCTTTCAAATCACAATTTACCATTCAGAGATCTATTGCAATTTGTATCATCAACATCTATTTGTGCTATTCAACTCAATTTTCTTATTACCTCTTAAGTCATATATAAATCTCAAAGTCACATAACTGAATTTATATATTTGGTCTTATTCTCCATTAACTATGAGTAAAATTAAAATTTAAACTTCAAATTCTATTGCTTGCATGATCACATTATCATAAAAGCATTTGCATGTTGACAACATTCACTTTATCAGATTAATTATACGTATTAACATGATTTGCCAAGTGATAAGACAATAATAATTCAAATTTATCATCTTAGTATTCACATTTACATGCAATTACTGTTTCAAATCTATAACCAAATCTTATAATAACCAATAGTCTATAATTAAAATTATAACCACGAATTACTAGGATCATTACATCTCTATTCCAAATATTCATGATCAATAGTCTATAATTAAAGCTTTCTAATACATTACTGTCATATAATATTCTATAAATGCGGATTTAGGGATGCTTACTTATCTACAATTCTAACATTTTATGTTTTACATCTCTAAGTTTCTTACATTATTTCCTTGATCATTTCAAATTGGTTTCTACTATGATTTGCAACTATTATTTTTTGTTTCTATCTCTATCACTACATCAAACCACTTTAGTTAATTTTGAAAGATCTATTACTTCTTATCTCCAATCAATTTGTTATACTTTATTATCAAGTTCTCATCTTAAAACATAAACTCTTAAGTGTTAACTCTATTTTACCTTGAATTCTCATTGTCCATCTTTTCTCATATCAAGAGTTAATTATCACCAAACTTCCGTATTAGCAACGCCTGATCAAAGCTTCTTGTCTCCATTTTTTTTTTTTTTGAAATCTTCTTGTTCTTTACTTCATTTTCTAACAAATTTTAGTATATATATTAATTGATCTTTTCTATGATTCATAGCAATCATTTCTACTATCATTTTCGCTACAATTCAATTTGCATTTTCTAACAATCCCAGCTAAACTTATGAAAGTTATCATTATTCCCTCTTTTTTCTTCCTCTAATGTAACATCTTTTATTAGTATTCATGCAAAGCTAACATCTCTTTTAGTTACTATTAATATCATAATCAGGATCCAACATTTTCATCTTGTATCTATAATAACTTATCTTATGTAAACTTTCTTTATTTGTTTTACTTAAATTATACCCTTTGGTATTATTTCCTTTCTGCGTCTTATATCATCCTATACCAGAATCTTTTATTTTTCACTTAATTTAATCTACTAACTTCACATCACATTTTCTATCTCTTAACATTCTTTGCCCTTTTCCATGTTCCTTACGCATATGGATCGCTTATATCCTCTTCATATACAATATTATTAACTTTGTGGACTTCTCATCAAGACCGTTGTTCATTTTTTCTCTTTTTTTACATTAATATTTAATTTGTTTACTACTTGAAGAGATCTACACTAGTCATCAATAAGAGCCTTCTATCAACATATTCTTTGAATTCAAAAGAATGAGTGCTTCATATATTATACAACATATGAACATATTTATCTACCATGCATATCAATCCTAACATGAATAATTATAGTTATGTCACCATACTTAGCTATTGAACATAACAAGCATATATAAAATATAGATTATATATAAGAAACCTTCTACTAAATTTTCTACAACATTTCAATAAAAAATTCATATTGTAAAGAACTTCAATTACATCTTCTATAACATATTACTCTTACTTGCTTATATATAAGAGGTTCGACATTATTCTAAGATTCAAATCTCATGCTTATTATTACATTGCCATTATTTCTTTCATTTGTTGTCAATTATCAAACCAGGACTTCACTCTTTTTCGCTCAAATGTACCAAATATTTTCCATAAGACGTGCTTTATGGTTATCCTTAGCCTATGCTTATGATCCTCAAACCTCTACAAATATCTTAATGATCCACTCTATCTATAAATTAGTCCACATGATCTATAGAAATAAATTAATCATATGATTCATGTAACACTTATTTTGATTTTCCTAAGCTTACCACAATTCTTTTCTCAAAATGATCGTAACCCATTGGATTCCCAAGAATTTCTCGAACACTCTTTAAAGTTAACCTCAACCTATGATATTTCTTAATCATTATGTAATCATTTCACTTAAGTATACAAAATCAGATCTCCTAAATATACCTTAACAACAATCCTTTACTTATATCCTTGATCCATAAATCTCCAAAAGTACCCTAAAGGTTCACTTAACCCATCTTTAAATCAAGGGGAATCCATAGGAATTTCTTAATCTCGAGATTCATATCATATTTACTTATTCTTTACATTCTTTCGTCCTTATCGGTAGATAATGTTTTAAGTCTCTTTTGATAATTGTTGATCTATTTTCATAGATAGCAAGATTTAACATAACTAACCTTAGCCAGCTTCTATACAGCAGTTTCTACAAAACAAGGCAAAAAATAACTCAATTCCTAGCTACTCCACATTTTACACGTCTTTAGTTCTATGGTCCTTGACAAACGCTTTAATACCACCAACTATAATGCAATGCCTCGCCTCTTTAGGCATCTTCTTTTACTTTTTCCTTCTAATTATCTCTTGGTGCCAACAAACGATTTGCTACATGCCATCTCCAAGTTAAAGATACGATGGAGTTAACTTGTTTTGAGTATAACAAATCTCAATATATATATGGAATCATCAAACTTTTCTTTATTGATAATAGATATCACTTGTGAAAATTTTACGACATGGGCCTACCATAAAGTATCATATGTCAATTATTCCAAAAACATTCATAATCCAATTCATGACTATATCATTGCACTCAAGTAAATTCATCAAAATCTATTAGGTAACATGGAGATCTTCTTGATTGTTAACGTCCTGGTATCAACAGGTAATCTTCTAGCTAAATGTTCTCTTGCCCCGTTCTAGTTTCTAAGTCCTATCATTTCTTGTTTTTTGTGACCTTACCTGTTGATGCATAAACTAACATTCCCTCAGCTCTCTTTGAGTTAAGTGAGAGTAGATAAACATAAACAACGTACAACAAATCTAATAATAATTATAATAGGATTAGATGTTCTAAACATGTAACAGTAGTTACCTAGCCAAGTTAATTAATAAGAAGCATCTTTAATAAATAATGACATATTAGCAATTAGATATTTTTAGCCATATTACATCAATTCCCAGCCTAAAAGTCTATTGATTGGCTTACTGAGCAACTTTTAAGTAAGTATATTTGTCAAGTAATGGTATAGAGGACACTAAAGTTTAGGGTTGTTGATCCCATAAGGACTGAACACATACTCATTTGTACTAAATTACTCTACTTAAAAGATAATAACAATTGTAATGATATAACAAAGTATTAAAGTAATATAAACAAACAAGAAATAATCAATAACTAACGACTAATAATGCGAATACCTAAATAACCATAAATAATGATATATAGATTTTAATCATCAAGAGATTAACATGTAGTACCCTAAGGGGTCTAATATATTCCTTATCCCTATTAACCGAAGGAATTCAATCACCAAAATTAATATGAATCATTTTTTATTGATTTATTATCCTAATTATATTCTACCTGAATCACTTCTAGAGTAGAACAAATTAGAATAATATTAAGAACATGAATTTCATACATAAATAAACAATCTATTAAAATTAATTATGTAAGAAATTTATAACTTATCTTTAAACTTATAGCAAATCTCTTCAATTATGATAAATTTATTTATGTATTAGCTTTACGACTTCAATATATAAAATCTAATAATTAAATTAAAATTCTAGCAATAATAACATAATCGATACAAACCATGTAATTGAATTAACAAAAATAAAAGAATTTTGTTAGAATAATTGCAATTCAAGTACGCTACATATTACCAAAAGGTTTACAAGTCTAGATTAGGCAATTTTACTCTACATACATGATAAAAACAATAACTTTTATGATGAAAGTGAATAAAACCCTGAAGAACACTGAGGAGCTCTGCTTTCTTTTACCTTGGTATCTCCTCCCCCTTTATTTTTCATGTTTCACATCTATTTATATGGCTTAGACAAAATAAACTTCAAATGATAAGCCATTTAAAATCATAGCAAGAACACAGGCATGGAGTCTAGGCGTAGACTACTCCCTGTAAGAACTCTTCGAGAAATTGACTTAAATTAGATTATGAGGGGATCATGACCACAAATTATAGTCATGGAGTGTGAGCATGATCTTACAATTAGTCAAAAGTTCTTGAAACTTCACTTAGAAATTAAGGATGCAAGCTTCATGACTAAGGAATACGGTTGTCAAATGCAATCATGATCTTCCTCCTCTCTTGATTCTTAGACAAATCCTCTTTAGCACTTGCTATGCTTAAATCATTCTTCAATATTGGTGAAATTCTCCTTGAAAATCGTCTAGATTCCTTTCTTTTCACCTTATTGCTTCATCAAAGTCTTGAAATCAAGAAATGACTTAATTTAGTGGCAAAATCGTGAAATTATATAAAAAATAACTCAAAATAATCAAGAAAATAACAGAAGAGATGAATGTAAAATTATACTCATCATATATGTAAGGAATACGTACAATGCTTATGCACGTGAGTAAATGCATTGGTATTAATATACTAGCTCAACCTAGAGTAGCTAGAAGTTGCCATGGGATCCTTGAATTATTTAAGTTTAGGGTAACACTACATTATGTAGCCGAAATGATAGCCTAAGGGAAACTACATGTATTAGCCAGAAAAACCTACATGTAGCTGGCTTAATTGAAACCACAATAAGTGGCCGCTTGTTTCCAAGTGCTCATTTGACTTAGCTTTCGTATATGCCCAAATTCCACACTATTTCGATTATTTATCCTAATTTCTATAAAAACCTAAGTTTTCCTTCGTGAACTTTCCTAAGCTCATAATTTGGCTAAAGAGTGTAAATGAGGGAGGTTTAAGGCTTTTATAATGGTTTAGGTGGGAGACAAAATTACCAAGTGTCAAGTTGCTTTCAAAACCATAGTCTCCCCTTGATTTGCTTTCGAAAACCATGTGTCTCGATGGTTTTGGTTTTTAAATCCATGAGTAGCTATTGACTTCATCAAAACTACCTTAATTATTTTATTTATTTATTACTATTTTATGCTTTCTCCATATCAATGCAAGCTTCTATAAGGGGATTTTTAGGCTTCTACAAGGCTTCATTCTAAATAATAGTTCCTCTTTATTTATATATTTTTAATATATAAATTATATTTACCAAGAATATATCACTTTTAAATAACATTTCGAGTCTAGTCATAAGATGACTTTCAGTTTCAATCAACATGAGACTTTATTTAATTATTTATCATATGCGTATTATCTTAGTGGTTTAACTTCATGAAATAACTTATTCCAATCTTTCTAGCCTAGTTATAAAGTTTCATTTGATTTTGTTGACGCCATCTAAAGCCCTAAATTCAGGGGTTCGAAAACCTAGGGTATTATAGTAAAACTTTGTCCTTTTGCCAACTTTTGGATGTTATTCTCCATAAACTCCAATCAAAACATCTTTATTTAGGCTAAGAAAAAAAAAATTCAAGACCTATCAATTGTCATGACCTTTTATGCTCCTACTTGCAATGGCATGGTCTATATTTTATCTTAAGGCTAATCATATGGTATGATCACTTGATGGTGGAAAGCCTCACTTAGAACACCTCTTACAAATACCCATAAAAGAAAAAAGAAAAAAGTCAAAACAATAATATTGAACTAGTACTCTTTTCTATTCTAGGGCATTACTTCTGTATAATGGTGGGATCTAGACAAAACTAATATAAAAAGACACATTTATTGGCACTACTACCACTCACCATATTATATTCAACCGTCATACAATGTAGAAAGACCATGAACCTATTTAGGAGTTTTGAGAATACTTATTTGAAATGAAATAACATGAGATGAAAAAACAACTAAAACAACAAAATAATAGCTAAGTTTCTCAACTAAATTACTCTAACATAAGTTGATAAGTGGGTTGGGGTTGATAACATGGGTTTTGGATAGGGTATAGAGAAATGGGTTGTTGACGGAAAGAAATGAGACCGATTTGTTTTAAGACTAACGAAGCTAATGAGTATTTAAAAGTTTCAATTTGTCAAAACATAAACACCTAAATTGTAAAAATTAAAAATATATATGGCCAAAATAGAAAAACCATATGAATACACCTACCTAAAGTGTAATTTGACCTAAAAAATATTTTGTTTTCATTAAAATAAATATAACTTAAGAAAATTATTTTGAAGTAAAATCTTAGATACTTCTTATTACAAATTGAATAAAACACACATAGACTTCCTCTATATTCTTAAAGTAGTATATTTTGAAAGAGGGAAAAAATTACAACTTATACGAACTTTTGTCTTCCTCTATATTCCTAAAGCATTATGTTTGGAAAGAGGGAAATAATTATAAAGGAAGGAAAGTGGGGAAAAAAAAAAGAGAGAAGAAAAAAAAATGAAAGGAAATATTATAAATTGTTTGTTTTGATTAATAAGGAAAAAAAAAAGAAGAAGAGGGAGATTTGGTAATATAATTTTTATTTTATTAAAATACTATAAGAGTTATTATATTTTTGTAAAAAGGTAAAATTATCCCTTTGATTAAATTTGCTCTAAAATTTTTTCCAAGTTTGAGGGTAATGCTTTTTATGGGATAGTAGATAGTTTTCTTCACCCCTTCTTTTCGTTAGGAAAAGCAAATTTCTTTTGTTCTCTATCCTTTCCATAATCTAAACATTTTCCACCCTTGCCACACTTTCTTCACCACGAATCACCATTTTACCCATTTTCCTTCTTAAAAAAATAGCCAAACACATTGTAACATTCGCTTTGTATTAACTAAACATGAAAAAAGACTCATTTCTTTTCCATTGATTTCCTTTCCTTTATTTTATTTTCTATAGCTTTCCATCCATTAGATTTATGTATTCATGGTCTATTCGTGTTTTCTACGGGATCAATCTCATCATTAATTTTACTCTTGATTTGTACTCTTTCAATAGTGTGTTTGGATTAGTAGAAATTAAATAAAACTAATGAAAAAGGGTGGAAAGTTCATGTTTGGTAACTTAAAATGAAAGTGAAAATTTAAGGAAATGAAGTGAGTGGAAAGTTATCTACTTTTAAAGTCATCTTGTTTCTCTCCAATTTTGGAGAGAAAGCGGTGAAAATGGGTGAAAATAAATTGAAGTTGTAAAAACACCCCTATTTATGTATATTTACTAAATAAAAGTAAGGGTAATATTATATATTAAATTACTCATTTCCTTTCATTTCTTTCTTAAATGTCCAGACACAAAATGAATCAAACATTTTCATTCTTTTCATTTCCGTCCTTTTCATTTCTTTTAATTTTTAGTGATTTCTATTAATTTTGTCCCTTCTTAAATTTGAACTATTAATCATACTGTACCCTCAAACCCTACTTGGTCCTGTTCTTCTTGCTCCTCTCCCTTCCATCTCATTTGTATCCAATCATAGCCTTAGCAATCTCTCAATTTAGGCTTCGCATGTGCCCTTGCATGACTTTTTGTTACTCTTGAGAAAGCTATGGAGAACTCTACTTCGAACTGCCCCAAATGTAGGTATGAGTACCTTAACCCAAGTCCCAAAATTGTATTTTTTTTTTTTTTTTGTAAAAAAGTTGAAAACTTGAGCCACGATGATCTTTGGGTATTACCACATTCTTGTGAAGAAGTTTGTGATTGGCCATTAAGGAATAAACTATAGACATTTTGTTTGTTGCTTTGCCATCCCAATCTATATTGTTCGTGCCAATAATTAGTTAGGAGCAGGTACTTTTATAGCGATAGTATAGAGCATGTGCATTGATGTGGGTTCAAGGATTTCTCTTGTGGGAAGAAATGTAGAAGGCTTTTGGGTTTTAGGGCTCCTAGATGTAGTTCAATTTGTCATGAGGGGGATTTTCCACCATGTAAGGAATGTGGTGTTTATAGGTGTTGGTATAGGAAGAAGGTTAAAGAGGGGGAGTGTTATGAGAGGGATTTTAGGTATGAGGAACCATAAGATAAGGCTTTGCAGTGAGGGAAGTATATTTGTGAGAGGGTATCACTATGGGTAATGTGGGGGTTATCCTCTTTAAGAGGAAGTGTCCTTATGGAAAAAAGTGTACGAGGGGTTAGCTTGTAATGTGAATGTGCTAGTGTGACATGGGAGAAAATGTTGACCTGTAAGATTCACATGTGCTACCCATTGAAGACCATGTATTGAGACATGTAGAATTGTTGTTTCCAAGTTTTGTAGATGTGGGAGCATGAAGAAAGAGATAAGAATGTGCATTTTTGCTTAATAGTTCTTGGTTCTTATGTGAAGGTTTAATTTGAAACAGTTGACTTAAGAATAGGTTCCTTGCTAACAAGATTTGTTGTATGATAGGAAGTATTCAAGAATGCAAGCATATGGGCATCACGCTTGTAAGCGTAATATGAGATTGTGGGCATCATGCTTGCAAGCGTTACTGCTGTGATGGGGACTATTCTCCATGCTTCGAGGTGTGTGTTTGTGGTTCTATTATGTTCTTTTGTTTAGGTTACCTACAGTTGATAGATAATTGTATTTACTCCCTTTTTGAATTGTGACAGGAAGCTTAGATGCAAAAACCACAAATGTCATTCACCATTTCACAAGTATGTGATAATATAATATGTATATAAATCATTAAGGTTGATCTCCATGTTGAAAATGTGTTGATAAGCTTGAGAAGTTGAGTTATCATGTGAAGCCATCTTGTTCATGAAGAATGATACTTGAGGGTGAAATCTCGGTATCCTAGTTTGGTTAAGTCCATTCTAAGGTTATTTGGTTTCCTTATTCTAAAGGTTCCTATGCTCCTTGTCTTATGATGGCGACAATTTCATAAGCATATGGCTGGATGCACTACGAGGTGAGGCGGGTTGTTCTTTGTATGAAATGCATGAGTTTAGAAGTTTCTCTTCTCCTTCTTCTTCCTATAGCAATTGATCAAGACCCTTTTGGGTGGAACCTTCAATTTACTTTTTTGGTGTATAATTTAGTTGTTTATTGTTGCATTCACTTCATCTCAATTTTTTATAGGCACTGATAGATCATATATATTGTTTATGGGATTTGCCATGCTTACATGATTACATGAAGGTCAGAACTAGTTTTTAATGAAATGTTAATAGTTTTCTAGATTCATTAAGCTTTAGATTTTGAAAGATACATTGCATGGTTAAGCTTGATACGTTCCCTTTAGTATACTACCGTAGCATTTGCAAATGACCTTTCCAATTTATTAACTTTAATGAGAGATTTGTGTTATGATGCCAATTCCTTTCCATCGCAATAACATCCAAATAAGTTGAAAAACCTTCGGTTTTAACAAAATTTTCTGTGGATGCTTTCTATTCAAAGATTTTGGATAGAAGGCTGACTATGTATGATTCAGTTTGCTCAAAGACTAAAAGGATTCTTTGTCTAGGAATTAAGATGATTGTTTCCTTGTTGCATACCTAGTGTCAATTACAACTTACACTTAGCCTCTTTGAGATAGCAACAAGGCTTGCTTTTACATAACAAGATGCAATTAGGTAGAGATGTAGTTGCTGTTACATAATTTATGCAGTCAACTCATAGCAAATTTTTCTCCTTATTAATGGGCTTCTCCTCCTCTTAAACAACCAATTAATCTTTTAATTTGTTGTCTATATTGAATTTTCAAGTTAAAAGAAGCTCAATTGCTAAGTGACATGGACATTTTTGATGAAAAATTTATGAAAGTTAGGTGAGACTTTTCCAATGCCCTAGCCAATCACTGTCATGATCCAGCAGCCTCCCCAATCATGGAGACAATCAAAATTACCACCATGAACTTTCAGGCCATTAACTCATTGGTTGTATTCCTTAGTCTAGATGCTATGCCACTTGATCCTGCACTTAGATAGCTTAATTAGCTTCCATTTCTAGCTCACAGAATTAGTAGGTTGAGTCTTGGTTCCTAGAAAATGCTTAGACTAGGAAATCAAATCCAATCATCTAAGACTCGCTGACAAGCTATTCCTTAAGTAAGCACTTGACTGTGTTCATTTAAATATCTATTTTACAACTTATAGTAGTTAGGTAGTAAGGTAGTTGAATGGGCTAGATCTTTTTTCCTCATTTCTTGAGTTGGGTTTTCATTAATGACCAATCAAAGTCTTCATTCCTTAGTAACAACCTTGAGGACACCATGAAAGCTGATCCTTAACATTGCCCTTCTTATTATGATTGTAGAGCCTATCAATAGACCTTTGGATAGATAGTGGATGGAGGATATCTTACTAGCTTTGCAATTGGATTAAGGAGTGATAATGACTTTCCACTTCTTATGAACCTCTTGGCAATAATGATGATATAGATCAAATCAATGAATATTAGGCTCATTCTTCTATAGTCTAAGGTTGTCTTGTCATGCTAAAAACAATTTATCCAAAAGTGACAAAATCTTTTTGAGTGGATGTCCTTCCGATTTAAGCTTTCCATTACCATTTTAAGGTAGCAGTTTGATGTACTTTGAAATGCTTAGGACTTCCTTTGGACTCCTTATTTCAAATTGGTGAAAGTATGGAAATATGTCAGATAATATTAAGAAAATAGTTAGTACATGGGGAGTTAGAATATATTTATCCAACTAAGGATAACAAAACTAAAATAAATTACATGAATTTATCTAAAAGAAAAAGGGAAAAGAAATTAACCAAAAGTATTTTCCTTGGTTCAGATTATATGAGACGAAGTTTAATTGGTGGATTGAAATATTTCCTCTTGTTCAAGAGGGTTTTGATGATTTAGGAGAAAGAATCTATCTTCCATGGCTAAGCTCTTCATTGTGGCTTTGGAGGTTTCCTATTGTCTTTTTCTTAGATATAGTGGAGATTTCATCATCGGGAGTATTGTTTGGCCAATTTTTTGACAACCTGTTACAAAGTGGATTATATAGCAACAATGTTAACTCCCAGTGTTTTTGAAGCATCGACAATACTATTTTTATTTATTTTGTGGTGCCAAAGATCTTTCCGCACTTCCTATAGGACTGCTTCTTAAAGATGTCTAGCTGTATTTTTTAAAATTCCCTTACTCACTACAGTAGATTCTCTTAGAAAGATCTCTCTCTCTCTCTCTCTCTTTTAAAATATTTTTTAGTTGGACCATTTAGAGATTAAAGTACTTTAGAAGGTTGGAAGTCTTCTGTATGAATGCTACCCAACTGCAAAGTCTTTTGCATCAATGCTTTTCTCGATACCTTTATTAGAAATGTTTTGATTCGGTAGCTTCCTTCCATTACTTTGTTCTTGTTCTTGTTCTTTAATTAAATATGCCTTGTCTGGCTCTTCTAATTTTTCTAGTTAAGCCATAAATGTTTTTTTATGATTAGTTTACTACTATAATCTTGTAGATTGAAGTGGGTAATAGTCCATTGTGAGTGATTCCCTCATTAACGCATTAAGCATGTTTCTTGTTTCTAAGATGGGTTTGACAAACAAAAATTAGAGTTATTTACTATAGTTTCTCATGAAGTGATGTAGTATATTAATCTTCTATTTTTATTCACTTTTTTTGTTTTTAATTTTGAAGTTCTACCATAATTAATATTGAGTTAACCAAACAAATCATAATATATCTGAAGAAGCTCTTAGATTGAGAGATGTAAATTGTTTATAAAGTTTAATACGTTTCATCGATTGCATCAAGTGCCTTGTGGCACTGAAATGGACTAAAAGCCCCCAAAATACTGTAAGTAGTGTCAAATCCCTCAGTTGTGCAGGCATGCATCATTTTAAGGTATTGTTTTTCCATTTATTGGTTTCTTAACTGCTATATCTTGGAACGATCAAGTCTTCTACTAAAATGTTTTCCCATGTTCTATCTTGGAGTGTATGCTAATATGGTGTCCTTCCTCCCTCTTTGCTTATTTAAAAAGCAGGTTTTCTTTCCTTACTTCTCCCCTCTCTATATCTACTTTTATTCCCTATCTATTTTGGGGAATCTCTCTCTTGAGTTAGGTCTTGCAGCTTTTAAGTATACCTTTAATTTAATTATATATGAAGTCTTTTAAGGTTGTTTCCCTTGAATAAATAATACACAATTTCTTTATTTTCATGCCACATAAATGCCACTATGGTGCATGTAATCCATGTAAGTTGGCATGTGATGAATAATATCCTTATGGTCATAAGTGAAAACTAAGGTTTGAACTTTTCCTCCCCCCCCCCCAAGAATGAATAGTGTAAAAGCTGTCTAGATTGGAGCTTACATGTCCATTCTTGTAATGTTGTTGTTGTTCTTCCTCTCTTCCCCCCTTTTTTTTTTCTTTTTCTTTTTTTTTTTTAAATTTTTAAATTTTATTTTCCTCCCTCAGAGTCATGGGCGTAGACCTCCTCTTAATCTCAAATTTGTCGTAAAGCCAACAAAGAAAAAATCAAATAACAAAAGCGAATTACTCTTAGAACTCCATGCCCTCTATGTCCAGAGCTTCCATGAATATCATGCATTGGTAAGCATATGGGAGCTAAAAGAATGGTGAGTTTTACTCCTTTTGTTATTTAATTTTACTTAATTTTATACTCGTTTTGTGTAGATGGATCCTATTTCATTCTTGTTTGCTAACTGCATCTATACCTCTACACAAATGCTCTATTCCAATGCAACCAAGTTTTTATGTGATAATATATGTGGCAATCCTTTACCTTGTGGAAAACATTTCTATACTAAAACCTACCATGCTTTGAAGAGTCCATCTTCCATGACAGTACAGATTAGAGGTGGTGAATCTTGTGAGGAATGTACTCTTTCATGCTAAAATGTATGCCCTTTGGAATTGTTTCCATTTTGTTTACATCACATTCCATGTTTCCATATTTTAATGAGACAATATTCTATGACTTTGAAATTCACCTTTGCTGGTTGAAAGAATTAATCTTAATATTTCTTTCTAACTTTATTTCTTTCATTGACCAAATCATTAGTGATTGAAGCCTTTTTTTTTTAATAGGTAAGATGAGAAAATTTCAGTCACATCAATCGTACATGGGAATTGTTAGATATTTCTTATATATTTTGAAAATAAGGAAAAGGGACAAATGTTAATAAATCATTAAGATTATAGGCATTCAGAAGGGTTCACAGAGTTTAATTTCATAAATCTAAATTGTCTTCAGAAACTTATTCAGAAGGTCTGACTTAACTTTAAAAAGAAAATAGTCCGAAATTTTTCAAAAAGTATTTTAGAAACTTTATAAGCATAAGTGGTATAACACATCATTCAGAAGTTGGTTCACAAGCCTCTAAGAAAGGAAGAATTAACACTTTTCAGAAAGTCATTTAGAAGGTTGATTCGGAAACATATGACATTTTTTTTTTAAATTTGAATTAATAAAGGCCTAGCTCCACTAAATTAAGTGTATTGAGGAAATATACTTAATCTCGTTTCATTCTAGATGGAATCATGATTCGTGGGGATTTTTGAGCGAATTAATTTTTGAAAAATCAAGATAAGTACAAATATGGATAAGGATAAGGTTAAATCAGATTTTATGGAAATTCAAATTTTGAATATGAGTTTTATTCATAAGTTTCTATTAAGGCATAACTCCCCAGCAAACTCAAATCAAAAGATTATTTGGTGGTTACAGATTAAAGTTTATTTGATTTAAACAAAATAAGGAGAGTTGTTTTGAAATTCAAACAATCGAGATCTTTTCAAAATATCAAAGGATTATTTTTAGCAAACTAGTGGTTGGATAGGTATGAAAAAGGTAATCTTCAAATTTTTAACTGTTGGAGGATTTCAATATAAAAGAGAAAGGATTCAAAATGTCTATAGACGACTCTAAAAAAAGCTCTCGCAAAACAAAAAAACGTGATCAGATTATACATTCTGAAAAGTTACATAAAGTCCTTTAGATACTTTTACAGAAAGTTGCACCAAAGTAAACATTACAACAATCATCATTTCTCTTTAGAGCAAAATTAAACGAGATCCATACATTTTGTTCTCACTTATAATTTGTAATTTTTATTTATTGTTTGAGTGTTGAAGTATATTTATACATTATAAATCTATATTAGCCTAGATTACAGAAATGTTAGATAGGCAAAATAGAGTATTATAAAATCCTTATGTGACAAGTGCTTATAATCTCTCTGTGATTTGATTTAATGAATCAAGTGGAACGGCATTAGTGAAGTAGATTGGGTTCCTAATAATGGAGTTAGAAAAGAGCAATAAGTAACAGGCCAAAACTCTATAAAATCCTTATCTAATATACTCCTTCCTTACTCTTTTAATTTGCTTTATTAATTGTTGTGTATTAATTGTTAAACATCATTATTTAAATTTTATTTTTCCTACACCAAAAAAGTTTTCAAAATATTAAAGATATTCATTTAATCCATCTCCCTTACCTCTTGATATCTTATACGGGACCAATATAAATTATACAAAAAAACATATTAAAACCCTATAAAATCAAGCAAAGTATCAACACAACAAAGGGATATTAAGCTTGATCAAATGGCCATACAATACTAAGTGCTCCAAGATTAATAAAGACAACAAAAAATAGATCAAAAAAGAAGCTTTACAGGTGTAGCAATCAGATCGACCCATCTCATGTTTCACTCCTTTGAAAGATAATAACAACCTATAGCAAAATTTTCTTTTGGAAAGCATCTAACTGTTTGACCTTTCACTAGAAAAGTCAAAAACATGCAAAGGAGATGAACCTGACGCCCTATCCCTAGTAGAGGTCGAGAAATCACCACTGTTAGCGAGAAACTCCTCATTTATATTAGGAACCTGCCGTCCCAAATCATATGGATCCTATTCGGCAGTAGGAGATAAAATATCGAACCTGAA
This sequence comes from Lumnitzera littorea, assembly GCA_024138015.1. Lineage (NCBI taxonomy): Eukaryota > Viridiplantae > Streptophyta > Magnoliopsida > Myrtales > Combretaceae > Lumnitzera > Lumnitzera littorea. The sequence goes on from JAMXBB010000005.1 coordinate 92,854,205, forward strand.
AGAGGTAGGAATAAGAACTGAAATGACAGTGGGCTCAATCGCTTTGCCTTTGTCAGGAGTAATAGGTGCTTTTGACTTAGGCGACTTAGATTTCTTCTTTTCCAAAACTATGCCTAATGGAGATGAACCTAGACGGATCGGCACCATCTTTAGACGAGTCAACAGCGTGGGGGTCCTTTGCTGCTCCATACTCGTTGTCTAGACTATTAAGCACGTGACATCTACTGTCATTATGGCCAAATACTTTGCACCAAGTGCATCTTGGATGAGGATATTGGTACTCTACATCTGCTTTATGCCTTGAAGCATCTGCATGTTCCATCTCAAAGGACTTCAAAAAATCTCCATCAGCTTCCATCTCCACCGATGCTCTAACATATTTAACTCGTTCATTTGTTGCCGTAACTATATCCACTTGAAGGGTTTTACCAATAGCACTAGCAACATAACCTACTCCTTCAAGATGCAAGAGTTCCATGGGAATGCCTCATAGCTTCACCTAAATCAGCATTTTCTTCGACTAAACTCGAGATAATGATATACCTATACGCCATCTCTCTAGGATCAACAGTTGGCCAGCAAACATCTTCGGTTGCTGCAGCACTTTTGACAAGGAGTCGTTATTAACAAATTTGAAGAATAATACCCACAAAAATTTATAAGGACTTCCAAAAGGCCCTCCTTATTCCAAGAAGCCATGGCTAGCTTTTAAACAAGAGGGAAAGCTAAGATTTTTCCTAGGAAATACCCCTTAAAGAGTGTTTTTCCATATCTTCTCTCCAATCTCAGAAGCAGCTCTTGTAGGCTTTACCACAATTTTTCCGCCATCCGTAGAGGGGGGGAAATAAGTAGGCCACCTTGACCATGGAACTTGCTTCATGTTCAAGAGATGGGGAAACAACTTTCGAATAAGAAGGGCCAGAAAGGTGGTTTTGGGATAAGTGGCTTTGTGAAACTACTTTACCACTATTTTCAACTTCTTCAGCAACTTTTGCCATGGCCTTGTAACGTTCCATCACTAAGGGATTCTGTACTTTCACTCAAATAGGCAGCTGGTTTACTATCTTTTTGGTTAGCAAAAGGGATCGAGATACTAGAAAAAGCAACTTTTTAAAATTTTTTTGTCTTCTTCTGGTCGGCCTTTTCAGACCCTGACAAGCAGAGTCCTTACGTCCCACGCCTCTCAAAGGTTCTTTTCATCCAAAACCACTCTAATTGTACTGGAATCCAAACTATTCTTCTTGTTCGATGAAGAGCCATCCGAAGGGGGAGAACAATCAGCCACTGTCTTCTTCCTCTTACCACGGGAAGGAGTGCAAGATGCTAGAATTGATCTAGTAGCAAGATCAGGAACCTTAAGCTTTTTGTTTCTTCATGCAAACATCTTCAAAGAGAACCCCAATGAACAGAGAAAGCCAGCGGAAGAAAAAACACAACACTTCTGCTAACACGAACAAAACCACTAACATAAAGAGATAACCGACTAAATCAAAGAACTATCTAAGATAAAAAGAGACAGATCAGGAAAAAACAGAAGGAAAAGGGAGGCAAACGTGTTTAGGGTTTTCTAACACTAGAAAAAGTGTTTTTCTAGTGTGATTGAAACTTAATAATTAATTCTTTTCGAAAATCTAATCAACAGAGGAAGCTTCAATGTCCCCATCCTTATCCACTTCCTTGCCATCTTGGAGAATGCCCTCCTTGCAAAGTGCTGGTGAAATGATCGTGTCACTGTTTGCGGTGGTTTGTGCCACGAGTAACTTTGAAACTCAAATAAGACTCCCTATGCCTTACTCCATTTTTTTGACACTACCGTGTTGACTTTTTGAATTTTCATAATGTTGAGCAGAAAGTTGCCTTACTGCACAAATCTGTGTCCTGAGACAGGTCATCCATGCCAATGCCCTTCACCAGATAAGTACTCCAAGAAGGTATTATCTTATATCTTTTCAAATTATGATAATTATTTGTGAGGTTGAACATATGAATGCTTAAATGTATGCTTTTTTCTGACTTATGAATTGCTTAACACTTAGAGAAATTATTATATTCTATGTTCGATCTTGCTCGTGAAGGTCACTATCCATTGTGCGTGCTAGACATTTAACAAGGAGTGGCAGTGGTCAAGATGTTCAAGCAGCATACCAAAGTTTTGTACCACTATGATACAAATGTGGAAAATATATACCGAAATGGTGCGATCTTGAAAAATTTTATGAAATTAGCATAATGAAAGTATGTTTGAAGAGCGTACCTCCCTGTATTGTCGGAAAGACGTGTAAAGGGATCGCGCCTTCCCTACAAGAAAGAAGGTGCAAGGAAAGAATGTGCTTTCAATATTATTAGGAAGACGTGATTCTCCTATACGCCTTCCATTCAGTATATATATCCTTATTCCGCCTTCCTCGTTCATTTAAGCCGACCCGTTATATTAATACTTCTAGTAGGAAGTACACTTAACGAGAGGTAATGTGAAGCGTAAATTTAACTTAGGATCAAAATTAGTAATTAACTTATCATTTTCAAAGTATTTAGCCAAAAATAGTCTTAAATATCAACTAAATATGCATAGTAGTAATATTAAAGATATGCGCTATTGGATATTGAAGGTATATGAAAAAATCCCGTATCTATATAATAGCTTGGCTTTTAAAATAAAAAAAATTAAAAATAAATAAGAAAAATAAAATAAAATAAACTAAAGGCGCATATGGAGCATGCCTTCTTTATACCTTCCTTAGACCTTAGAAGGCATGCTCTCTAAGTGCACTTTTAGTTATAGAAAACGATGAATAGTAGAGGCACGCGTGCACGCACCTTCACTGCACACTTTCATTATACTAACTTCATAAAATTTTCTGAAAACACACCATTTCGATATAATTTTTTGAAATTTGTACTATAGAAGTACAAAACTCCAGTATACCATGCTATTAGTAGCGATCTAAATGATATTTCAAAGAATCAGTTTGGACATGGGCTTCTACCTTGCAATTCTAATTATGGAAGTAAAATACAAGTCATTAACACTGAGTTGTGGTTACGCAAACCCAAAGTTGTTAGGTACTTATTACTTGTGAGTTTAGTATGCCATTAAGGCAATTGCAAAAAAAGTAGTACAAAAATGGGCCTCGAGTGAAAGATATTACGAGATTCAGTTTGGAACGAAATTTACATTGAAGTTGCATGCCCTTCATGCAACTTCAATTATAAATTATTATAACTGAAGTCACATGCGTAGTTATAATAAGTTATAGCTGAAATCGCATACTCTTTATGCAACTTTGGTATAGTATTTCTATACATAAACTCACATTGTAGGCATGTGACTCCAGTACAAAATTAGATGAACATAAATTTTCCAAATACAATGAATCTGTGACTAAGTTTTTATTCAAATATGAATATAGAAATCACAAACTTCACATCAACCATATATTCATCTCTCAACCATAGATATATACAATCAAAATGTAATAAAAAAAATAAAATTTAATCACAATTTAGGTACATCAATTTTTATCACAATCAAAATGTAATAAAAATAAAATAAAATCTAACATCGACCCTTATGCCGAATTAAGAATACGCTATATCTAGAAAAGAAAGATGGTAATCTCTTTAAAGGACCCATAGAAGGCTCAGTCAACAAGTCCGAGAAGTCTTTAAGTGAGACAAGGCTAACATGTAGAGGTGGTCGGTGCTGACTGACCCCCTCATACATGGTAGACTTTAAGAGTGCAAGCTATACCCTTTTTGGGGCGCTACCGATGTACTATGGACCTCCAAAGGCTAATGAGAGGATAGTATAACATGGGAAGTTGCAAAGTTGGATCTAATCTCACAGAAGTCGATGGAATGTTGCCTTGTGAATGGAACTTCTAGATCCCCTCGACCTATTCTTTGTCTCATTCCAACCTTACCTCCCTTGGTATGGACTCTAGTACATGGCAGTTGAGGTACGGGTGGCTCAAGCTAGGCGTCTTCATTTGATGGTGGATCATGTGGAAGGGGATGGTGCAAGACACTACTATCATGATCCTCTAGGAATTGCAGGCCTCCTACAACGATCTCGTAAGCTATCCTTATGTTATCGATCAATTTAACTGACCGTAGTGTGTCAACCTAAATAAAAGAAAAACCATTAGCAATCATACAACACGATAAATGAGTTTAGATAAAAATAAGTATATTGGTTATGCTTACTAGATGACCCATCATTGCACCTAAGTATGTGATGTATTGGCGGGTATGCTGTCTATACTACTGCTAGTACTCGAGATCTATATTGAAAACCAACTGGAGATAAACGACCCACAAGCATCAATCTGCCCATTGTCGGATGTATCCATCATGCATTACTCTCCATTCGATATTTATGTGACCTCTAATATCATGCTAATGTAGCTGCTCACTAATTTGCACTAGTTGGGGCTCTATTTGAAAGCCCTCAAACTAGCGAATGACATAATTTGGTAAGTAAAACTCAATGATATGTAAGTAGATGATGGGAACTTTGGCTGTCCACACATCTTGACTAATCATGTATATAGGAGGCAGGAGTTGAAGCAAGTCATCAAAGTAAGGTTGCCATACAACTTGCAATGAAATATACATGAGTTAGAAGAGCAAATATTAGCATGTCTAACATTAAAGTTTTAAGAAAGGGTAAAGTGTGTACCTAATGACTTGTCTGCAAGTCAAACACCCCCTGATACAATTAAACTATGTGCATCGGTCCTTGCATAGTATTCCTCTCTACTCGCCATCTATTGGCCAAAGGGATGCCATCTATTGGCCAAAGGGATACCATCCATGATCATAAAGCCAAACCTACTGATGGGGGTAATGTGTAGGAAATGGTCCTATGCCCAAACCTAAAGTAGAGTTATAAGGTCTCTAATCTTAGATGTACCAATCCATGTAGCATTGCATAGCTGTCGATATAGTCATGTAAGATAAGCCGATCCCCAGCTGTAAGTCCCTGCCATCTAAAACTCCTCAAGTAAAGGAAGTTACATGAGATAGACATAGCTAGAAGGACTTGACCATTAAATTACTGTCGATCCAGGGATGATCTTGTCTTATTACCAGGTTAACACATGTATATGGTCCTCGTTATGACAAACATGCCATATACCTTTTTCTTACACGCTCTTAACCTCCACTTACATCTATTGGCCCTTTTTGTATAGTAAATGTATAATAACGTTTGATTTGATTCATGTACTCAAAGTCACAATGTCACTTCATATTATAATTTTTTACTATGTCCTGCAGCTCTTTTTTAGTGCCAAATCTCAAACCAATGCTCAACTTGTCACTATCAATTGTGTTGCTACATTGCACATTTTATTCATCTTCAAATGCAACATAGACACTGTCACCACCTATATTTAGGAATGGAATTGTAATACGCTAATTATGCTGTGTTATAAGAGATTGAACGGGCACTGGTGTGAGCATAAATAGATTGACCGTGGACACTGGCTTACTAAGATATCAAAAGCCATTGTATCTCCACCATCGTCATCTTCCTCGTCATCATTAACCCCACCTTCCTCTAAACCCCACCTTCCTCTACACCCCCATCACCATCCTTTTCGCTTTCATCCTCATCATGTTCATCATCACTACCGTTGAAACCCCTAGCAATCCTATCCATATAAGGATCGTACTTCTTACCAAATTTCCCTGTACTTTGCGTTAAGTGCTTTTTTGCTCACATTAATGTAGATAACATCATCTTGCATTATGTCCTGCGTAGAAGTATGAAGCTGACTCTCATTGGCCAAGGGAAAATCAGTTCAAAAAGAGTCCACTTGCTGTAATGCAATGTTTGAAGGTTTATCAACGGGGGCCACACTAGTCTCCTTGCCTGTTTGAATATAAATGTGCTGTATACCTCGTTCATCGAATGCTTCTACCATCTCAATGAAGTTTTCCACATCTTCATTGCCCTTGATGGGCATCAACTCATAGTGCATACTGCCTTTGTAATATGTTGGATGCCTATAAACAATTTTTATCCTATCAGTGCCAATACCAATGTTATTGTAAATTCTATGTAAAATATAGGCATAGTTTGACCCCTTGTTCATTTTTAGCTTCTTCATTGTCTCCCTATCATATTCCACTCCCATACTACCCCTCACAATATTTCCATATGCGTACACGATGATTTTCAGGTAATTAACCATTTTGCTCCTAATTATTACATGGGTTACCACCAAGTTAGCAAAAACTTCATACGGCAATTACATTTCACTCTTTAAAATTGTCACTTTTGAGCAACATAGCATAATTATACAACACCTATCTTCAAAAAGACCTTCATCAAATATGTTACTTGCATAATTTAAACAATATTTTTGCTACAATCGTCAATAACTGACTACAATCTTTTTAAACTACTACGGTAACTTACATAACACCAAAGCAATTTATACAAAGTAAGCACAAATTTTTTCCATGCAATGTAAATAACTATATAACTAAAATTTTATTAAAAAAGGAAAAATAATTACACAATAAAAAAAAAATAGTTAAAAGGATGGGTAAAATGACACTAACCAATTTGTACAAAAACAGGAGTATTTGGACACCAATACGTAAGTGAGATAAAGAGTTTTGTGCCTAAAAATATATTGGAGAGAGAATTTGTAAGTGTGAAAAGTTAAGTTTGGGGGTATATATAGGAGAATTGATGTCGCATGGGGGGCATGAATTCCGTAATATCTTCCACCTGGAGCCTATTTTCGTACTATTTTTTGACAAGTGCCCTAAAGGTGTATTAAACTTATGACTAGTGAATCATGCTTGAAATAGTGGTTCTAAATCTCTCTGAAAAGTGACACTTACATGAATCAGATCTTATATATCTGTAGAGACAAACTTTATGGTCCATCTTGCAAATCTAGTTTGTGAAAGTCTTATTTTTCATTATGAATGTTATTTTTGGAAACACAAGGAATCTTTCTTTTCATCCACCAAAATCTAAAAAACAATGGTTGTTTCGTAAAAGTGAATTATGTGATTGAAATCATGTAGATTCTTTTACACCATATAGATCATGGAGAAGAATATACTCTGTCATAAGCTGGAACCATAACATGCCCAAAACACATGATAAGATTCAGTTGTGTCTTGCACCTTATTTGCAAAAAATGTTTCGTCATTAGGAATTGAAATGCTGTGAAAGTTAAGCATGTAAAGCCTTATACATACAGCGTCTGTATTCTTATGTTTCTTAATCTTTCTCAATTTCTTTTCTTCTCCTAAAAAAATATATTTTAGCATGCTGAGGCCTAGTGATTGTAGTTTGAATTACCTTTTGAATCACATTATATTGTGACTTGATGTGGTGGGCATATTCTTTCCTTTTGCATTTCAATCGTTGCTTTCACTCCAGGGCCATGGTATGATGTGCCCTTGAGACTTTCTTTTGCTTTATCCCTATATCTCATGTGCTTTTTCTGTCACTGTATCCACAATTTATTCAAACGCCTTATATCTGTCACACGTACAGAAATCTACATGGCTATGCATGTAAAAGGTTTATTTGTTCCCCCTGTATAATAGCTTACAATCTATAGCAAATGGCTTTATTCAGGAAAAGGAGCTTGATATCCAAACGCATGTGCCAAAACGTAGAAGAAGGCGTGAAAAAGTGCAAGAAGTGAAGGGAACTTTGACTTTAAATCCGATGAAAGTAATAATGAAGATTTTCCATTTGTTGCACAACTATTTACACGGGCTTTCTTTTGGGTTTAGAAAATTGCTACCACAATCAGATGGCTTCTTCTGTGGTTTGTGATAGTGGTGGCTGTAATTGCAGGAACCTATAATAGTTATAAGGTTCTCTTGCGGCTGTTCGATTATATGAATGAAATAGAATCCAAAAGACAGAGAAGACATCTATGAATTTAAATGGCAGTCTAATAATTTATTTTCATATAGGAAATGGAGTCCAAAATGCGGATAACATACTGCCAATCAAGAATATTTTTTCTGCAATCAACAACAAACTGATTATCTAGTAACTTATATGGCATCTTGAATGTGTTTTATGTTCTATAGTGGCTTGCTCAAATTGTTTGTTTTGATTCTTTTTAACAGTAGATACTATAACGTTTTAAGAATTGTGATTTGGCACATGGTGCTATGAAGGTGGTAATGGAATAAGGCTATTATTTACATTTAATAGTTGCATTTTGATCTTAAACTTGGTGTGGGAGCTTATACATCTTGAAATCAAATTCTGCATAACAATTTGATATTTCATTTAATTAATTTCACGTGTTGGGCTTTATTTAAATTTTGAAAATCACTTATATATATGCAAATTTGCTGTCAGAAGATAAAAATCAGCAGGATTTGAGTTCAAATATCAAATCTGATGGTGGTTAGGAGATAGGGATCGGAGATGGTCCCTAGGATTGGTTTTAATTGGTTGGACTTTGCTGCTTGTAGCACGTGAGATTGAGAGTATGATGTAATTTCCAAAGAATAAAATTTTTGTTAACTTAAAAATAGAAGGCAAACGAAATTGGATTCATTGGGTATAATATTTAATAGCTTATGAGTAATAAGGGAAAGCAAACCACTATAAAAACATACAAAATGCATTAACCTGACAAAACATACCAAATGGAGTAACGTGTAATGTTATGCTTCATGCACAAGAAGAGTCTAGGATAGGATGGAATTGAATGGATAAGAATGAAACACAATAATAGTTTTGGATATAATAGGATTGGAATGGAACGCGATGAGAATGATAATTCTTTTTTATATAAAAATACTTTATGAAATGAAATGGAGTGGAATGATAATAAATATATAAATAGTATTAATCATAAAAAATACCCTAATTATTGCATGACATAATTTATTTGGAAGTTCAATATTAATTGTAAATCAATGAAATTAATGTCATGCCAAATGGAGTAACACGTAATGTCATACCCGTACGTAAGAAGAGTTTAGAATATGATAGAATTGAATGGATTAGACCGAAACACAATAATAGTATACGATAGAATGGGTTTGAATGGAACGCGATGAGAATAATAATTTTTTTTTATACAAAAATATTTTATGAAATGAAATGGAATGGAATGATAATAAATATATAAATAGTATTAATCATAAAAAATACCTTAATTATTACATGATATAATTCATTTGAAAGTTCGATATTAATTATAAATAAAAAATTAATGATAGTGAAAATAGAGTAGCAATTACGTCTCTTGAAAGCAGAATCGATGATTTCATGAAATTGTACTTTCAAATACAAAGAAAATGGGTGAAATCCGACTATTTCATTTTAAATCTAGTCCGACGTATTATACGTGGCATTAAGGTACGAAAGCGTATTCCGTACGACGTAATTTGACCGTTATCATTCCGCAAGGTTGACTTGCTTTCTCTTATCTCTTGATTTTCTAGCAGTATCGAACGGTCAAACGGGAAAGTGATACCTGAAGACAGCACATAACCGACCCTGAATCTGTTCCGTCTTTCTTTTCCATTTTTTTTTTTTTAATAATGTAAGTTATCTCTACCATAATTTTACGAAACCATTTTTGAATATATAATAGATTATACTTTTTTACTATATGGAAGCGTACGTGGTAAAAATAAAGATGAATCATTGCCACATCAAATAAACCAACAATTTTACTTATATATTATAATTATATATACATATTAATCAACTAAAATAATAAAAAATAAAAGAAAGTCAGAAAAATAAGAAAAAAGTATTTATTTATTTTAAATAAAAATACCAATCACTCCTTAGCTTTGGGATGGCTAAATTAACTGCAAATTAAAATAGGTCACATAACTTATTAATTAAGTGGATAATTTAATCCACCACCACCATTTAAATAAAACGAAGAAAAATAAGTTAGAAAACATAATTGGATTGTGTCGAGTTGCGCAGTCCTCTTACGGTGGTGTGTGCACTATTTTTTTTTTTTTTAAAGAAAAAAGCTATAAAACATTCCATTTCTCAATGTTTATCACATGTGGACTATTCATGTTTGAAACTCCATTTTGTATCATTTGCTATGGACTTTTTTAAATTGCTTGTACACAATAATAGCTGTAAGCAGTATATAAGAAAAACTTTCAAAAGAAATGATGTCTGCCGATGATACAAAAGCAAGTCATAACCGGCATACTTAGTTTATATGTATATGTAAGGAGAAAAATATATTTATGTGAAAAAGTTGGAATTGGCCTGTATTGAGAGTGAAATGCGAAATATTAACAGCCTAAATGTGAAACATTTAATACCATATATGGTTTGTTCCCACTTTAACAACCAAAGCATTAGGATTGGACTGATCAAATTGAATTAAACCAAAAAATCAATTTTTTTACGAATTATTTGGTTTATAGTTCAATTCAGTAATATATAAACGGTTCACGGTTCGGTTCGAAAAAACAAATTGAATTGTATTATTTTGAAACGAATCATTTAGTTAGATAAAAAAAATTTATATAACTATTTTTTATTTTTTTTATATTTTTTTCTATCAATCTTCATGAATTTCATTAAATTTTTTATATTTTGTTATTTTTTATCTTAATTTTATATCAATTATTGAGATTGAGTTGAGTAAATTCGATTTTAAATTTCATATTTAATGAAGATAAAAATATTTAGTAAAAATTTAATATAAATAGTTTAAACCATCGATTAAATCGAATCGAATCAAACTAATTTTAATTAAGTTCGAAAAATTTATAAATCGAATCATATAAATTATATTTGACTTTAAAAAAAATCCAATCATTATATAAAATTCAATTCGATTGGAGAAAATACACTGTACCAAACAAAACAGCATTCATCATAACAAGTGTGACCCATTAAGTGCTTAACTAACACATTCTTCCAAAGACATAATTATAATATATAGATATACATAGACGATGTTTATTTCTAAGCAAAGCAAAATTGAGAATAAATATTATTTTCTGCACCTGCCCAGTCACGGTTTGATTTTTTTTTTCCTTTTTAATTTTGAGCAGCCAATTTGAGACCGGTTTTTCTCGAATCCAGGTTTAAATTCATGGAGTGTTTACTATAATTATAATGGCCCAGCTCGATACAAGTTATTTTATTTAAAAAAAGAAAAATAAAATAAAATAAAACATTCAATATAAAGACAGATGTCGTGTAAGATAAAATCAATCCACTGAACAGTAAAAATTATAAAAACAAATACATCGAACTTCTTCTATCTGTTAATTTCTGCAATGCCCTCTCCTGATGTCCGTAAACACCTGCTTTTTCACGGATTGTGTAACCATCTTGCAAAATATAGAAAATTTGAGCCTAACGAAGTATCCTAAAAAAAAAAGAAAAAATCGTAGAAAAATGAAAAATCTACACAAATTAATCTCTTGGTGACATTGCACCACTTGATATGCTGCCATGGCCATCATCGCAAAGACTCAATGCACTTTCCAAATTAGCAACAATATCCTTCATGGCAGGCCTATATTTCCCTTCCGAATTCACACAACGCATAGCAGTATAAGCAACCAAATCAACCGCCTCGGCTTCATTCAACTGTGGCAACCCAACCCGCGGATCCAAAACTTTCACCAATTCACCAGCCATGATTCTAGGCACCGCGAAATCCACCAGACTTACCGGCGTGGTCCGGTTTTCTTCATTCTTAAATATTGCTCTTTTCCCTGTCAACAACTCCAAGAGCACCACTCCGAATCCATACACATCACTCTTTGTAGTGAGTACATTCAGGGCATGGTACTCAGGATCAATGTACCCAACCGTACCCACAGGCACAGCCTTTACTGACCCGTGCTTCGGATCGAGCTCGGGATTACCCATTAATGACAAACCAAAATCGGACACTTTAGCGGTCCAATTTGCATCAAGCAATATGTTTGAAGACTTGATATCTCTATGAACTATAGGCGGCAAAACATAATTGTGCAAATAATCAATTCCTCTAGCAGCGTCTAACACGATTTTGATCCTAACTTTCCATGAATTCACTAAGCTACTCGATTTATCAACATTGTCCTTACCGTGAAGATGATCATGTAGTGCTCCATTTTTCATGTACTCATAAACTAAAAGCTTCTCATCATTCTCTTCACAATAGCCAACAAGCCTCACGAAGTATTTGTGATGAACCCGGGACATAAACGCCAATTCCGAATCAAAAGCACTTTCCTTTACTTGAAAATTTTTGGTTTCTAAACCACTATCACCTCTCTTGATGGCCACTTCCCGCTCATCAGGCAGTTTACCTCGGTAAACAACACCGAAGCTTCCAGCACCAACTTTGTTCTCAGTTGAGAAATTGGTAGTGGCAACTGCTAGCTCTGCAAGCGAAAATTCCTCTGCCCTGTCAGTCAATTTCGAAGATCCACTTCTCCGGTGTCTAATTGCTCTGGAACTATGGTTCTTAAGAGTAGAGGATCCTGATAATGGGCCTTTATTCGAGTTAACACCATCGATTGAATTGACCCTAGTAATTGTTGGCTGTAGCGAATTATGTGTCTCATTATGCCGAAAAATCGTCCGAGTCCAAAAGTAGTAAACAACGCTGCATATTGCCACAACCACCGCAACAGGTCCTATAATGACTAAAGACAATAATCTACAACTCAAGCCTTGAGAACCCGATGTTTGACTTGAATTAGAAGGTGGTGGTGGTGGAGACATCAATGGTGGCGTGAGTAGCAATGTTGGGGATGGGAGAAAACCGGGATATGGATTCCCACAGCTCTTACATATATCCCCAGAACCATAACACAAACTCTGAGATGCAGCATAAACACCACAGCTACAAGATACAGAAGTTTTAACACAAGGACCTGGAATCACTCCACTTAAGGGAAGAACAGGATCAACACCGGTCCAACCTGGTCCCCAACACACAACCGATAAATTACTAGTCACTAAACCACAAGTAAAGTTCGCTCCCGAAACGATCACTTCGAATGAAACACCCTCAATCCGAGCATCCTCAGAATACCTTCCCGCACCACCCCAACAAACTACTGCCCCATTCATTCTTTTAATCCCACAACTATGACTCTCTCCTAGCGACAATAAAGAGTACATTCCGGGTGAATTAAAAGGAACATTCAATTGGCCAAGTTCATTACTCCCTTTACAAATTACACACCCAGATGTGTCGATTCCACAAACACGGGTCCCACCAGCTATGATACTGGACATATTAAAATTCTTAAATTGAGATTCAATAGAGAATGATCTTTTATCACTACCCCAACATTTAACTTTACTACTATTTTCCATAATGCCACACGAAAAGCCGTACCCAGATGAAATGGATACGAATTTATGAGACCCATTTGGGATATATTTTGAATTACTAAACCTCCAGCATCTTATGGAGCTTGTGTTTGATGATATAGCACAAATATGGGTTCTACCAAGAGAGAGAGAGGGGGGTTTTAATGGAGCAGTGGCATTGTGATAAATTCTTTTGGGGAGAGGGATTATCTGGGGGAAGTTGCTGTTGATGTTGTCCCAGCAGAGGAGGGTGGCACCGCTGTCACGGAGGGCACAAAGCGTGGTGGAGCCAGCGGAGAGAGAGGAAAAGGAAGTGGAAGGGAGGAGGTGGAAGAGTAGTTGGGTGTGGGGATGATAACATTGGATAGATGGGGAGAAGTTGGAGGTTGAGAGGCTGCAGACCGTGGAGGAGGTGGCGGCAAGTGAGGCAGAGGAACCAAGAGAGCGGGTCAGTTGTAGGAGACAGAGAGAGGTGGAGGAGAAAAGGAGGAGGTGGAGGAAGAGAGTCATGTGCGAGGTTGAGTACTGCGAGAGAGCTCTCAAAGCTCATAGGGTAATAAACACTGATTACGAAAAAGTAATAAAAGGATATTTAAGCAGTAAAAATAGAACTTTTTTAACTTTTATAAATATTCTTTTTTGGAATGTCTAATTAATGGTGAAAAACAATAGAAGTAGTTTCCAAGAATAATCATAATCGTTTACATTTTTTTTTATATTGATTCATTAATGGAAACATATTTACTTACCGCATATATTAAACATATTTATACCTTTCCCTCTAAAGATATATATGTATACATATATGAATAGTTATAAAAAAAATAAGATTCTTTTTAGAAAGAAAATTGAATAGAATATCTATTGTTGAAATGTATAAAGGTAATATTGTTGGTAAAATATCCTAATAATTTATAATTGAATTAGTTCATCTGATAAGATAATTTAAAGCCATAAAAAGCTTAAAGGTAATGTTATTAAAGAAAAGAGTCTATAATGAACGAGAAACAAAATCTTACCATAAATTTAAAATCTGATATTTTAAAAATGTGTGTTCGATCCAACTAGATTATATGCTTTTACACAATAATAAAAATACCAATAAATTTATAGTTTGACAAAAAGAATATTAGTAGTGCATTACATTTTAATTCGCTATAAAACTTCAACTATGTTGGATAATGTAATTAATATTCAACATAATTTACTAAAAAAGTAAAAATATTTGAGTGAAATATTCAATCATGCGGATGTATTTTTGCTGGTAGGAATATATAACTTTGTTGTGAAATCCGCATTTTAGCAAGTAGGATCTTAATATAGAAATTTAGGATATAAATAAAAAAACCACTTATTATAACATGAAATAAACACTAGAGTCACAAATTAATTAACTGGTTAAGAGAATTAAAATATTCAAAATAGATATATAAAATATCCATTTTACGTCAAGTCATACCCGAGTAACTTCTTATATCTATATTATTAAAGATAAAAACATCTATTTAGTGTCTTTGGTATTTTGTCTTTTATAATTTTACAATAACGCTTTTATATTAAAATCTTATCGTATATTCATGGTAATAGTTATAAGATATAACTGCAATTTTTGAATAGGTTTAAATAGATATTTTAAGCACGATTTGTCTTTTTTTAATGTCTATCATCTCTCTCTCTCCCTAAAATCAATGATTCCTATATTATTTATTTCCCTTTTTCCTCAATTTATTTTGAGATTGGTTATATAGTTTTATGATTTTAGGTTGCAAAATAAAGCTCTTTATAATTATAGTATTTTTTTTTTAATTTTAGCAAAGTAGAACCTATATGCTTATTTTACAAATTGTAACTATGAAAAGTAATTGATAATTAAATTGTTCTTTTATTTATTTAGCTATATATTTCTTTGCTTTTAAAATTTTAGCAAAAGAAAAAATATTTGCTTATTTCATAATTGTTCACCATAAAAAGTAATTGATTATTAAATTATAGGAGTTTCTAAAAATTTTTCTTCTTCTTCTTCTTCTTTTGGCAACATGAATTGCATTTATATATCTTCAAAATAGCAATTACAATAAATATGATTTTATATTCATTCCTTCATTTAAAATTCCTAGCTAAATTATTTCACTACTCTTAACTATTCCTACGTACAAAATGTGATATCAAAGAATTCAAATAAGGATTAATTTAAAAGCTTTTGAAATATATTATATTGCATTTATACATCATCAATATGAATATGATAATAAATATGATTTTATACTCATTCTTCCATTTAAAGTTCTTTTCCAAACTGTTTGACTACTCTCAAGTCTCGACCACCCCTATTTATAAAATGAAACACCGAAAAATTCAAATAATGATTTTAACATTTTTCCATATTACTCTATTAAAACTCTCCTTCTAATGAACCTTATATATGTGAAGTACCTTACCTTTTTTTTCCTTTTTTAGGTCTAGCATTATTTTCATTGTGGATTTTTTTTTTATTTTAACTTTATTAAGCAATTAATTAAATCCATTTATTGTAGAAGGAAACAGGAAAACTATATATTCATTTTCTTATATATGACATTATTTATTAATTGAAGTGAAATATAAAAAGAAGTAGATATGCACGTCTTGGGCTTTATAATAAAATAGAAAAAGAGTTGGATTTAGACAAAACTAGAAATTTTTAAGTTTGAAATTAGAATGATCATGATGTATATAAAATGTTTGTGCCTTTTTCTAGCCATTGGTCCATACGAATGAAAATTCGCTGTCCCCAAATTGTCATCCCCAATGTGTCTTAATCTATAATATTATGGTACATGGTATCTAAATTATCAAGAAAAAGCTCATTTATTTTGTTCCATATAGTTATGGAAAATGCTAAGACTTTCCTCATTTGTTAAATACCAAATATAACACATAACATAGATGGAAATAATGATTAAACAATAGTCTCATTAAAGAAACAAACTTTAAAATTTATTTTATATCATAAAACTAATGGGGTAAATGCAATTCAACCTAATATCTAATTAATATAGATTTTTTAATATTATGATATAAGACAAGTAAATGTTAAAATTTATTTTATATTATAGAACTAATGAGGTAAATGCAGTTCCACCTAATATGTCCCAAATATAGATTTTTTAGTATTATGATATAAGACAATTTTATGTGTCATATGGCTATCTTATTATAGTGTTGCAATATATGATCCTTTCACCATGAAGTAATTATTTTGTTTTAGTTTAGCAAAATATTCATTAGTGAGCATAACTAATATCATTTTGCCACAGTATATGTCTGATTGTTCATTTTTGGATATTTTCAATAGCAATTAAACATTAAAAAAGCATACATAATGTGTGCTTATAATCTTATATGTCTATCATATTTTATAACATTTAGGTATTCAAAATTGAAGCAAAACAAAAATACGAAACCGGAGGTTTTCATGTGTTATATATTGTAAAACATAAAATATACTATATATTTGTTGCACATACAATATTAGATGCCTATCGTCTAACTGTATGAGTCTTTATTGCATATAAATATTTCTAAGCACATATTTTGTACATTTACATGTATACATTCTTAATGTTTAATTGTTATTGAAAATATCCAAAAATAAATAGTCACACATATATAATAGCAAAATGATATTAGCTACACTTACTAATGAATATTTTGTTAAACCAAAGCGGAATAATTTCTTCATGGTGAAAAGATTATATGTTGTAATATTATAATAAGATAGTCATATGAGACATAAAATTGTCTTATATCATAATACTAAAAAATCTATATTAATTACATATTAGGTTGAATTGCATTCGTCCCATTAGTTTTACGATATAAATAAATTTTAAACATTTGTTTAAAATTATCTTATATCATAATACCAAAAAATCTATATTAATTACATGTTAGATTGAATTGCATTTACTCCATTGGTTTTATGATATAAAATAAATTTTAAGTATTTGTTTCTTTAATGAGATTATCGTTTAATTATTATTTTCACCTAACTTTGAATTTCATGTGTCATGTGTCGAATTTGGTATTTGATGAAGGAAGAAAGTCCTAACGTTTCCTTTAACAGTATGAAACAAAATAAAAGAGCTTTTTCTTGACAAATTTAGATACAATGTGGTATAATATTATCGATTGGGATACATAAGGGAGCGTAATTTTGGGATGGTGAATTTTCATCTCATAAAGCTAATGGGGTAAATGCAATTTAACCTAATATCTAATCAATATTTATTTTTTAATATTATGATATAAGATATGTTTAAAATTTATTTTATATGATAGAACTAATGAGGTAAATGCAATTCCACCTAATATGTCCCAAATATAAATTTTTTAGCATTATGATATAAGATGATGTTATTTCTCGCATGATTATCTTATTATAGCATTACAATATTCGATCCTTTCACCTTGAAGTAATTGTTCCGTTTTAGTTTACCAAAATATTCATTAGTGAGTGCAGCTAATATCATTTTACTATCATGCATATGTGCTTATTCATTTTTGGATAATTTCAATAGCAATTAAACATTAAAAACACATACATATAAACATACATAATGTGTGGTTATCATATTATATGTCTATCATATGTTATAACATTTAGGCATTCAAAATTGAGGAAAAACAAAAATATGAAATTGAAGGTTATCGTGTGTTATATATTTTAAAACCTAAAATGCACTATATATTTATTGCACATATAATATTATATGCCTATCATCTAACTACATGAGTCTCTATTGCAAGTAAATATCTATAAGCACATATTATGTACATTTATATGTATTTGTTTTTAATGTTTCATTACTATTAAAAATATTCAAAAATTGTAATGCCCCAAGAACCCTATTGGCATTACAACCCATCACATACCTTAACTAACTTGGAGTATATTGAGGTTCTAAAATCCAAAATTTAATAAAATGTCATGTTACCCAAAACACAAAATATTCATAAGATTTAATTCATAACTGTTTCTCTACAAGGGTGATAATCCAAAACATCATAAATTAAAGCATAAGTAATAGAGGAGTTTTACATGCTCTTACGCTCATACATAGTGTAAAGTTCAAAGGGGAGTCTTTCCACTCAATATACACATTAGAAAACAACATAATTCAACAAGGAGTAAATAAAAGTCCTCAAAGTAATTAAGTCTCCAAGAGTATTAAATTCTCCTAAAACGGAACCCCATTCTAACTCCCATAGTTCGTCAAACCACTAGTCATTGTAAAAGTAAAAATAATCCACACCATCTTCCTCTTCAACATAGTCCTCACTAGTAGTGCCTGAAAAAGAATAGGATGAGATGAGTCCCAATATGCGGTACATAAGCACACACAATGCCCAACAATACATGTCACTTGCACAAGATACACTAAAATAAACAAACAACTAGTTAATATCTTAGTTATTATCTAATACGCAACAAAGGGTAATCATAACCTTACCACACTATAGTCTCTTATGTTTATAAGTAGATATAATAATATAGGTCTTTTAAATTTACTATTATATACAATGGTAAAGGTCATAAGATTAACACTCGAGAATCGGGAAATACTAAATCTAGTTGTGTCATCCCATATGCAAGTCCACTAGAGAATCCCTACATATGATCAACAGTTACCCCTTAGGGATCTGCTACTACGCGCACCAAGTCAAGTAAGTCAAGCACAAGCAGGTTAAGCATAAGCAATAAACATTTTGTTTAGGCCAAATAGTACTTAGTTCGGTTAAGTCTTTTCTACACTAGCAAGCATAACCATACAAATAAGTACTACGTATCTAAGTCACGGGGCAACTTAGTAAAATAGTAAGATAACCTAAAGCTTGAGAATCCAAATACTTAACTTAAGAGACAATAATTTTCACTTAGTTCCTTCATACCTCAAACCAAATAGACATTGGCATAATATATTGTCAAACCGATCAGTTATTAACACTTATCTTATCTTCAATTCAGTCTTTAACATGGTTACTTAGTTTCATAGCCATTCATTCAACGTAATCCTCTTAAAATTCCAATGAGTTATATTGGTATATCAAATCCTTCCCATTTTAGCCTTCACATTCACTCTACTTGGAAGTGCATCTAAACTCCAATTTTCCGATTAAAGATTGAGACTTTTAATAGATAAAGGGTTAGATAAGGGGTTGGTTGGGTTAGAAAAAATAGAAAAGTGACTTGGAAAACCAAAAAGTTCTAGACAAGGGGTCTAGATACAATAGAGAAAGGCATCCGAATGCTAAGCTTCTACCATTTATAGTGGCCTAGCGTTCGAATGGTGTGTTGTAAGGCATCTGAACAACTTACTTTTGTTCTATAGAATTGTACAACATAACATCTTGACTTTAAACTAAAATCCCTAACTCTTCATCTACAAACTTATACACTTCCAAGGGGGTCTTAAGGTATGATATTTCAAAAATTTCTATACTAAATCTTAACTACAAACTCCAAATTTTTCCAACTCAAAAGATAGAAATCACTATGAGAATCTATATTACACATGAAAGTCTAAGAAACTTACTTGCAAAAGCATAAACACTTGGTGAAGCCAATACATATGAAGTTAAATATCACTTTCAATCTATAAAACACTCAATTTCAGATTAAACCTTTAATGAAATCCTAAGTCTATCTCTTCTAAAGCAATTTCCCAAATGAGAATCAAGCCTAACTCATTAAATCTTCTTGACACTCACCTTGTACACTTGAATGAGTTGCTATTGATGATATCCAATAATCTGCCCTTGGAAAACTTAACTAAAGAGCTAAAAACAACAAGAAATAAGAGGGTTTAGGAGGCTAGGGAGGTTAATGAGAATTTTCTTGTGCTAAATCTCAAGAACCTTATCTTAATCTCCTCTTGTCTTCCTCTTTTTGTTAGGTTTAGGAGAATAACTTTAGTATTCTGTACAAAAGGAGAGTGCTTAAGCTTTGTTTAATAGCTTTTAGAGTTTTAGAAATAAAAGGAGGCAGGTTTAGCCACACTTGGCCTTAATAATTCTCTGCTTTACCTATCCAGCCTCTCTTCGATCTAAGCTAATTACAAGTCTACATAGTACACTCTAGCTTCTCTCAACACTAAAAAAACAAATAAAGTTTACAGATTACAAGTGGGAACAACAATATAAATCTCAAATAATTTCGCTCAAGAATAGAAATGAAGATTGATGAATAATCAATTTCGATTCAACTCTCTAAAGAAATATCTGAAAAATGTTCTGTGCTCTTTCAGATAGTAGAGAATGTCTACAAAAATGAAGATTGATAAATAATTAGTTTCAATTCAATTCTCTAAAAAAAATCTGGAAAATGTTCTATGCTCTTTTAGATAGTAGAGAATGTCTACAATCATAATATAAAGTATATGTATTTTTCTTCTCAAAATCATACTTGATATTTTGAATCCTTTCTCCTTTTATACCAGAGTCTTCCAACAACTAAAATTGTTGAGGATTATCTTCTCTTCATGTTCATCTATTTTCAACATTAAAAGAATAATCCATAGATATTTTAAGAAAATCTTGGAGTTTGAAATTTAAACTTGATCTTATAACCTTATCTCGGTTAGATATACTTTGATCAGTAAATCCCAAATAAGCTTGAGGTTTGAAATTGAAATCCTACAAAATCCAAAATTAACCTTATCCTTATCCAATTTTAAATATTTTCTTGTGATATATCCAAAGATAAATTCACTTAAAAATAATTCTCATGGATTTTAATTTCAACTTAAGTAAAACAGGATTAACTGTATTTTCCTAATACACCTAATCTAGTGGAGCTAGGTCTTGCTCACTTCGAATATGATATTGTGTGATTTATTTAACATTACTTTTCCAAATTAACTATCTAAATAACCTCTTAAAGAGTATCAATTTACTTTTCTTCAAAGTCTCTAAATTATTTTTTGAAATACTTGTACTTACTCTTCTTATAAAAGTTTTTGGAACATTCTTTCAAAATTTTCAAACTTGTCTTTGTTTTCAAACAATTTAGACTTTCTGAATAAGTTTCTGAATGTAACTCAATTTGCAATTTTATACGTTTTGAAGTATTGTCTGAATACCTGTACACTTGTTAATACATTAGCCTTCTTTTCTTTTTGTTATTATCAAAATTCATAAGAGATATCTAACAGATAGTAAAATGACATTAGCTGTGTTCACTAATAAATATTTTGCTAAACTAAAACATAACAATTACTTTATGGTGAAAGAATCATATCTCGTAATACTATAATGAAGAAAAATGTATGAGACATAAAATTGTCTTATATCATAATACTAAAAAATCTACAATATAAAATAAATTTTAAACATTTTTTCAAAATTATTTTATATCATAACACTAAAAAAATCTATATTAATTACATATTAGATCGAATTGCATTTACTCAATTAGTTTTGTGATGTAAAATAAATTTTAAGAATTCATTTCTTTAATGAGATTATCATTTATCCATTATTTCTCGTCTTTGAATTTTATATATCATGTGTTAGATTTGGTAATTGATGAAGGAGGAAAGTCACAACGTTTTCCATAATGATATGAAGTAAAAGAAAGGAGCTTTTTCTCGATAAATTTAGATACAATGTGACATAATATTATAAGCTAGGTTACATTGGGGATAGTAATTGTAGGACGGTGAATTTTCATCCAATTTGGTATTTGGTATTTGGCATAATAAATTTTAAAATTTGTTTCTTTAACAAGATCATTGTTTAATTATTATTTCCATTAATGTCATGTGTCATATTTGGTATTTAACAAAGAAGGAAAGTCCTAGTGTTTTCCATAACTATATGGAATAAAATAAAGGAGTTTTTTCTTGGTAAATTTAGATATTACATAACATAATATTATAAGTTGAGACAAATTGGAGACAAAGAATTTTCATCCTTCTGATTAATGGGATTTTATTTTATTTTGATAAGTACTTAATTGGATAAAAAGAAGATATATGCAAATGGTTTGTCTAGGTAATATATAGTAATCTAAGAATGTAAATGTAAATTTTTCCATATCAGAAATTGACCTTCTGAATGCACCTTAGAAAAACACTTATATCACAAAGATCCTTAGCCCAAATCTGGGATATAAAACATTGTTCGTAAGGCTTTCAACATTATGGTGGAAAATCAATCTATTTAAATTTTCATCTAGTTTGGTGTTTGGTATTTGGCACAATAAATTTTAAAATTTGTTTCTTTAATGAGATTATTGTTTAATCATTATTTCCATTTATGTCATGTGTCATATTTGGTATTTGACAAAAGAGGAAAATCCTAGCATTTTCCATAACAATATGAAATAAAATAAAGGAGTTTTTTTCTCAGTAAATTTAGATATCATGTAACATAATATTATAGGTTGAGACATATTAGGGACAACAATTTGGGGATAGAGAATTTTCATCCTTCTGATTAATGGGATTTAATTTTATTTTGATAAGTACTTAATTAGATAAATATATATATATATATATATATTTTCAAATGGTTTGTCTAGGTAATATATAGTAATCTAAGGACGTAAATGTAAATTTTTGCAAAACCAAGCCACGATTTTAATTAAGATGAATTATAGAATCAATATGTATGATTTTTCCAAATATGTAACTATTTTTCTAATATTTAATGCAATGTTTTATTATATTTTATAAATAAAAATAGTATGAAAATAACATAGATGGTTTATAGAATTTTTATAGTACTTCACTCAAAATACAATTTAAGATATACCTTTATAGAAGAGTGCATTGACAAGAATAAATTATAGGATTTGAACCCTTTATTTGGAAATATGTAATATATGCCTATTTAGGAGTTTTATTTATGATAATAACAAATTATTTACTTTAGTAGAGTTATGGCTTGTGATTACTAAAGGTATGCAAATGGGTTTTGACTCACGGGCTAACTCATTTAACCTACTTTTAAAGTAGGTTTGGGCTAGATTTTTTTAGCCCGTATAAAAGCGGGCCGTTTTGGCCTAACCTGTTTAACCCACGGGTTTTAGTGGGCTAACTCATAATGGGCCGAGTTGGCCCGCTTTTTATTAGAAAAAAAAAGGATTTGATACTACATTCGGTTTTGGTTTTGGACGGGATGGCTACACTAGTACACTGCATGTCTACTGACTACTACGCCTATGGTACTAAGCGATATGATTGATGGGATTATTAGGGACGACAAAAACTTCAGATTAAATTATCAGAGAGTAAGAATAGGGATGAAGAATAGTCCATAATGTTGGCATTAAGGCCATAAAGCTTAAGACTCGCAAACGTTAAGCGATGTTCTGTGTTAATTCTGAAGACTCAATGAGTTGTTAAGTTAGTGTCCTTGAGTTAATAGCAGAACTCAATGAAGACAAGCAATTATATCATTATTCAGTTTTACCCTTAGTACGAGAACTGCACGTCTAATAACAAAAATTTTTATTAAAAGATAAGAAGGTTAATAAGAATATTTTGGTAATTTTTTTAAATACTTAATTTGATTATGACATAATCGAACAGAACAAGCTAATTAATTTTTTACAACTTATTTTTAATTCATTAATTCCATTAAAAAGTTAATGGGTTGGCCCGTTTAACCCGCAAGCTAAAGTAGGTTGGGTTGAGTTAGTAAAATTTTAGCCCGTTTATAAAGTGGGCTAGAATTAGTTAACTCATTTAACCGGTGGGTCAAAGTAAGCCGAGGTAGGTTGGCCCATTTAACTCACTTGTACACCTCTAGTGATTACGCATGTAATGGCAACTCGAAGAGGCTCTCTTCTAAGCACAGCAAACCCTTTCTCAATGATGCAACAAGACAAGGACAAAGATAGTGATTTTCTCCATTGAAGGAAAAAAAAGATTGGCATCACAAGATGGTGAGGACACAAAGGTCATAGTCATGGATTCAACACCACTGTTTTCCATTAGAAAAGATGGCATGGTGCTTAAGAAACTCTCCTTTAGGGATACGATTGTTATGAACATCTTTAGGGCTTATGAACAATTCTATTTTATGGATAAAGACCAAACCTATGATATGGAACATGATGAGGAAGGGTCGAAGGATGAAGAGGATAGGTTAAATGCAAATGTAAAACATGGAGTTTGTTACGTTAATTTCTCTAAATAAAAAATTGACTTTTTGAGTGCACCTTAGAAAAACACTTTTATCACAAAGATCCTTGGCCCAAATTCGGGATATAAAACATTGTTTGAGAGGCTTTCAACATTATGACGAAAAATCAATCCATTTAAATTGATTCATGCAAGTATGGGCTATTACTTAATATCCCTTGATAATGATGTGAATTATCAATGCATGATTAAGAATGGCCCGTGGTTTGTAAATGGTAGATACCTTGTGATGAAAAAATGAGTTCCTAGATTTCGTCCGGATATAATGGAGTTTGATAATGTAACATTATGGATTAGGATTTTTGACTTGCCAGTGGAATTCTATTCTCCCTTGGCTATTAAGAGAATTAGGGAAAAAATTAGACCTATTTTGAGATATGGTGCATACATGATGGGTTTAGAAAGGGAAAGATTTGCATGTATTTATATCAATATTAACAAATCTTTATAACATATGGTTGTGATAAATGGGATTCTTTATCTTGTTCTTTATGAAGGGCTTCCAAAGATATGTGAGTTATGCCATAGAATATACTATAAAGATAATAAATGCTCAAATGAGGGAGTCACAACTAATGAGAATCAAAACTCAATTGAGGGTAGTCAAGAGGCTAGTGAAGTTAACTCAGAAAAAGACTAGGTACAGACTTTAAAGGATAGGAAAAAGGAAGCATCAGTTAAGAGAGAAGGAGAGGTGGGGATTGGATCAGGGAATGAATTAGGTACAAGGTTTAATCCAGAAATTTTGTTAAGTGGAGGGACGTCTAAGCTAAGTATGTCAGAAACGAATAGGGAAGAGACTAATGCTGTTGAGGAATGGATTATTGTTCATTATAGAATGAAGAATCAAACAGAAGAGAGAAACAAATCATGGAAAGAAAATATTTATAAAAACAGCTCCAACCGAGAGGCAGTATTAGGTAAGGCTACAAGAGGTAGTGAAAGGACTCCTCTAAAAGACATTTATGATCAGATAGGTGAGGATGTAAACCATCGCAACTTTAAGAAAGAGAATAAAATGTTGAGAGTATGAAGACCTCAAAAGAAAACCCCTTTACTTTTTCTGCAATCAAGGAAACCACAAATTATTACAAAGAAACACATTAAAAAAAGCAATCTTCTTCCCTAAAGTAGATTAGGGATGGTTTCAAGTTCCAGAGATTATGTTCAACCCTATTCATCTAGTAGGAAGGGGTTTCATTCAAGACCAAAGATTGATTTGCACAAGGGCAGAAGGAGTCATGGTGGCAAAGATGCTAGTAGTACAGGATGTAATGACAAGGGAGGATATTCTAGAGTTATTGGAAGGGATGTGCAAGTTAGTAGCGGAGGTGCTTTTGTTGGGGCCGAAATTGCAAATGGATGTGAGTAGAGTTTCGTTCACGAAGATGTTTTTAGAGGGATAAAGGAAGCAATTCTAGCTAAAGTCAGGGGAGATGGAAATGTTAATGCTACAATCAGTCTTTTGACCATGTAGATGGAGGTTGGAGATGAAGAAAGTTTTGGAAGAGCCCAATAGAGGGGGTTAGACGAGGTTGTTTAATAGTTTGCTAAACTCTAATCTTATGGATACTTTATCTACCTCAATGTGATAGAAACTTTTTTAGATTCTTACATTCCATAGAATGTAAGAGGAGCTAACTAAAAACAGAGAAGATAGGCCATTAGAGAACTGTGGATGATATATGACCCAAAAATTCTAGTTATTACAAAAATTAGAATGCGTGTGGAGGGGATAAAGGAGCTTAAGTTGCATTTGGGGCTTAACAACATGATATGTAGAGCAATAAATGGGTATAGGAGTGGTATTGTTATGTTGTGGAATGAGGAGGAGGATGTCATGATCGAGAGGGCCTCTTTTAGCTAGCATATCATCGTTGAAATATAAGTATGTGTTTCTAACCGTTCTTAGTTTATTTCTAGTATTTATTCTTCTCTTCGATATAAGGAAAGATACCATTTATGGGAGGATTTAGAGTGGTTGTCTAGTAATATAAATGGGACTTGGTAATGATTGGTGACATTAATGAGATTCTCTATAAGGAGGAAAAGTAACATGGTTGTTAGGTTTGTCAGACTAAAGTTAATAGGTATCAATTTTGTATAAACAGATGTGGCATGATAGAATTAGGTTTTTTTAGACCTAAATTCACATCATCTAAAAGGTCTTAGGTGTTAAGTGAGCTAATCCAAACTAAGCTAGATAGGGCTTAGGCCAATGCTTCTTGGAAAGCCCTCTACCTAGAAGCAAAACTTTTTCACTTAGTATCCAATCATTCAGACCATTTACCATTATTACTGGACATGGTCCCTATGATTAGTGTTGGGTCAAAAGTCCGAAGACCTTTTCGGTTCTAGCCTATGTGGTTGGAACACCTAGATTTCACGAATTTTGTCCATAGTAAATGGAACTCTAGTACTTTAAGATACTTGAAAGACTTGGGGGACTTCATTACAAACGTTCAAAAATGGAATGTAGAGTGTTTTAGACTTATCCATGTAAGGAGTAAGAAGGTTCAAAAGAGGTTAGAAGAGGTGAGAAAAAAACCTTTGGGATAATCCTTTACAATGGCTTATTAAACAACAAAGGTTTTTATAACTAGAGTTTCGAACGGTCTTGAGACATGAAGAGAAGCTTTAGACAATAAAGGCTAGATCATAGAGGGAGAACGAAATATGAAATTCTTCTAGACTAGTGCATTATGCCATAGATCGAAAGGTCAAATCAATGTTTTATTTGATAATGTTGATAATTAGGTATCAAGTGCCTCGGATGTACATCAACTGGTGAATAGGCATTTTGAAAACCTCTTCTTTACAAAAAAAGGGTATGTCTAGAGACTGTTAAAGGATTGGAGTAAGGGATAAAGAGCTCCTCCAAAAATTGATAAAGCTAATTTGGGAAAATCTTGCACATCAGCCGAGATTAAGTAAGCGGTATGGTATATAGGGAATCATAAAGCACCAGGCATAGATGGATTAAGTGTAGAATTCTTTTACAAGTGTCGGGCAAAGGTTAGGGAAACTGTATGTAATACTATCCGGTCCATTATGGACTCTTAAAGCATGATATTAGAGTTAAACAAAACTCTAATTGTTCTTGTCCTAAAACGAATGGGTGTAGACATGTGCCGCATGGTGGCTAGTGTTCTGAAATATAGTATAATTCAGACAAAATTAAGAAAAGAGAGTCTGTAGTCAGAGCTAACCTGATTTGGATCAAGTCGAAGCTTAATCAATCAGTCATTAGAGAGTATTTGGCTTGGACTAGGATTAAGTGCTGGTGGTCAGCTCAAACAGTTGTTTGAGGCTGGTATGCTCGGATGTTGTCTTTGTCATGGTACGGTTGCTTGGTAGGTCGACACATCTGCTTGGTAGCTTCAGGAACTATGTTGGTGCATGTGAGAGCTTGGTATTTAGGTCAACAATAAAGTGAAACGTAGAGGTCAGGATAGGAATTCGTATCTTAGATGGAGCTTTAAGCTAATATTCTTCGCTTGAGTCCTAAGAGTCCTCTAGGGTGACTGCGCATGATTGGTCTGGAAAGTTGATTCCTATCGTCATGTCTATGAGAAACTCATAAGTTTTGCTTACTTGCTACTTATCAAATTCCACCCATACCCATTTACTCTTCTTCGATAGTCATTCCTCTGAAAGACTCATCTATGCTACAGTAAGACATCTTCTGAGGTCCATTTGTATTTATTACAAATTCTAATTTGAGTATAAGTATAAAACTCTCTTTATTCTCTTCCATTTATATTCATGTGAATTTCATATATTATTACATATATGAAGTTGAGTAAAATTTCATGTGATTTAGTAAACAAAATATAAATTCTATGATTGCTAGATCAATCCATATGATTTGATGAAGAATAGGCCAATAATGAAAATTTTTCGAGAAATAGGAAATTCAAAATGTTGGGGGATAGAAATGAGGGAATGGCTGCAATACCTAGTTTAAATCAAATACAGTTTGAAGCATTTTGTAGATTCATTGATTAAGGCTTAACAGAAGAATTTTCTAAGTTTCCAAAAATTGAAGACATTCTCATGATTTCTCTTCCAAGGATCAATTAGAAATTGAAAATTTGGATTATGAAATTGCGAAACATAATATTTTTTTTTATTGGATCAATACTTCCAATTTAATGATTATGAGTAAAGGACCCATGGATAAAGATAGAAAAATTTCTTTCTAATCATAACTAAGTCTTCCATTTTTGGTATATTTCTATGTATATTGGAAAGATTGAAGCAAAAGAGCTGCCAAAAGATGTCTTTAGTTTACTAAAAGCATTGATATATTTTTTTAGCTCGGTGGAAATAAAATACTTTTCTTAAGGATTCTAGTAAATAGAAATAGAGAATGAAGTAACTAAGAATATTATTAGAATACCCAAGCATTATATGGTTTTATGAAACCATGTATTGTGGCTTGAATCCATATTCAATCTTATTTCCAATAGAAGCGGTTGACAGTTGAATCCAATTTTTTCATTATTTTAGTATTTGTAATAATGTGAAACAAAGGCCCATCTCTAAGTTGTTCAAGAATAGTGACGTTGAGTTTCTCAACCCTTTGTCTTAAGATCAATTAGTTCTATTTCTTTTCTTGGTAGGAGCAAGGAAGGGATATAACTCAATGGTAGAATTTCACCTTCACGTGGTTAAGTCATCAGTTCGAGCCTAATTATCCCCAAAACCACTGCGAGTTTTTCTATTTTGACTTACTCCCTTACCGTGATTAAATGAGAATAGATAGGAGGCTCATGGGATTAACATAAGGAGATAGGTATGGCTATATTTCTAGGAGTGAACTCCAAGTGAATATGAAGTGCATGGATCTCTTGAAATGAAAGAAAATTCTAAATCTAATTTATTTATGAACAAGCAAACTATACATAATGCAACTATGAACGTGTTATTTCAAATAAGTAATCCAATTTTTATTCAAGCAAACAATAAATCAACAATTCAAGTGATGAATAAGGTTGTACATATCTTTGATATGTTGATTTGCAAGAAAAATCCACAAAAATGGTGAAGTTTAGTTGCTTGATAGTGAGAGAAAGTGAAAGGAAGTAGTGTGTTAAAGATCAAGGATCATAGTCGTGATCTTCGATCGTGGTTCTCTACCTATCCGTGTATTTTGCCTAAGGCATGATAATGGGCAAGGATCTTAAGGTGATCCTAGCAGTCATCCTCTCAACCTCTAATTCAATGATTCTTTTTTATTTTTGTCTCCTAAGAGATTACGAGCAAGTTCACATATGTGAACTTTGAACTTTGGTCGTGATCCTCTCTGATTCTTGAATCCAAATTTTGTTGATTTCCTTATTTCTTTACCTAAAATTACTCCGTTAAACCTTAGAAACAAAATAGATTCAATCTCAAAATTCAATTGAAGAACCACTCAGTTGGATGATAAACTATTCTCAAATAACATTTCATCATAATTTTTTTTTCCATTAATTGTTGGAAAAAAATAAAAGTTTATGTAGGAAAAGACTAACTAATCTCAAAAGACATGATACTCAATTTGACTAACAAAATTGAAACAATGATAATTAAAAGAAAAACACTTAAACAAAGATAAGCTTAGGCTACCTCCTAAGTGTGTTGTTGTTTTATGTAGTTAGCTTGACGATTTAATTCTTCATCACTTTTATTCCAATCCTACTAGTTTGGGATTTGGTTTAGTATTTCCGGGTAGATTTCTTTGTTGCCTCTCTATAACAGTTCTAGCTTCTCACCCAAATTGATTCTCCAAATTCTTAAGGGATGCTTCAGTATTGCTTATTGTTACTTTTGTAGCCTAGAATCGAACATCTGAGTTCTTTATAAATCTATTTAGTACTTCCTTCAAATTGAGAATCCTATTCTGAGCTTGAACTTTCCATTCTATTATTACTGCTAACCTCCCCAAGAGAAATTTGAGTGATTTCTCTGTCTTGAGTTGTAAGTATTACTAAAAGGGTTATTTTGAGTAATATTAGGAATAAAATTAAAATCCTCCAGATCAGTTGGTGTTTGTTCCTACACTACATTCATTGATTTCATTAATCCTTCAATTTTCTTTCTTAGATTTTCAACTTAAGCCATCAGTGCAATAACTAAATTCACTTCAAATTTTCTCGTTACCTTAACCTTGGCTCTCACATTATCCCACTGCAAATTATTCATGGCCATGCTATTTATCAACTTTTGGCCTTCATCCTACATCTTAGCACTCAGAGTACCTCCAACTGCGACATTGATCATTTGCCGAATAATATCATTGAGATTGTTATAGAAGGTTTGAATCTATATCTACAAAGGCAAAACATAATGTAGGCAACACCTCAGATGTTCCTTAAATCTCTCCTAAGTATCATATAGTGTCTCCCCATTGATTTTAGTGTACGATGATGCATCATTCCTAAATTGTGTTGTTTTGATAAGTGGAAAGTATTTTCTTAGAAATTTTTCAACCACGTCTTCCCAAATGGTGATAAGTGAATTAAGCCATTGGTTAACGTTACCTCTAAGTGAAAAGAAGAATAATTTGAGTCTAACCACTTAGTCTATGACTTTATTAATTTTTAAGATGTCTTAGATTTCCAAAAAGCTTGAGATATAATTGTTTAGATCTTCATTTGTCGAGCCTTGTTTTTTTCCCTGTTTTATAAATTAGTTTTTTTTAAACCGATCAATATTAAACCTTACCCGTTTAATATCGACAATCGACTAAGGTTTAAAGAAAACCAATTCTTTTTATCTTTAAAAATATCTTGAAGTTGCTACCTAACCAAGGTTAAGAAATGATTTAGGTCAAAACCAGACAGATAGATTTAATTTTGATCTAGATATTGAGTCACATGGAAAAAAATTGATTTTAAAGAAAAGGTTTTTTAAAAAACCAGAGAAACGAGTTTGGGGGGTTAGATTTTTTAAACCCTTACGGGTACCATCCATTTTCCAAATTTAGATTTAATTTCTAAAATCACCTTTTTTAAATCCTATCCTATAAAACGAGACTCAATCATTAATTAACGAATCTGATCCTATCTTATTAAATTGGATAAACTTAAACTAAATTGGAAGAAATCTAAACTTTTTTCATTTTTGACTAAATTGAGTAACTAATAGTGGGAAAAATTTTTTTTTTTCATTTTTTATGTCACCATGAAAATGCTTACATACCATCTATTCAATATCAGATGTACGTAATTCTTTTTTGTAAAATTTTAGTACATTAGTTGGTTTTAATTTGAGAAACGATCAGATTTAAGTTTTTAACTCAATTCGGGTTTATTTAAGGAAATTTTTCTAAAAATCCTAAATCGGGAATTTCATTTTTAGAAAATTCTAAAAGTACCCTAATTTTGAAAATGGGTTGATTTGTTTTTTTTTATAAAATTAACCTTTTCTAAGTGATAAAATGATTTCTATTTATTGATTTATTATTATTTTGTTTTTCTATTTATTCCATTTTTTATTCTATTTTATGGTTCTAAGTTTTAATTAGGAATGTAAAGAAAAGAAAACGAGCTACTTTATCCTTTTCTCTCTCTCTCTCTCTCTCTCCTTTCCTTTTTCTCTTTTTTTTTTCTCTCCTTTTTTTTTCTTTTTGTTTTCTTTTTCCAATTACATTTATGTTTACAAAAAACAAATAAAATAAAATAATTGATAAAAAACAAAGAAAAAAAACCCAAAATAGAAAATGGGGGCCGAACCAAAGTAGCTGGAAGTAGGCGTGGGTCGACGCAAGATCTGGGTCGAATGAGCAGCTCAAGGCATAGAGTTGGGTTGAGTTAGCTAACCTGATCACATGCTGAGGAGGAAGAAGATCACACGGGTTCGATTGTGGTAGTAGATCCAAACACCAATTCAAGTGGGCGATAGCGTTTTTATGTGAATTCTATTAGGGAATGTGGGGTAGTTTCAATGCTGAGGCGAGTGGAGATGGATTTGGCGGTGTTTGGAGTCGAGGTTGTGATGTTAGCTTCAGCTTGGCGCAATGGGGATCACTGGGTACTGTAGTGTATGGGCTGGCTGTTGTGCGTTGTAGATTTGGGTTGTAGCTGAGATTGCACGATCATGTTTGGGGGTACGAAGGTTGTTTGGTGTTCCGATTCGTGTATATGATGTGTTGCTGTAGCATTGTGGCTAGGGACGAAGATAAGTTGGTGAAGTGATGTAAGAGAGAGGGTAAGCTTCGGTCCTCTAGTTGTAAGTGATCGGGGAGTAAAGGTGGAGTTGATTGATGGAGTGGGGACTAGGTGTTTAGTTTTGGTTGTAAAGGGTTGTCAATGGAGTAGGGTTGAAGATGAAGGGAAGTGGAGTCGCTGTTGGGTTCAGTCGATAGTGGTTGGGGTTATTCGATGCTACAGCTTATGTGTGGGTTTCTACGAGGAAGGAGATGGAGTGTGAGGTATACTTGGCTATATAGTAGTTGTTGAGTTAAGTCAAGATAGTAGATGCAGGCATTAGGTTTGGTTAGAATTGGGGTCAAGTCTTATTGATGGGGTTGAAGCTAATTGGGTGTGGGTAGGTAAGGGGCGGTGTAAAGGCCAAAGAGGGGGATCGTACTCTGTGTACGTGTGGTTTGATGTGTACAAGTGCGACAGTGGTGTTTATGTCCTGGCTACATGTTCAAGAGAGAAAGGGCAGTGTTAGAGAGAAGTTTGTATATGCTTCAGTAAGAGAAAGAGGATGAGGGTCCAATTAGAAGAAGAGGGTTCAGTAAGAGGAAGAGAATGAGGGTTCAAGATTAAGTCTTCTTAATTGGAAAATTGAAGAATAGGATTCAATGCATATTCCTAAATTTTAGTTCTTTCTCGATTTTCAATTCACATTTTGACTCACTTAATGATCACACTTGGTCATGTTCTTAGGTTCCATACACAATAGGCCATGCAATCTTCATGATTTCATCTTTAGTTTCATGAAATCACAATGAAAATCGCATCAAAAAAGGCATCGAATTGAGGGCCTTGGGCATATTCATCGTGAGAAAAGAAAGGAAAAGAGAAAGAAAATCGTGAGCCATCTAATAAGGTTTCAATACGTGGCACTTTGAACAAAAAGAAATAAAAGGCAATAGGCGCCTCTTGCAAGTTTTAAACCCTAGACCTTAAGCTTAATGCAATGTCAAATCCATATGTAGTATAATTAGGTCGTTAGCATATGCCTTATCTATATGTACAATTAAATTGCAAAATCCATATGTAGTACCATTAATCCGTTAGCCTATGCTTCACTTAGACTAGATTTGAATCTAAGCCTATTCCCAACGTCTTTCCTTCATCTAAAGCCTTGAAAACATCTAAATTAAAAATAAAATAAAACTATAAAAAATTATTATTTTCTAAATTTTCTTAAATCCTATATTTTTTAAAAGTTTTCCATTTTTTATGACTTTCCCAATCTTTCTATTTTTTTTGTGATTTTTTCTAATTCTTGTATCTTTTTGTATTTTTTTTATTTTCTAATATTTTATTTTTTGTAGTTTTCTAAATTTCTTTTTTTATATATTTTTTTCCTAAATTAGGACCATTTATCCTATCTAAAAATTCTAAAAATAAAAGGGGGTAAAAAGGGGGTCTACATCATTAACCAACCCATCAAATTAGATGAACTACTGCACCATTTGGATTATGCTTGGCTAAATTTGAAAGTTTGTTGCCTACATTATTATTATAGTGATACTGGACTCAGCTTTGGTTGCCTTAAGCTTAGCAAATTCCATCAGGATTTTGTTGGCATCATCATTGTTCACTGCTATGTTTTCAATTTCTTCTTCTTTTTTAAATCTTTTTTCGACACTTCCTTAAGTCGAAAGTGGTGAAGCTTAATTAATTAGGTCCAATACTTCACATACTTTCCTGCATAAGTAGCAATAAGTCCTTTCAATTTTTGGGTCAAATTCAACAAGACTAGTTCTACTATTCTTAGTCATATACCAAAATAATTTAGAACTCAGAAGCAAGCAAATGAAGCAAAAACCAAAAAAAAAAAAACTATAAGAAGAACATAGTATGTTGTAAGCATGTTAAAATAATTGAAAAAACTAGGGTTTTGCTAGTATCCTAATTAGTTTCACTTCGTTAGTTCCCCAACAAGAGCACCAAAAACTCGATTAAGGGTAGATGTATTAGGCAAGTGCATCCAATCAAGTTGTAGTACAAATACAGATTTTGAGTCCGAGTTGTTGACCCCATAAGGAACCATGAATATGAGTGAATGCTAAATTATTAGCAATTTTATGCTACAATCGCCAATCACCTAACTTTGCAATTCAAATTATGATTGAATAAACAATAAAACAAGCAAAAATAATACTTAAATAATAACAAATAAAATAAAACAACTAAATTAATTAAAATTATGAGAATAACTAAAAATACACAAATACTTAAAATAACAAAATTAAGTAAATCAAGGGGAATAAATAATCCTTAGCAAATCTTATGACATTTACTACCTAGTTCTATGTAATCTTTCAATCTCAATTACAACTTTAGATAGTGGAGATTCCTAATATGAATTAATCAAACTCGCATCTATAATTCATTCCTAACCTATAGTATGTTCTACCCGAATCACTTCTACAGTAAAGTATCTCTAAATTGCATAGCAGCCTTGAATCCCTCTATTAGGTTACCCTAATACAGAAAAGCCAAAAAGCCGAACCTTAATCAAATTGATTACTTATAATTGTATCAATCAGTTATTCTATAAGATCTCACAAACTCTATAGCAAACTCTCTCATTAATTTAATCATCGATAAAATTGAACTAAAGAATAATACAATTCAATACAAATAGATTAGAAAATGTAATATCATAGATTGAATAAAGAAAACATCAATACTTACATTAGAAACTAAAGTTCAACAATGATTTACTAGAAAGTAAGGAAAGGAAATAGAAATAAAAGATAAAACCCCTATAAGCTCTTCTCAAAGGGGCTCCCTTTGCAACCTAAGCATAAACGCCTTTTCTAAAGTCTAGACTTAGGTTTACAAAGAAAACTTACTAAAATAGAAGACTTACAAATCATGGCATCACCACGCCCTAAGATCTCAGTCGTAGTGGTTAGGCATGATCTTATAATTCACATGCAATTTCTTATAATTCGATTAAAATTCTTGATGAGAGGTACACAACCATGGTGATTACATTTAGTCCTCTCTAGACTTCAATTCTTACTTAAATTTCTTCACTTCAATTGTCCAGTTAGTGCACTTCTTCAATTAAGCCCAAAAACTTCATAAAAATTTATTAAAAGTTTCCAAAACTCCTACAAATAAAATATTAACAACTGAGCTCCAAATCACTATAAAACTAACACAATTAATAGATAAAATCATGCAAAACTACTCTAACTTACATATGCTAAAAGAGTATTGTCATCATCTAAGAAACAAAATTCAATTGCACTTTCAACAACAAAAGTTGAATCCATTTCTATTGGAAATTATTGTACACAAATTCTTTGGATTAAGAAACAATTAATGGATTATGGTCTAATGTTTGAAAATATACCAATTAAATTTGATAACACTAGTGAAATTAACTTAACTAAAAACCAATTCACAATTCAAGGTCTAAAACATATTGAGATTAGACATCACTTTAACCATGATTATGTGACTAATGATGATATAAGTATTGAGTTTGTGCCTATAGATTTACAACTTGTTGATGTATTTGCTTGGACAAAAATAAATTTGAATTTATTCGAAATGAGATTGGCTTATATAATCCATTTGTTTAAAATATTGAGTTTAAATTGTCTTATATTATAGTGTATAATAGTGTATCTTAGATTATATTTATCTGTATGATTTGTTAATAGTTAATGCATGATCTTTCAGCAATTAATGTTGTAAAATATGTGTTAATTTTGAAACAATCTTTTCGCCACTTTTAGTTATTGTTCAAGCCAAGTTTACAGGATTTAATCATATCATTGTGTCATTGATAAATCTCATTTAGCGTATTTATTTTATAGTAATTTTGCATGAAATTCATTAATAACTTATGTTAATTTGCAAGGAATTTGAGCTTATTTGCTTATCATTTGATTCGTAGGTAATTTAGAAGCTTTGACATAATTTTAAGAAATTATATGGAAATTTGGAGCTAAATTGAAGAAGTCATTGACTGAGTGATTGAAACAAAGGCAATTCACTTAAGAATTGAAGTCCAAAGAAGACCACATGCAACCACCACAGCCGTATTCTTGGCCATGTTCTTAGCCGTATACCTCTCGTAAAAAATTTCCATCGAATTAAAAGAATTTGCATGAGAAGTGTAAGACCTTGCCTAGCCTCTACGACTATGATCTTGGGGTATGGTGATTCTATGATTTGTGAATTTTCTAGTTTTGATAAGTTTTCTTTGAAAACCTTAGTTTAGCCTTTATAAATAGGTGTTTAGGTCTATATTAAGGAAGAAGAGCATCGAGGAGAGCATTGTAAGGTATAATATAAGGGGTTCTCTCATATCTTTCCATCTCTTTTCTTTTAATTTTATGTCTTCAATTCAATATTGTTAGCTGTTAAATTAACGCGTGAGTTTGCTATAGAGTTCGCAAGATCCAATAGTATGACAAACGGGTGTAATTACAAGGAATTGGTAAACTAAAATGTTTACCTCTTTGGTTTCTCCATATTAGAGCAATCGTATAGAGGGATTTAAGATCCTAATGCAATCTTAAGATATACTACTGTAAAAGCAACTCAAGCAGAGTATACTCAGGTTTAGGAGTTAATCAGAGATGCAAGTCTGCTTAATATATTATACAAATCTCCATAGTCCGAAATTACAATTGAGATTGAAAAGTCATATGAAATTACGTAGTAAATAACAGATTTACTGAGGACTATGGTCTCTTAATTTAATTCATCTTATTTATTTAATTTTGTTGTTTGTATTTATGTTTATTTATTTCTTGCTCTTTATTCCTTTGTTTTGTTATCTTTATCTTTTATACAACGATTCTGATAAGTTAAGTAATTGGTAATTCAGGGTAAATTGCTAGTAATATAGGGTTTCGTCAAACTCATGGTT
Source organism: Lumnitzera littorea (assembly GCA_024138015.1). Taxonomy (NCBI): domain Eukaryota; kingdom Viridiplantae; phylum Streptophyta; class Magnoliopsida; order Myrtales; family Combretaceae; genus Lumnitzera; species Lumnitzera littorea. Next base: position 92,891,777 of record JAMXBB010000005.1, read on the forward strand.
CCTTGTAGGATTGACACTCAAACTAAAATCCATTTATTATACTATAACTTGATAAGTGCACTTGCTTACCATCAATCACCCAAAATTTCTCTAACACGTTCTCCATTCCTACATCTTTACACTCACGTTTTACTTATAGTTATCATTGTACTACTTGTAATTCACAATCAAACTCCCTCTCTTCCCACATTAAAATTCTTTCCCCATTTAAAATGCATCAAACTCTCAGAAGATCACAAAGAACCAAGAAATCTAAGATTCCCTCAAATCTTAATCTACTTATAGAGCTTGATTTGAGGAACCTATGGTGAACTCACCATGTTCCTCAACTTGAACCATAACAAAATGATCCTCAATCAAAAAATAAACCTAAACCCAAGCTTATGTAAAACCTAAATCCCTCATAAGAAACCTAAGAACCCACTCCTTCTATGCAATCAAACTCACCTTTAGATCCCTTAGGTTCTCTTAAGTTTGATCAAACACTTGCTCCTATGTCTACTAACATAGATGCAATTGATCTAAACTTAAAAGCTTCCTCTGATGAAGTTCCCTTAAAGGCCTTTCTATCTAAAAGGAAGTCTATATTGTAGTGGAGTAAAAAATTCTTTTGATGTCTTTATGCCTAGTAACCAACCTAAGATGACCTACAGTTTTGCTATAAAGAAAGATAAGAGCAAAGGAAAGAAGGTGAAGTTGAAGGGCAAAGCAAAGGAAGTGCTCAAGAAAGAATAGAAAAAGAAGAAAGAAACAGAAAAAAGTAATCTTAAAATTTGGAACTTTTGGAAGATGACAAATTTTGTACCAGTTTTTACCTAGATTTTTAGTTCTTTAATAAGAATGATTTCTGTTATGATGAATATTTAGAAGTTCTTTGTGCTAAAAGTTTTTGTTGCATCAATGATGATGTGTATGGAGAAGTGATTACAAATTTCTATAAGAATTTGAATGATTCTAATAAAAATGTGTTGAGGACTATAGTATGTAGACAAGATATGTTGATCTGAAGAGAAGACATGATAGGTTGTTTTAGTTTGGTGGCTGTAGAGAATAATCCTATAGTTGACAAGAAGGAAATGTATTGAAGGCTCAATCATGGGGTTCTAGATCCCAATTTAGAGAACCCATGGATGATGCACTTTGATACTCATTAGGATGCTGCACAAGATTATGATTAACTGCCTTCTTCCTAAGAAAGGAAGTTTCACCTCTTTGACTAGTGAAGATGCTTATTTGATCTATGCCATGGTCAACAAACGACCCACTAACTTTTAAACAAATGATCAAGCATATGTTAGGAATAAGAGAAGAATGCTCGCTTGATCAGTTAGAATGAAGCTAATGGAGTTTGGGAACATTAAGTTACTTGACAAGAATGGAAACCATTTAAATGTCAAAGTGGTAGGAAAAGTGGTGATGAAGCACATGGGAATTAGAAAATATTTAGTTTACAAATGATGGAGCTCATTTTGTCCGTCAATCATTCAGGATAAAGAATTTTAAGGTTAAGAAATTACTGACACTTACTCGAGGGGAAGAAGAGAAAAAGACCCTAAATAATAAGAAAATCTACTAGTTATTGATGCTCAAGAGCAAGAAGAATCGCAAACTGTGCAACAAGATACATTCTTTGCAAGAAATGAAGTCCAACTTACTAATGAAGACATAGAGAACAAGAAGTGGAAAGGGAAGACACCAATTGATGAAGGAGAAAAAAAAAATGAAATTAAGCTTCCTAGCCCAAGCTATTACTACTACAGCTAATGACTCTCAACAATCAATTTTAGTTGCTTTTAAGTAGTTTAATGATTCCTTGGTTGAAAATAGAGAGTACACTAAAAAATGCAATATGTGCTCAATTAAGTTAGCAAAAGCCTCGAGTTAAACATTTTGAATGATTTTATCAAAATACTGACTACTAAAGTGGACATCCTGGATGACGGTGTGTAGCAAGTCAATAATGTCATAGCTAGGCCACTTTACCATGATCCCTTGTACTTCGTCCCTCCATCATCTAGTCCATCGTCATCACTTTATCCTCATGCTCCAAAATAATCCAAAATTTGTGTTTATTCTAATTCAATTTTAATTTCTATTCCCAGTATTCAAGTTCTATACTTTCATCCTATTCTTGATAAGTTTTTGATGTCTAATTCTATTCAAGTTATGCCAAACCTCACTATGTTTTAATCTAATCATGTTTTGATGAATAGTGCAATCTGCTATTTTTGTGTCTTTGAATATTCATTTTCTATCTTTGGTTATAACAAAAAGGGGGAAAAGAGCTATAGAAAAATATTTTGATTAACTTTAGACTTAATTATGCAAGCTCTTCATAAAATTTAGGCTAAATTTGTAAGCCAATACAATTGTTAATGTATTTCAATTATTTGCTCAAAATACTTTGTCATTTGAGTGTTTAGTCATCATCAAAAAGAGGGAGAATGTTAGATCCCTTGATGATACATTTTAATGATAACAAACACCGAATATCACTAATGCAAGTGTTAAGTGCTATTAAGGATAAAAAAAAAAAAAGAAACATGGAAGCAAAGATATAAGAAAATTCGAACAATCTAACCTAAGTATAAAATTTGAAGATAGATAACAAGGAAGCACCATCAGAAGCTATAATTCTTAAGTGAAAAGTTAACCAATTTCAGTCAAGACAAAAAGTTAGAAGCATTACTGGACATTTTTTACGTCTGAAGAAAAGAGTAACTTTATAGACTTAGAAGCAAACTTAGTAGAAATTTTAATAAGAATAGAAGCTGATCAAAAGAACTCTAAAGTCTTAGAAGCGAACTTGGAAGCAATCCTGAGAAGTCTAGAAGCCATTCAAAAGTGAACAAGTAAATTAGAAGTAGTTCCAATAGACACAGAAGCCATTAAAACATTTAGATTATCTAGAAGCTAATTTAGAAGCAACCTAGAAGAAAATTTTTTTTAAACCTTGTTTTATAGGTCAAGGCCTAACTCTACTGTCAAAGTTGTAACAGTCCTGCTATGTAAACCATTCTAAGATAGAAGCTAACCATACAACCGCCATCTTAGACTTGATTTACATAAAGCATCTATAACTAACTCGCTTTGAAGTAAACAGTTTATAAATTAAGTATGTTATTTACTTATGAACTTAAGAAAGATACACACTTATATTGAAATAACTCGAGTATCTTTACAAGATTTAGCAAACTAATCACAATTTACTTGAGTAATTTATACATTAATACTAAAAGCTTTAAAATAAGTCTAGCTAGAGAGTATACCTAATCTTTAATTTACATCCTCACTCCCTAGGATCCCATAGTTGCTAACTTCAACGTAAATGTAATCTGCTTCCTAGTTAGCACCTACAATAAATGTCTATAGGATTGTGAGCAATTATAGCTCAGTAAGTTGAGGTAGAGACTTAAACTATACAATAAACACAAACAAGGTTATCAATCAAATTATTAGGTACAATGCATTTTCGAGCAAATGCCATTGCATGATGTTGTCCGGCCTGTCATGAGATTAGAGAAATTGCACCTGCTCTAATTCGGGTTAAGGTGTTTCCGTTATTACAACAGCTTACAATCAAACCCAAGCTTGTGTAATGGAGACACCGCTCTTCCCACAACTACCTTTGAACCATTGACTTCACCCTTGCCGCGACCTCCTTTCCTGTCGTTTAGTTCAACTAAAGATGAAGAAAGGACTAATTATGTCATCCAATGTTATCCTTTTTGAAAAGGTCGGTATTTGGCCAGAGAATCCTAATTATCTCCTAATGGGTTGTTATGCATGTCTGATTTATGATTATACGTCATATGTTTGATTAGATCTAGTTTAAGGTGATCAATCGTTCCATATAAATCATACAAATACAAGTCAGACAGCAAATCGGCATCATAATCAGTAACTCAAAACAAGTACATGCATATAACCAACTATCTAACAAGCACAATCAAGTACAACTTAAGCCTCCAAGTACTATAAATTAGTACGTTGAAATACAGCAACATATTAATCCTAACTTACCTGGACTCCTCGCTTGCTTACTCAAGATCTGACTCGCTTAAGCCATCGCCGATCATCTCTATAATACAAACGTGGTTTCAGTTTTCCATATAACTATTATAGGTTGGTTTTATCTTATAACGCTTATTGTTATCTTTTTTTTTTTAGGGTCTAATATACCTAATTATCTAAGTTTTTGAGTCTTTTACAATTTTTCTTGAACCATGTTAAGTTCTGTTTCAATTTTCGTATCAATTTCTAAATTAGGTTTTTAACTCAGTTTTTGGTTAGAGATTCATATATACCCTAAGAAATCATTCCGACCCATAATGTAAAATTAATCATATTATCTTCGGATATCTTAAATATTGTTTTTAGGTACAATACACATAAATCCTAATTTAATTATCGAATTTACTCCCGTTATGAAAAAATCTTACATTTTTCATATAATTACCCTAATTTAAGTTTCTTATCAAATTTATTATATATTCCTATTATTATCATAATATCAATTCTAACCAATATTTCCCAATTATTAATTTTTCATACTTACATATTACACATTACCACTTAATGTGTACATAATGTACACATATAATATTCCCATCACTTCAAATATTATCTCCCAACATCAAATAACATTTCAAATATCTAAATTCATCCCAAATCAGATTTTGAACTTAATTACCGTAGATTACCAAATTAACTTGAAATTTATCATTTTTACCTATTAAATATTTAATACATATTATCCTAATAATTATATCTAACACTTCAAATGCTACAAATAGCATACTTTATCAGATTCAACATCCTAAAATATGTAATTGTACATCAAATTAGTAATTACTCATTTAATTACTTAATTAACCATAAATTACTCATTTTATGCATCATTTTAAGGCCTAAAAATTATCTAAAAATTTAGAAAATTAATTTTTGAAATAGGGCTTCATTACATTGTTCTATAACCCCTAAGTAGTTTACAAAAAAATTTCAAATTTAAAACTATACTTCTAAGGTCATTTATTTCTAAATCGAAATATGCTCAGTTTTGTATGATTTCTCAAGGACCATATATCAAGAGACATATTTTCATCAAAATAAAATTTTTTCCTAAATCTACATACTAAAATATTCTAAAATAAAAAATTTCATAATTTTTCAACTAATTTTGATATTTTTAAAAATTTAAGAAAAATCGGGTAGAAATCGGAACTCAGCAGAACTGGTGGCCATGGGTGTGTCATCCCATCTCGACGCTGCCACTACTGTATGGTAGTGGTAGTTGTCTATTCTCAGCTGCTCTTCGGGTCTAGGTTCTTCTTATAAGCCCCAACTGTATAGTTTTTTGTAATTTTTTGTAAAAACCCAAATTCCTTCTAAATTTCAGTACTCTCTAATTTTCTAGGGTTTCAAACTAACCAAATAAGCCTCTATAAAAGTTTGGCTATTTATAGAAGTCTTAGGGATTTTTTGTGCATTAAATTGATGTAAAATGAGTCTTATCCTCTTCTAAATTACCTTTTTTTATTGGTTAATTTTTCTACTTGCCATGCCCCTATTCAAAACATTTCCATAACTTTTCTAATTTTTCTTTAATTATTTATGAATTTTCTTTAATTATTTAACATTATTTTAGTCTATTTCGCGTGTTTTAAGTAATTACGCGTAGTTCTACCTATATATAAATTCATATATAGTACAAATAAATACTCCTAAATATTATTTAAGTTATTTTATAATTTTTAGTATATATATAATTTATCTCTAGCGATTCATTAGTTATCAGAATACATTTTACGTATTTTTGATAAATAACGAGTAATATACTTAAAATTTACAAAATTTATATTCTCTTATTTTATTATTTATTTTCTTAAATTCGAACTTATAGGATTATTTTTACTAATATTCTTAGTTACGTTGTAGAATTTGGGCTGAATCAGACAGTTTGCTCGATTGCCCTAAATTCTACGAAACGAACTCTAAATAGTTGAATGTAGGTCTTACATCCACTAAGTCAAGTATATTTGCGTAATACATTTGACACATTCCACTATTTAAGGAGGAATGTTTTAAAAATTATTATCGGAATGCAAGCAAGTAGAGATGTAGATAAAGTTTAAACTATTAAACAGATTTGGAAGCCTATTTATTCGGATGCATGAAGCTATTATCTATTTGATCTTATCCAAGCCAAAAAATCAAAGTCTATTATATATAAGCAATTTGAATTATGAATTTTTTTGAAGCATATCGATAATCAAAATGACATTTTGAAGATAAAAATTTACCTAAGATTCAGATTATTTAAGATTAAGATGAGATAAGGATCATTATACGAATAAGAGATTTACCAGCCTTTGTTCTTGAAATTTTAAAAGAGAGGAGAATTCATGTAGATGACAATACTGATAACACGTAATTGACATACATATTTTATTTGTGCAACTTTATGTATTAATTTAGTTGATTCTATGGCAATTTAGAGCTTAATTTGTTTAAATCTCATTTTTAGGTACTTTAGAAGCATTCAATAGATTTTTGAGTGGTTTTATCAAATTTTTGGAGTTCATTTTAATAAAAATGTCGATCAAGGATTGAAGTAGAAGAATTTCAAGCGAGAAATGAAGTTTAGAAAAAAACATTGTTAAAGACCACACCTATGTTTCCCTCGTTAATTAATTCCCATTGAAATTGAAGATTTTTATAATAAGCACAAGGTTACGCCCAACTCCATTATCATATTCCTTGGCTATGTATATCTCATAGAAGAATTCCACCAAATCAATTGAATCACAAGTGAAAGAAAGGACCACATGCAAAGACCATAGCCATTGTCCTAGGGTATGGCCATTTCATGAGTTGTAAATCATTTATTGTTAGAAAGCTTTGAAGTCTAAGATACGATGTTTCCATTATACTTTATTCTATTAGCTAAATTTGGAAAGTGAATCAAGAAGATGTGCCAAAAAGATATCTCAAGAAATAATTAAGATATGCAACAGATATTTTAAAGATATATGGAGATACATTGAAGATACATTCCATGATTTCTTTTTGTACAATAAATAGGATATAAGCCTTATAAATTATAACCATAGAAGCATATAATAGAACATAGTAGATGATAGATATTCCATTTCTTTTCTTTGTGTATTTATTCTTAATGTTTTAATTTAGTTTTAGTATTCAATTATTGTGAATCTTAGTTTGTTATGTAATTAATTTTCTTTCATTATCAATCTATGATTTCTTGTTATTGTGATCTAATTGTATTGTGTTTATTGTTTTCTTTAATTCAATACATTAATGATTGAATTATTGCTAGAATCTACTGTAGAGTTTGCAAGAGCATACAAGATGACTGAATGATACAATTAGATAAAACCGGTTAATTAAAATGTTTAGTAGTTTGGCTTTTTTAGATTAAGGAAACTTAATAGTAGGATTCAAAGGCTTCATGCAATTTTGCAATGCTCCATTCAGAATTTATTCGAGTAAAGAGGGATCGGGATTAGAAATTGGCTAAAAAGCATGAGTTTGGCCAATTCAAAATCTGAATTCCATGGGAATAAGATTAGGAATCTCTACAATCCAATAAATAAAAATGAGATTGATAACTTGTATAGCTATTCTAAGGGGGTCAGTAATTGAATACAAAGTTCATGTATTTTCATTTAATTTTAATTGTTTGTATTTTAAGTATTATTCTTCATTTTATTTTAATTAAACTTGTTCAATTTAGTTATCTTTAATTAATTGAAATTGCATTTTCGTTTTATTTTACTAGTTATCTTTAATTAGTTAAATTTGTTTGTTGTAGATATTAGGAAAGAGGGTAAGTACTAGTATTTGTAAAGATAGTAGTCCTTGTAGGATCAATACTCAAACTCAATCAGTTCTATTATACTATAACTTGACTAAGTGTACTTACTTGATGCTGATCAAATACTAAGAACACAATTATTTTCTGCAACAAGCATTCGAGAAGATCTTTTCTAAGCTAACTTGATACTTTAAATTGTTTTATGAATTTTTAGTGCAAAACTTAAGAAGTCATAGTTGTTTCTATCAAAACTTATTCAAGTTATTTTAAGTGTCGTAATTAAGAGAGAGTAGACCACAGTAGATTTATTTAGTTAGAGATAAGCTTGAAGGCAAAGCTATGTTGATTGTAGTCGTATGGACCGGATCCCTAGCAAGTGAAGATGAAAGAGAGGATTAACTCACAAAAAGGAACCTCTATAAATCCTTTACCCAATCTTCTTGAACTCTCTTTTTATTTGCATTTTTATTTATCTATTTGCACATTTCTTGTTTAAACTTTAAGCCATTATATAAGCAATGGGTTGTTTCATTTCCAAAAAAATTTATTAAGCAATCAATTCAACCTCCAGGAGGATGTGTGAATACAACGAGTTTTTTTTTTTTTTTTTATTATAGTGCTTAGCAAAATTGAGAAGAGATTTGTATACATACTAACTAAGTATGAAGGAATCGTATATGGATTAGTTGTTGAATTCTAGTATTTGTGCCCTATGTACATTGAGAAAGTGGTTGAGAAGAAATTATAGAAGTTATTAAAGAGCTTTATGATAAAATTTTTGGATGGAAGGTGGATTAGCAATTTATTTCTTGAGTTATCCTAGGTTAGATGTAATATTCTACTAGTTTCCCATATGATAATAAGTTCAGATAAATATTTCTTATCCTAATTTTTAGTTTGATCCTTGATAAGAATTGATTGATTTTCTTGAGAACAAGCAAATGTTTAAGTATGAGGACATTTGATGAGTGTGAATTTATACATATTTCTTGATGGGTTTTTATGACGAATACTTTTATTTTTTTGTGCAATTTTAATGAATTTGGTACTTAATAGAATGGAATATTGATTTCAGGATCTTGGAGAGCTATTAATATGAAAAGAGTGGAACTCGCTCCATTTGGGAATAATTGGATGGTAACTTTTTTTACATTGAAAGAGGCAATAAGGAGTCAATAGTTCATAGAGAAAGATTAGGTTAAGGATTGATAATTGTCAAGCCTAAATTTTCACCCCTCCTTTTTAATTTCAATTTGTATTACATTTAGCTGCTATAATACAAATCACTCAATTAGAAATTAAAAAGTGTTTTGCAAAAGCTTCTTTTAAGAGTTGCCTACCAATAAGAGTTGGTAAAAGAAAAGATTAGGAACCAATGGTTAGTCAAGTTCATAATTAGATCACTAGTTTGAATCAAAAACCAAAAGTCAAGGTTTAAGGACTATCAATTTAAATCCAAAATGTCTAACTAGATTTATAAAGGAAAAAGTAGGTCCCTTTTTGTTAACCAACTAAAAAGAATCAATCATTAAAAATATGACTCAAGATGAATCAAGAAAACTAATATTACCATAAACACGAAAAGGCTATTAGTAATAGCATGATTTATAGTAACTAATGAAATATTTATAGGATACAACATTTCAAAGTATTAATCTTATAGAAGTGCAATATTTATAATTGATTATAATATCCATAAATCATCCAATAATACATAGGGTAATGAAATTTTAAAATAGATTGATTGTTGTAAGAATCTATATCAACACTCATAATAGTAATATATATATATATATATATATAGCGTAGCACAAAACTTAAATGTAGCATATTCTATTTACCTTTTCACATGCAATCTACTATTTATTGAACTAATCCTTAGATAAGACATGTTATTTACACAACAACAAAAAAAAAAAAAAATCATAACTCATTTGAATAGAATTACATAATGACATATCGCAACTACCTAAGATCTTATTTCATAATATATTATATTACGGAGACACTTATATGGATGGTCTGTGGTATAACTTGCAATATTACATTAGAATTACTAGAAATTATTTACACAACTAATTCGTTATAACAAAGGTCCATCAAAACACATCTATTATTTATAAAGTATAAAAGCTTTGTGATGAACAAATTTATATGTACATTTACCCTATAAAATACAAAGTTATAACATTACGAAACCTGTTACTAAATTGAATGAATTGCTTTACTTGACATCAATAAAACAACAATAATATAATTTAGATGTACTATTATTGCTTAGAATGATGGCAATTTTTATAATGCAGATATAATTTATTGAAGAAATTGATTTTAGCATGATAAATTGGTAAGAGTACAACAACTTAATATGTATATACAAATACAAGATACCCAAACCCTAGAATTATATTGTTGTTATTATAATAGGTTATTACCAAAATTATCATTCTTCATACATCCTAAATTCTTTATAAATTAGAAATTTAGTTATACTATTACTTATAAATTTGATACTATTAAGTAGATATACACTTACATGATTGCTTACAATAAATCAAAATGGAAAATAATGATATGATGCCTATTATGAAAGCTACCAAAATTGTGATATATTTAATCTAAAAAATGGACTATTGTACAAAATACACTTGTCAAATTAAGAATAAAGAATGAATTAAGGTAATGTATAGTGATTCAATTAATTTGTTATGGCATGATTTACTAAAGTATGCTATAGATACTCCTACCAATTATAATTTGTACTAAACCTAGAAAAAAAAAGATTATTAACTAAAAAGTAAAAAGGACCATGAAAGTAAAATATACATATAGTATTAACAAAATGCTAAGCTTAATGATATAACTAAGTAACAAAATCAGTCTAGATACGGGTATGATACACATTTATTAGGTTATGACAATAACTTATCATAGTACATTTGGACGTTCTAGAAACTTTTTCAATACAGTAATTACTTGCTCAATAAAATAAACAATCGACACAACAAGATTTACACTTTAACAAATTATGAATAGGATACCTATGGAGAGATGTAAATATAGAAATTTATTATTATTCAAAAGTAGTGAAATAATAATAATTTGAAACACTAAATCATCTACAACAATTAAAAAATGATGGCTTAACCGATTACTATGCTTATGACTTTTTCTCAAGTATATAATATATGTTAAGGAAAATGCTTAATTGACTTTTCCATTACTATAGACGATCACATAAACAATTTATATATACATATATATATATATATGATAGCATTCAAGCAATGAAATATTTATACATAATCTACACGTAATATAAATACAGTATGGTTTTATAAACAATTAATATACAATATTATAATAAGTATACATGTGGAATAGATAGAAAAAATCATATTAATATTGCAATTATGATGTATATAACTTATAAGATTCTCTATGACTTATTGCTTATAGGAAAAAATAGAAATAATAACTCGAGAAATCATAAACACATAGTCATTCTGTATTATTTCATACAGTCACTAAAAGAATATTAGTACCAACGTAATTTAACATATTGGCAATGTAGAGCCTTAAATAAACATAATTAAAAAGTAAAACCCAATATGAAATAGAGTCGTTAATTTAGAGAATACATTATTTTTATATATAACATATAGATGGTTACAATTTAATTAATTACAATAATAAACATAAATTAAAGGTACAACCCAATGTACAATGAAATGACTAATTCAGGCAACACATTATTTTTTAATATAACATAAAAGATGGTTACAACTTAATTAATTACAATAATAAACACAAATTAAAGGTATAACCTAATATATAATAGGGTCACTGAAAGAATACAGACAATACATCATTTTTGTAAATAACATAAAAGATGGTTTGATAATTGATATATAATATTCGAATGAAATAAAACTAAACAAGTCAAATAACAATACAGAGAAGAAGAAGAAAGCCACAAATATGTAACAAGCTGAACTTAAAAGGTCAAGAAAATTCATTTACATGAATAACAATATTTCAATAGAAGCACCTAAAAGATTTAAATGATCAGTAAAACTTGTTTAATAATAAAAAAAAATCTAAAATTACTGTAATGAATTAATCGGTGTGTCTGTTCCCTAATCTCATGTATCTATGTTGCATGTTTATGTATTTACAAAAAGGGTTACTCCCAAAGTCAATATTCCACCTTTTTCTTAAAAAATGTTTCAAATAATTATTTATAATATGACCTAACTATAATATTATTATTATTATTATTATAAGTACGTTGATATTTATTAGGGAACAAAATTCAACTAGTTTATTACCATAACTAAATAACTTGTCTTAAAATACCCAAAAAAAAAAAAAGTATGCAATTATAAAATATGGAAGATAAACATTTCTATATACATATATATTTGCAAGTTCTCAACTATGTACAACAACATATTATGTGGCCATCTGTAAACTTATCTAAATAATTAATGTACATTAATATTGTTAAGTCATATATATACATGATTTGACATATAATACCACAACATTGATATAAAATAAATAGAAACCGTAAGAAAACATCATACGAATAGCTTGCTGGTTGCGTAACATTGAATATTACTACAACAGCATTGTGATAGTCGTTAGAAAACTTTCCTACAACATATATTCTTATATATTGTTTATACTGAAAATAATCTTTCTTACTTGAATCATAAAGAATTAATATAAATTCCCTAAAGTTTGTAAACAATATTTATTCTATTGAAATCTTTGCTATTACAAAATTAAATAAATAAAATAATATGATAAGGCAAAATTAGACATAGTATACAATTTTACATTAATATAGACGACTTGGAGGTCCTTACATGAAATGAAATTTCAGCTAACACTAGGGACACTGTATTAAAGCCTCCAATATAACCATCATTAAGAATAAAATAAGAGTGACCGAACAGGATTGCTTATATTTCCTATGTAGTACATATGCAATGCAACCTTTATCAAAATTTACTGACGATAGTCACACGTACGACATTGCCTACATAGAATGGTATAAAACTTCGTAATTTAAACACAAAAAATGAAGTGTCTACACATCGAATAATTTTTATTATTATAAAATATTCTTTATTGACTTTCATAAAAAAAAAAAAAAGAATCTTATATCGAATTAATAACCCATCGTGAATTTGGAATACTAAATTGGTTTTGAAACATTAGTTTTGATATGAAAAGTCCCTACCTATTAAGGAAAACATTTTCATGTTTTTTTTTCTCTTATGAGAAAAGTAAGATTTATAAACTAATATGATATAAAAGACATTTATTATTGCTATCATTACTATTTTACTTTTATTAAAAATGAATCATACAAGCAAACATAGAAAGAATTCAATTCACACTATTTGATCATTTATAGATTTATTTTATGTGCTAACAAACACATTGTGATAAATTGGTAGAAGATGGGAAAAAAATCTACATAAATAAATAAATATGGATAAACTAATAAAATATAAAAAAGACAAAACAAAAGGAAGAAAAAAAAGAAAAGAAAAGCACAATTATGAATACTACTGCATCCCAAATGTGGAGTTTTGTACCTTTATAGGACCCTTTTCAAAAAATATTACAAAAATAGGCCTAAGATAAAACTTAGTAAGATTTTGCGTGTATCTTGACTGTTCGTGACTTTTTTATATTGAAGGCATGCACCTTTAATTGAAAAAAGTTCCAATTTGTACCTTAGGAAAGGACATATTAGGATTGCACCTTTGCTTAAATGGAAGGCGTATACTAATAATGCACCTTCCTCATTAAATGAAAGGTACAACTAAGTTATGTGCCTTCTCACCCCTTATATATGAACTCTAATTTCCACTAGCATATGTCATTCTAGCCTCTACCACTTTCTGAAATCTTCTACACTCTCTAATTTTCACTCTTTAGGCGATAGCATAACCTCATTTTCTCTACTGATCTATAAGTAAGACTAGTCCTTCCTTTTTTCCACATTTATTTTCTTAATATGCAAATTATATTGTTAAATTAATTTATAGCAATTAGAGAAAATTACTATACTATGTTTATGTTTAGTATATTGTCCATGTACTAGTTTGTAGTTAAATGATTTGGGGCAGTAACATAAGAAAATAGGAACGCCACCTGTAAACTACAACTAATTTTACCTATACATTATTTAAGCACTCTTACAGTTCCAAGTATAGTATGTGATGAAACGTAAAATTGTATGGGGTTAACTCATTTTGGAATTGTTAGATGAATAGGTCAAAAATGGCTGAATATGTGAAAATAGTTGTATACAGGAGGGAACATTGTGAATGGAAGTACTAGTCCGCAACATGACATGAAGCTATTAAAATACTTAAAGATGAGGAAGTATTCAAAATTTAGTCATTACATCTAGCGGATCTATATAGGTATCGAGGTTGATCCTAACGGAATTGAGCTTATACAACGACACCCTTGTTATTATTAAGGAGGTGTTTCGTACAATCTGATGACCAAAAGGGATGATAATGATGATATAGAAAACTTGATTGAAATGGCTGATGCATTCAGAAAAAAATAGGATACAGGAGATATATGTTAGGGGTTCTAATCAGCCAAGTACATGTACTATTTAGACCACATTATAGGTAGACCCTTCCAACTACCCTCCACCACAAGTCTAGCCAAGACGACTTCCCAATATACGAAGGACATGAAACTTTTTTGGTAAACAAGTCCACTCTTGAGGAAGGTAGTATGAATATGGAAATCAATGAAGAGGCACTCGATGTAGAGGTTAGGTCAATCTTATAAGATGAACCGAGCTACGACCTCGATGAAGATCTAATTCCTATGGGACCTAACAGTAATGATGAGGGGAATTAGTAGGGGTTGAATTGGTGTTAGAAGAACAAGTCATAGAAATGGAAAACACTAAAGATGATGAAGCCATATCAAAATATGTATTGAGCAGCGTCCTACCCATACCTTAGTTTCCTACATGCTAGGGGATTCGAATGCCTCCCTGATACAATCAGCCTGAAATGACAAAATTGTTAGTTAGAGATCCAGTTCCATACATGAATAGTGGTGGGGATAATGGTTATGTAACATTCGAAGAGGACATGGAGGCAAAAAGCAGTAATCAAGTAAACGGTGAGGACTTGATTGTTAGACAAAGTTTTAGCACGAAGGATGAGCTTATCGACACCGTAAAACAATATCACATCAATCACCATTACAACGACATAATTAATGAATCAAAACCATACCTCTAGGCCATTTATTGCATAGAGAAGGACAAAGGGTGTAAGTGGAGGCTATAGGTATCATATAAGAGGTTAATGGGGCTATTCGTCATAACAATTCTTAAGGGACCACACACATGTGTCAATCCCATTGTAATGCAAGGCCACAGACAGATTGAAAGTAAACTTATGGCCAATTACTTCATCAACAATGTTAGCAAAAATCCATATATAAAGATTGTAGAACTACAGGCAAATATCTTAATCATGTTTGAGTATAATGTAATAAGGAAGAGAGTTTGAGATGCCAAGAGAAAGGTTATGGAGATAGTGTATGGAAAATGGGACAAAGGCTACAACGTGCTTCCTACTCTATTGAATGTAATGAAAATTATTAATTCAAAGACAAAAGTAGTATGGGGTGGTGGGAATCTAATGAGCCCGGACTTTCGATTATGAAGTGGATCTTTTGAACTTTCAGGTCGTGCATGAATGCGTTCAAGTTCTGTTGGCCTGTAGTATGTATAAATGGCACATTTCTTTATGGAAGGTATGGCCATATACTATTGATTGCTTGCTCTATGGATGGGAATAACTATATTATGCCATTGGCTTTCGCATTAGTCAATAAGGAGTTCAAGGAGACATGGGGCTAGTTTTTGAAGTGATTAAAGAAATTCGTAGTTAGTAATTGTGAAGAGACAATTTGCCTTATCACAGATAGGTACTCTGGGATCAAAAGTGTGCTTAAGAAAGATGATGTTAGCTAGAAAGAACCATTTGTGGTTTGGAGATGGAACATATGGTATGTTGCTAGCAACTTCAACAAGGCACACAAGAACCAGCTATGTAAGAAGCTAGCTACAAATGTTATGATACAAGCACAACACAAGAAATTTGAGCATTTGATAGATCAGATGTGGCAAGTGAAGGAGGATGCGTCATCATGGTTCTTAACCTTTCATATGCAACAAAGGACATTGGCTCATGATGGTTTCTATCAGTTCAGATATATGACCTCAAATATTGTCGAGAGTTACAATGTTGTACTTAAAGGTTGTAGAGGATTGCTGCTAACTTCACTTGTGAAGAAAATATTCTACAATTGTATCGACTATTAGGAAAGAAGAGTCAAAGAAGTAAAGAAGGGAATGGTTGCTAGGCAAGTGTTTATAAAATGTATTGCAAAGAAACTTAATACGTGGTCTAATCGTGCTCCTATTCATACCATCAAAGCCTATAGCCAGGAAAACAGGATATGGGAGGTGAAGACCGGCTGGAGGCATGAACCAAATGGTGTCGTGAAACGAGGTGGTAGAGCGCATGTCATAGACACGAATAGGATTATTTGTTCATGCAAGAAATAGAAAATCTATATAATCTTATGCTCCTATTTGATCAAAGCACTAAATTCCATTTAAGTCACTACTGGTAAATATGTTAAGGAATGGTATAAGTGGTCACATCATGTGTACAGCAAACACTTTCTTCCAATAGGTGATGAGTTGGATTAGCACTGTCTTGATTACTCATTCTTCATACCCAACAAATATCTAAAACTTGGGTTAGGAAAACCAAGGAAAAAGAGATACCATATGGAGATGGACTTGAGAGAGCTCATCAATAAGACCGGGTGTAGCTCTTGTAGGAAGGAAGAACATAACAAGAGGAGGTGTCCATAACTTAATAGGAAAAGTATAGACCAACGAATGTAATGTTGTTTTCTTATAGTAAAATATATACCATATTATTTTCTTTTTTTGTACCTTACTAACTCGCCATCTTTGTATTGTTTTCTAGGTTAGATAGATCTAAGGCCGAGTAACTCTTTTCTATTGTATGGTTAAGCTAGACATTGATCACAAGATGTTTAGGAGTTCTAGGTATGACTTGACGTTTATTGCTTTGACAAAATATACGGTTTATTAATTTTCTAGGATAACGAAATATGAAATATCTACTCATACAGGGACCAAACCATATTACAATGTGTCGAGTTGAGGTGAGCATGTAGAAGGATACTACATAGATACCACTAGACAATCACATGATCCTATACTTAGAGGATGCAAGTTTCCTTACGGTGTTATGGTTACCCTTCATGCAGATCAACCATCATCTCATCACCATACTAGTGGAGTAGTGGAGGCTTGAGACTCACACTTTCCACATGACTCATGGGGAGATGACCATCAAGCTACAGGACGTAAAGATCTTGCTTAGACTTTGTATAGATGGGGCCACATTGACTGGGCCGATAAAGCTAGAGTAACAAGAGGTGGCTTCACATTTGTTCGGCGATTACCCTAAAGATAGTATTAGCAAAGGGGGGGCGAGTTAGTCTAGCCTAGCTACAAGAGAGATTTAGCATGCTTCCTAGTGATGTTAACAATGATACCGTTCGAAGGCATTCGTAAGCCTACGTTCTACAATTGTTGGGGGGTTTCCTGTTTGCTTGTAAATCGTCATCACTTGTCTACATGATGTTCCTCCCCTTTTTAGGGTATTTCCCATTTGTATTTAGTTGGGGTTCAGCTTGCTTAACATGACTGTATCATTAGTTGTGCAGAGCAGCACGATCCAAAGCATATGAGATAGGCTATGTAGCTATACTATTATAGTTATGAGTGTAGGATAGATTCCCCCACATTGCTTCTTACAATAGGATTGGGTTTTCCATCTAGGAGGGGTTACTACTAGTCGCCAGGTAGGCAGTATAATGCAACACCATACACCATGCCAGGCATGTTGTTGATGCCTACTGAACCTCATTCGATTTACAGAAGAGTAAACAAGTATGTAGTACTTCAGTGTTTTATTCTAGCATTGTATTTGAATGAAAACATTACTAATACACTTCCTTTTCTAATGCATTGTAGGTCGTATAAGAGCCGTATATGGAGGACCTTATTAAGCTCTTACCTTCCTTTTGTCGTATTGGATGAGCAATTTAAAAGACTAGGGTGCTACTCTTTTGCTTCTAAATTGTTGAGTTTCACCTTCCGGATCATGTGATCCAATTATTTAGGGGCTTCCAAATGGTTCTGATGGATGTTAATATGAGTAAGAAGCTACATCACATCAACCCTAGGGGCAAGACGGACATAGATCAATCAGTTGCGTATTAAGGACATGTAGCCACTTAGGCAAATCACTAGATATCGATAATTCATCTGCAGGGACCTCGGGTTATGGATCCAGGTTACTATTACTGGTACAAAGAGCACACACGCCAGTACATCGCCCATCATGGTACAGTGATGGGACATTTGGTAAGCCCACTTCCTCTTAACACATCATTTTGCATAATGCATTATACATGATCGTCGAATTGTTTGTTTCATGCAATGCAAGTAGATACTTTACGTCGGTATAACTATATAATGATTTGCACACTATACATGGGATCATTGATGATAGCTTCAACCATCTTAAGGAGCACGACAAATTGAACTTGTTTCCCTATGAGGTAGCTGTGACAAACCCCATACTACCCCCTCACCCATAGGCTAAGGATAGAGTTCATATAAGAGGAGGTTGAGCAGGTTGGATACGTGGTCGGGGATAGCAAGACAATGACATGCCATCAGGATCTCACCGTTTGATTAACTTAGGTAAGATTAATAGCATTACACTGCCCATTGATACCTCTAGCATTGGCCCTAGCTCGAACTACACTCCAAGTACTGATGGTAGCATCTCTCCTCAATAGACACCGCCAGCTCCTCATAAGTGACGTACCGATTGGACTTAGACTTTAGATATAGGGGAGGGTGTCGTCCAGCAACTAACATTATAGCCTAGTCCTATTCCTCCTAGAGACCTCAACAATACTCCTCATCCATCTGAGGAACCATCCAATCAAAGGCCATCGTTGCTCACCCGGTTTGGGAAATAGCTGACAAGATCAAAGAAGAAGTAGTTATATATAAATACTTTTGTATTACTTAGTTAGTTTATTATGTATTTTTGTCATCTACCATTCGCTATGTACATGGATGTTATAAATGACGTCATATATTGGCTTGCTATTCACTTGTTGTTGTTCAATCACTACAATTATACCCTCTAATATTCTATCTCATTTGACAGGTTCAATCATATTGGGTAGTTTATCGAACTGTTTCTAGATGTGCTCAGTTGTACATCCTACTATTGGGAATTCATGTGCTTATGTGATGCACTTGCTAGTTCTAGGCTTATTAGTGTTAGGAGGCTGTGTTTTCAATGTATATTTCGTTACTTTACATGTATTTAGAGCATTTGTCAAATATAAAAGGGGATGGGGGGATGTTTCCAAAGAAGGCACAAAGTAGTATTGCACTTCTTTGTATTTTTAAAATAATGAAGGCACATCACTTGTATGCGCCTTCCTTGTATTTGAAAACCATGGAAGGCACATACAAGGGATGCGCCTTCTTCTTTAGTAAAGGCGCAATCCAAGAATGCATCTTCCTACATGTACCTTCCTTTACCATAACATGTTTTAATTGAAGGCACACACAAAGCGTACGCCTTCAATATAAACAAGTCATAAACAGTGAAGGTACACATGCCCTACTCATGTACTAAGCTTCATCCCCAACCCCTTTTTGTATTATTTTTCAAAAAGGATCCTTCAAAGGTACAAAACTCCTTAAATACACTCAGGGAAGATGAGCTAGTGGTGCTCCAGCCACCATTGGTTATTAGGGGGTTGTCGAATAGGAAGGTAGTATAATGCTTGATTTGAGGGTAGTAGTTTCACAAAAGGTGGTTTGATGGTGATGGTTCCAGATGCGGTTGCCAGTGGTGAACTTAGGTGCTTCTCTTTGTGACTCTCAAAGGTGATTTCTAATAAAAAGAATAAACTTTCTACGTCTTTTTAGGTTAAGGAGTCTAATGGTGGTAATGGATTCTTTTAATCTCAAGTGTTTAACTTCAAAATTGAAGAAAGAGAGAGAGAGAGGGAATAGGTTTCCAGTCAACTAAAGAGAGAAAGGCACGATTTTGATCTTATTTTGATGAAAATCGAACCTTCTTTCTTCTTTAATTTTTTTTTTGAAACTCTAGGTGTCTTTATTTATAGATGTGCAAGGATTGTCTGTTAAGGAAGTGGAAAAGTCAATTGTTGGAGCTTCTTAAATATAGGTCAGGTCTCTTGGGTTTGATCCTTGAATATTCATTATTTAATGCAATTCTAGAAAAATAAAATGTTCTAGATCTATCTTTTAGCATTCCTTCACTCAAATATGAAGGGTTTATTTAAGAACAATGCTAGATTCAAGCTTCAGAGTTCATGTACTGCACTTCCATAGCTGCCATCGTCTTCCATGGATGGAGAAAGAAGCATATGACGCGCACAAATGTGACATGTGTGCATGATTTTCCTTCTTGTTTTTTTTTTTTATTTGAAATTCAAAAGAACAATAAATAAATAAATGAACAATAAAAAGAACCCAAATTCTTGCTTAGAATAAAATTTAAACTTATAACCACCCAAATACATTCCAAAGCCTTAACATTAGATTATAAACTATCTCATTACTTAAGTTTATATAACCCTAACTAAGTCTTATTGGGACAAATTAACTAAAAATAAAAATCTATGCTATAAATTAATCTAAACCCATGAATTTTTAAAATTGGACCTAACATGAATAAAAAATTTGCTATCATATCTTAAACTCCGTTATACATATTAGACCTAAGAAATTCATTTTTAGCCTAACAAAACTAAAGACTTTTATTTTAATTTCAATTTTTTCCTATTTTTAAGCTTTTTGAAGGATTTCCTCTTTTTTTTTTTTAAATAATATTTAGGTTCTTTCTTTTTTTCTTTTTTTCTTTTTCTTTTTTCATCTTTTTTCCAAGTTCTCCAATTTTCAGTCTTCATCTTACTTTTTCTATTTTTAAGCTTCTTTTTCTTATTTTCTATCTTTTGTATTTTTTGGCTTTTACTTATTCTAAAATTTTTAGTGTTTCTTAATTTTTCGATTTTTTGGTATTTTTCTATATTTTATATTTCCCTTTTTTTTTTTGGTACTTCATTGGTCCTTTCACTTATTCCAATTTTTTGGTTTTTTTTTTTGGAATTTTTAAAATTTTTGGTATTATTCTCATTCTCCAATTATTTTATCTTTCTACAAGAGAACAAAAATGGGGTATCAACAATGATCAGAGAAAATCATGGTTGAGTTCATGCCTATACTTCTTGCTCGTGATTCTTGATTCTTATATCGATGGATTTTGACAATTTTAATTGAAATAAGAATTATGCCTAAGGTTCATAGCCATGCTTATGGGGCATGATCATGCTAATTCATGGAAACAATTCCTTATTTGAGTCTTTGACAGCTTTAATAAATAGCGAGTTAGATTTCAAAGGAGAATCTTCAAGGGGGAAAAATAGTCACTCTTGGAGATTTTTAGGTTTTTTGCTAGATATTGTTCATATCACTTTAGATCTTGATGTTTTTCACAATGTTTATGCAAGATTGTTCTTTTATCATGATTATAGCGTGGTTTTATAATGTATGGACTTGTGAATCTTAGAGTCAACATGTAAAGTGCTTACATTGTTAATTCCACTAAATTACCTTGTTTTTTTTTTAATTCAATCATATGCACTTAATTGATTAGATTTTTACTTCTAGAATTTCAATTTTAATTATTTGATATTATGCATGAAGGTTGCAAGACTGAGTGTATAAATAGATCTGGCATGACTAAAGAGAATCTTTATAGTCTTAGTGATTAGTTATGCAATTCTTCCAAATGTTTTCACGAAATTGTAGATGAGAATTCATGTTCTTAATGCGATTTTGATATATTGTATTCTAGAAACAATTCAAGTAAAGTATAACTAAGATTAGAAGTTAACAAGAAAAGTGATTTTAATTAACTTACTTGAAAGAATTCTCCCAATTAACAAAAATAGGGAAGGAATGAGATACTTTTAATTATTGCATGTTATTCTCTAAGTGAAGCATTAAGGTTTTTTAGTTTATTATTTGCTCTTTTGATTTTGGATGGTTTCTGGTTTAGCTCTTGTTAGTTGCTGAGATATAGTTAAGTAGGGATTCGATTTCAATTACTCAATTTTACTAGTTAGATAGTAAAGTTAGATAATTGTTAGTATTTGCGATCTCTGAAGGATTGACACATAAACTCAAATTCGCTTTACTATAATTTGATAGGAGTAATTGCTTCTGATTAAAAGGCTTAAGGGTAGAAATAAGGGTTAACTAATTATAAAAATAACTAAAGTAGTTACTTAAAGTCATAATAGGAAGTTTATGTATATAGATCAAATTAGAAGAAAGAGTCTGAATCATTTTAAAATGGTTTGAATTATCTAGAGGGAAAAGAATCAAATGATATCTCCTCGCAAATACTTTGAATTCCTTTTCAAAGAGTCCAAACCTTTTTTGGTGAAAAATCGTGTAATAAACATTTTTTGAGCTTTTACTAAACAAATGCTTCAAACTTTCTATAAATGCACTAGACATTTACTAAGACTCATTCCTTAATCATTTTATAAACTTTTGTTCTCAATGAAAGCTTTAGAATATTTGTTTAATGTGCTCTTAGACCTAGGGAAGGGCCAATTGAATCATAAATTAATCCACTAGTTCAACAAACCAGAACCTGCCTACATTAGGTGGGCCTAAACCAAATGTAGGCCCACCGTGCCCAGGCAGGTTTAGCAATTCATCATGTGGGAAACCGTCGATCAAGCCCATCAATTCAATCTCACAAAATAAAATAAATAAATAAATAAAACCCAAAAGAAAGGAACATGGGCTGTCTTGGCAAATTAATTACGTTAGATAGTTAAAAAGAGAAAAGTGACATGAAGTGAGTACACTATGGAAGCCATAGTAAAGAATTTAAATGAGAGAGAGAGAGAGAGAGAGAGATGAAATATGATTTAATGTATGGCAATATTGAAACTCTAAAGAAATCATAAATAAAAAATGAATGACAATTCCATAATATTACCAATAATAATTTCAAATTTGAAATTTAAACATGACTGTTATGAACGTAAAGCAATAAAACGAATGATTAAAGTCTGAATCACTCAGAATTTTGAAATGGAGAAGCAGATAGGTAGTAAATTTTGAAATTTGATCGTTAGAAATTTTGATATAAGTATGCGGAGTTAACCATATGCTTCTTCACACTAAAATGCAAATCTTAAGTCCTACGTGCCCAATTCTCACACAAACATTCCTATTGCTCCACATATTGCTCCTTGTTTTCTACTTCCTTACTATAATTTTGTTCTAAGTTTTTGTTCTCTACTCTCTTAGTAGTTGCTCTCTATTCTCCTAAAAAAATGAACCATTTTTATACTTTCGCAATATGTTACTGTATCCGTAGAGGAGTATTTTCTCCAAATAGTAATTTTCTCACTTCTTTGCTAATCCTAACAAAAAAAAAAAAAAAGAATCACTTTTTCTACAATGGTTCCTCTAACAAAAAGGAAGGTTCAAGAAAGGGTGACAAAGTGAAAGTTGTTCAATAAGATTAGCTTGTCAACATGAAGGATTACGATGTCTATCATGACTTTTCTAGCAAGAGATTACATGATGTATTTGACAATCCTCCACTTGGTTTCAAGAATGTAGCTCTAAGTGCCAAAATTAAGGTTAAGGAGGATGAAGATGTTGAAGAGGTTCCAAAAATAAAAGAGGACATACAAGAGCTCTAACAAAGCCATTAAGGTAAGCTTCGTAAACCCGTGAAATCAGAAATTTTTCTTAAACATTTCCATAAAATTACATATGAATGAGGGAATTCCTTGGCATAATGCAACTACTACATTTCAAGCTATGCATGGAAAAAAGGAGATGGGTATGGTACCCTAACCAAACACTTGCAAAGGAACCATCTTATAGTGTATGAAGTAGACAAGTCTCAACAACAAATTGCACGTTCTAGTAATTCATAATCTACTACATTAATCATGTACAATATTGAGAAGTAGAAGCTACACCTTGCATAGTACATTACAAATGTGCATTTATCCTAAAGTGCAAGTAAGTGCAAGTCATGATTGTCGTATGAACAAAAATCATTAAATCCTAATTCACATGATTTCAACTTGAAAACTATGCACAAGACTAATCAACAATTGTATCACAAAAGTAAAAGAGAGCTTATAGGTATGTTTAGTTCCTTGGATACACAAGTTTCAATTTTGCAAATATATGGTCAGATAAGTGGCAACAAAATTCTTATATGGGAATAACAAGTTACTGGATAAATGATAATTGGCAACTTAATGATAGGTTATTGGAACTTAGGGTCTTTAAAGATTGGCACACGGCAGAAAACATATATAAAATTATATCTGTTATTTTAAATGAATATTGTCTCAAAATAAAATTCTTTTCTATTGGTTTTGATAAGGTAAGCATAAAGAATGCATCAATAGGGGACCTAAAAAACTTGTGCCAACATATACTAAGAGGTACCTTTTTGATCATGCTTAAAATGCATGATTTTTTGAACTTTAGAACTTGCATTTGTACATAAATTCTTGCAAAGTTTAGTTAAATTTTCACGAAATTGGACTTTATATACAAAATGGGCCAACTTGTGCAAAATTATTAAAAATGAAAGAAAGAGTGTTGTTTTTAAGTGAATTTAATGCATTTTACATCCCATGTGCAGGTGTACGGAGGTTACCTGGTCTTAGTAGCCACCACCATTGGATCAAGGAGGCTAATGTGAAGAGTGTTGGTGAATTTAGCCTACTGATGAATCGATAGCCTTTCAATCGACCGATCGATATGCCCTAAAGCATCAAGGGAAGACTAATAGCTTGGACGATAGATCGCTAGAGAGGTCGACGAATGAATAGAAGGTGCTAAGGTGGATTCAACCATACTGACCAATCGGTATTACAAGTACCAATTGATAGTTAGAAGAAATTAAGGTTAGGGTTTTTTCTACTAAACCCTAATCCCTTATAAATACTATGTTTCACAAAAGACGAAGACAACTTAGAGCTAACATGTGTCCATCGATCGATCAGTAGAACCTTCCATTGATTACCGATCGATCGGTAGCCTAAAATTATATATACTCGCAAATGTAGTAGAAAATGCAAGCCGCAATTAGGATTTTAGTATTATTAGGTTTAGTTTTGCAAGCTTATTTTCTGTTTTCTTGTTTTCATGACTTCTTTACAATATTTGATTAATGTTTTTGTGATTTTGATGCACATTTGAGTTAGTTATTCAAGTATTAGCTACTTTATCTTCTTTCTCACTTGTTATCCTCTCATTTTGTTGTTCTTCAATGGAGTTTGTTGCTATCTTTCCATCAATTCTTGTTGTTTTTGTTCCTAATATGAGTGGCTAAGCAATTTTTGGTGGGTTTGTAATAATGTGGATGTTGTAGATGGTTTAACTTTGTAGTTATGATATGGGTATGCGTATTTATTTGGGATTTTGATTATTGGCATTTCAGTTGAACTCTTTGAGGAGCTTATTAATGGAATTTTCATTGGATTTCCTTGTGATTATGAGACTGAGAGGGGATTAGTTGTGTGATTCCCTAATTAAGTCATTGAGTCGATGAATTGTCAATAGCAAGTTCTTGCACTTATAAGACCGAAAGGAGATTAGGTGTTCCTCATTAAGTTCACACTTCTTTATGCAGTCCTAGTAAATTAGGATAGGTCATGAGACCGAGAGGAGATTAACTCTTTAGTTTCTAAGACTATGGCACTTAATTCATGATAAGAATTAAGTGTTTAGCTGATCCTATGGGAAAATGAGATCGAAAGGATATTTTTTGCTACATAGTTGAGTTAAATGCCCTACTCAAGTGAAGTCCATCAAAACCCATTTAAAAACCATCCCCAATATTGTAATGGTATACCTTCACCAGTGCTTTATAAGCATGTCATAAGCCTACGTCTTTATTATTTATGTTAATTATTACTTTTTACCTTACTTTTAATTTCAATTGCACATTGCAATTCAATATTCAATTTGCCTAGATTAGAGTAGCAAGTAATATCCAGTACTTAGATGAGCGCTTCTCCTTAAGGAATTCAACCTGGTGAATACTCACATGTATTATTACTGTAGATGATCCAATAAATTGGTTAGTTAAGGGTTTGAGATGGTTTCAAAATTTTCCATTTATAAAATCTATATCCATAAATCTTTAGTACCTGTGTCAATCGCCCATCAATTTTTCCATATTAGATGTACATATCACATTTTAAATTTATATGTTAAGAAGGTAATGCAATCTCTTGAATATAAATGTCACCGATTAGATTAGCAGTTAAAACCTTGACTAAAAGGCCTCCTTTACATGAACTATGAAGAGATTTTCACTTGCAAAACGATCAAAGATATAGAATTTAAAACAAATGTCCAACATTGGTGGAATTCAACATATGAAATGTTACAAAGCATGGTAATTATAAGGAACTTTTATGTTAGTTTTGCTTTCACTACTTAGTAGAAATTCAAATCCATCCAAATGATTAGGACTAATGTAGTAAATTACTTCAATTACTTAAAGTTTTCCATGATGCCACTAAATGTTTCTCTCAAGTTTACAAGCCCATAACTAGTTCATAATGGAAGTTGTAAGTATAATTGCTATGCTACTTAAAGCATGCATAGACCCCATTCTTGAGACTTATGCAGTTGAAATGCCATCTAATTGATGAAAGTGTTATAAGAAAGTCCTTCTGTTTATCTTATTACCACTATTTAGACCACCATTGTAAATTACATACTCTTAGAGACTATTTGGAAGCTTATTATGAAAGGATTGATAGGTTTTTAGTTTCAAAGATATGTCAACGTCAACTATAATGACAGATAAAGAAATTTGTCGAGCAACCAAAGAAATGAATGAGATGTTCCGACATTTCTCCTTTACATATAGTGGTCAAACTACTGTCACTTTTTTATCGCCCCCAGCAACACATGGTTACTCTTTTGTAGGGGAACACTTGTTAGCCTAAAAGCTAAGAGACATAAGTCCAGGGGTCAACAAATGAAGCTTCACCACTACCTCAACACCAACTTAGAGTTCAAGGATAGTATTGGCATTCAAGATTTCGATATTCTTGATTGGTAGAGGTCACATGTAAAGACATACCTGATCCTCTCTTGTAATGCTCAATAGGTCATAGTCGCTCTAGCATCAACGGTCGACATAGAATAGGCATTCAACACCACCAGCATTATTCTTAATGAACGCTAAGCCTCCCTTTCTACCATCAATGTTGAAGTAATGGCATGCAATGAAGATTGGTGGAAAGCAGTCACTAGAAACCAAGAGTCTACTATGACATTTACTAAAGAGGACGATTACTTCAGCGACTTCAACTCACGAGAAGGAAGCCCTAGCTTGACTCCATATCACACTTACGCACAAGGTAATCATGACTAACCCTTAATTTTCCCTTTGTTTTAAATTGTTTTGTCACTAGTACAAAACAATTTCACAAACAAGAAAATACTAATTGATTGATTCCAAAAATAGGCTTTTCATATTTATATTGGATTTTTCAAAAAAAAAAAATGATTGAAAAATTAGCGTACTATCTAAGAGTTTTTGTAGGAAAAAATTGGCTGATCACATACATCTTTTACTTTTTCTAAAAATAGAATCAACCAGCACAATAAAGTTTAAAAAAAAAAAAACAAATAGTAAGCTATGATAGTCTAATTTTGGTAACGATAATGTAGGTACCTATTTCTACGAGGTAACCTAAACACTTGATAAAAAATATCTCACTTAACTAAAAAATTGTTATGAATGGCATGGAAAATTTTAGTACACCTTATGTATTAGGATTCTATTATCTCTATTTTGTTGTAAGAAAATCCAATTGTATAACATGTGTAATTGTTGTAATATAATTTCGTAAGGTGTCTACTTAATAAGTATAATGTATTTATGTCCATGATATTTGTAAAGAATTTATTTATTTTTCTTATTGTTGATTGTGGTTGAATCAAGCGAGTAATGGGAATGGGGAAGAAGTTGGGCTCAAGCGTGTAGAGTATGAGCCTTGGGATATGTCTAGCTGGGGCTAGCTCTTTGCTCCTCAATGCGTACAAAAAGCACCTTAGAGGTGTGACCGTAGGGGCCTTCCGACGCTCAAGTTAGTAAAGAGGACTAAGGGAGAGAATAAATTGAGATGGCTAAGCACTAAGGCTCTTGTAGGTAGTGCTCATCTAGTGTAGGTGTATGTATGAGAGGGAAGAGAAGAAGGTTCCGATACTCGGTGGTCTCTTATGCTATTTAAGTGTAAGGGGGATATAGTTACCTAGATGCATGTAGGCCTAAGGTTCACTTGTACCAACAACCAATAAGCGACATGCGTCATAGAGCTAACAAGGTGGCTCTGGA
The DNA here is from genome assembly GCA_024138015.1 of Lumnitzera littorea. Classification (NCBI taxonomy): domain Eukaryota; kingdom Viridiplantae; phylum Streptophyta; class Magnoliopsida; order Myrtales; family Combretaceae; genus Lumnitzera; species Lumnitzera littorea. Next base: position 92,920,265 of record JAMXBB010000005.1, read on the forward strand.
AGGTGGTTGGCTACCACCATGCTAACAGCTACATCTATGACCCAAGGACTTGACATACTTAGGGGCTTTTGGGTATGCTAACAGTACTACAAATGTCTGATGGCCATTAATAAGCTATAGCTGGATGCTGGTGCTATAGATAAGAGAGGGAGGAGAGGATACTAAAGAGGCCTGCCGGTACTTAGCTGAGAACTAGCTAGGTCTTAGAGGCTTGTAGGAACATCCTTGCCTAGCGTGCTTGAGCCAAACAAATATTACATATTAGGTTCGTTGCTTAGAGGTAGGCTCGCCTAGATGCGTTGCCATAGTGCTTACAATGAAGGCGTTTGAGCAGGTCACAATACTCGAAGGACGTGTGGTACTCATTTGTATGCTCATTAATAGGCTCTTAGGGGCCTTTCCCTAAGCTAAGTCTCAGCCCAGGCAAGAATTGGGTATCAACACTTGATCCCCCCCCCCCCCCTCCCCAACTCTCCTTAGCACGAAGGATGCAAGGAAAGTAATTTAGATAAGGCAATCGAGCCAAGGCAAAATTTCCTCAGTTGTCAGTAAAGAGGTTTGTCTCATTACTTGGCAGTGTAGTATCAACACCTCTAGTCAAATCTGCCTTACCATGTAGTGACACTTAGCATAACTGATGTGACTATTGGACTGCCCAAGCACCATGATGACTTCTTTGGAAAGCAAAGTGTGCATTAATGACTTCACCAAGAATGGCTATGCACATGGGTTACCCTTATGTTGTGCCATGTTAGTAATCTATATGTGTAAGTTGATCAAAGCCCTCAATTAACGGAGTGGGATACATAGACGGTCTAAGTTTAGTGCATATCCTATAATGGATATGTGCTCTAAGAATGGGTGAAACTGTTTGGCTTCCCTTCTTGGTTGTCTATATAAGGGAGTGGCCAGTCCTTGATTCTCCACTTTGTGCCATTAAACCAAGAGGAGACTCTGCAATTTTTCTTCTCGCAAGCTAACCTTTCTTTTCTTGGTTTCATTTTTCCTTTCTGACCATAATCATCAATAGCCAATCAAAGTGCATCAAATTTTCAAAGTAAGTCTTCGCATGAGTCAATTTCTAGAGAAGTTGATGAAGGTTATGAGCAGATGGTCCGTAGAGGGGGTGGTAACTCTACTCCCCTCAAAATGATAACAACTATGGTAGCGACAGGTGGTGATGGGGTACTCTTGTCATAGGCAAAGAGGAGGGAATAGGCATAGGAAATGGCTTAATGGAGAGGAAGAGACGGTAGGGGAAGCATTGCATATAACTAATAACAACAATAGGTCTTACTCATGCATGTACTTTAAGGAGGATGTGGTGAAGTTGAAGTTGGTTAGTCAAGTGATCAGCAACGTGCTCGGATGGTGAGTAGAGGTGCCCACGGCAGGGGAGAAGGCATTCGAGATAGGGAACGAGCGATGGTTTTGCATAGATGTGAAACCGTTTAAGCTAAGGCTTCAACTTTCTTTTTCTCAATTTCTAGTTAAAGTCTTTGATTACTTCAAGTTTACTCTCGAGAGTGTCAATGTTAACGCCTGGGCATAGCTACTTACATTCAAGGCACTATGCTTATGGATCTTGTGGAGGCCAACAATTCAACTTATCAAACACTTCTTCCATGTGAAGAGGTCGTCTAACTGTTAGGTGTACATTGCTAACCAAGGTAAGGCATTGAAAATTTTTCATAAGATAACAAACAAGGTTGATGATTGGAAGGAATTTTTCTTCCATGTATAGACCTTTGAGTGGCCAAACTTTCGAATAGAGTAGATTATGCTCATTCGAAGCAGGTCATTAGGTTACCTTAGGTCAAAAGATAGTGAGACAAGCATAAAGCCATTGGACCTCACAAGGTGGAAGAAGCTTTACCCATAATCTATCTGTCAAAAGTATTCTGAGGATATAAGGCTGTTTAGGTTCGAAACAGGTATCTCCTAACCCTTGCCGAGGAGGGGTAGGTGTCTATCCCATTGCTTCATTGTCGTAGTGGGGGATATCAGACTTGTGCGTCTTCAACGTAGTAAGTATAGCTATCTATTATATTGATTTACTAAGTTGATCTATTGTTTTCCTTGCAACTATGTAGTTGGCTACTAAAAGGGTAAAAGGGAAGTTGCTAGCTATTTGAGCTAAGCAGATAGAGAAGGTAGTCGAATCCAGCCGCAAGAGGAAGCAGCTTGCCATAAAAGGGGAGGAAGAGACTTCGCAACCTCCTTCTAAGAAGAACAAGAAGAAGAAGAAGCATAGGAGGCAGTGAACTCTTCCGAAAGTGATGCAGAATGTAACGAGGGATGTCCTTATTAGTATTGTAGTATATAGCACAAGACAAGGGGCAATGCAAGGATTCTCAAGTGTCCCCTCAAAATACTGGGGTTCTGACCATTGAAATCCCCAACAATAGGGATACTTAACCCCTGGTTTAGTACAATAAGTGACTAGTTATGCTAGAGGTTCCTGAGCACTCCCCTAATTCCATAATGAGGCCTTCACAGCAAAGGGACTAGCTAAAGGCTCGATTTAGGCGCCTCTTTATTGAGAAGAGTGACATCGAGGCCTTGGCAAAGCTGCTGTGTAAGTACAATGAGGTGAGCCACTGTTAGTTTTTTGCTTAAGTGTTGCGTGTTTTTCAATTAATAGACGTTAACTTTTACTTCCAGCTTTATGATATGCTTGACTTCGTACTTTCCTACAATTAGGTGTACTAGCAACCGAAGGAAGGTTACTAAAGGGCTTAGGTAAGGAGGCTTCGTAAGGTAATAGAGGAGGAGGAGAAGAGGTACGGTAACTTGAATGCCACGTATAAAGATTTGAAGTGCCAGTATGAGGAGTTGAAGGAGCAACTTGAGAAGTTAAAGGCCAAGTTGAAAGAGATCAAAGACTCTACCAAGGCTATTGAGGACAAGGTAGGTATGCTACGGGCTAAGTTAGAGGCCAAGGAAGGGAAGCTAGAGGGGACTTGAGTTGTTTTAGCCCAAAGAGAAACCGAACTTCTGAAGGGGAAGGGTCTCACTACTAAAGTGAAGCAGGACATATTCATGGAGACCCTTGATGATGGGAATCAAGTTACGGGACTCCTAACCTGCAGCCGAGCCCGAAGACTAAAGGGGCTAGCACGATGAATCCTCATGTTCCAACCAACCCCTGCCGAAGCCGAGTACTTGCTTGCCACCTCTAATGTCGTGCCGTATGACCACCCTTTATTCTATAGCATGCCGAGTTTACAACTCTCTATTACCAAGCTGAACAATCACTCAGCATCATCCTTGCCGAGATGTCGAGAGAAAGAATCCGAACTGATTAAGCCATCCCTACCCGAACAAGCCCATCTATCCGTACTTTTTGTCCGCATCTCCTAATTACCTCGCCAATGCCGCATCACCCCGTGTATAGTACTACATATAGAATTTGTAACACCAATGATTGTTTTCCTTGTATATTCATTTTTGCCCCTTTGTGACATGTACATTACCCTTTTAGGAAATGTCTTTTTTGTCTTTTCCCTTTTGGGCAATTTGCTTAATTTGCGGGTATAAATATCCCTGTACTTATAGTTGTATCATAGTAGATTACCTTCAATACACTTTAGAGTGCTTTCTTCCCTATGTAAACACTATTGTTTACTCTCGGCATCACACTTATCTTTTCCTTTAAGCAAGGTTAGGTGGCGAATAACCTCATCGAACCAATTCATACGTCACATCAAATTGTGTCGTAAGTCTTCGAAAGTTCCATTAGTGCATCACATCCTCTAAAGCTATTCATAAGTTTTGCTTACTGTTTTCATCCTTTACTTTCACCCTTTTGTACCTTTTCCCTATTAATCCTTTTCAAGCTTTTTGCAAGCTCGAACCCATTTAGCGACCGACCTTGTCTGTTCTTGGTTACGATTCACAACACTTAATGACTTACTAGTGGAGAAGGCCTTGAATTTTGCTAGTTATACTATAGCCAAAAAGGTTAGGAAGCAAGTCTATAGGTTGTTTCCAAGAGCAAAGCTGTCTTTCCTTAACTGGCTTGATGACCTAGAGGTCAATGCACGAGGTGAAGAGGAGGGTATGTCCTAGAAGAGCTTGATTGGGGGTTTTATTGGTGGTGTTGTTGATGACCCAGACAAGCATAAGGAAGGCAAACAAGAGAAGGGTTTAAGGCAGGACATGGTCACTGACTAGGCCAAGGCGACCTTAGTTTATTTTGTTTGTATTGATGTACTCCTTGGGTGATAGCCGCCCATTTTCCTTTGTTCTTTATATCATTATTGGGGGGATCAAGATGCTGATCTCCCTTTTACAATGTAAGTACTATTGATAAGATAATGAAATTTTTGACATGTTTGTTCTAATCTTACCCTACTCCTCCTCACTACTACTGTATTTCTTTTCTTGTTTGTACACTCTTGTTGGTTGCTAAGTCCCTTAGGCTATTCGTCCCTTGAGTAGGTTGGTTAGCTTTGTTTCCAGCTAAGTCCTTTAAGCTTTCCATCCCCCAAGTAGATTGACTAACTCTATTTTATTGCTAAGTCCTTGGACCCATTCAGGCAAACAGAGGTCTTGGGCATTGTCTGACCCTAGTCTTGTTCGAGCTTATCATTTTAGATCGGTGAGTATGTTGGGATTGACCTTAGGTGACATCACGCAATCTTTTGGAAGGGCAGGTTTGGTTAGGTAGATCTTTCTTGACATTAGGCAATCTCTTAGGTAGGGCTCATCTTGGGTAGAGTGTACGCTTGCAGGTGTACTATCTTAGGCAGTGTACCTTCTAGAAGTCATTTAATGTACATACATAGATATTTCCTAAGGGGTTGGTTGGAATTCTTACATTCATGAGCTAGTTGACAGGTGCCATATATATGGTTGGGGACACTTTGGGCCCCCCTATACAAAAGGTATGTGGGTCCTTTGCTTGCCATGCAAAATATTCAAGTATCCTTGCGGCATGGGATCTAATAGAGAACTGATACACTTTTGTGTTTCATTATGAGTAAGTTGAGAGCGATTAGGTTGAGAAAGAGTGTATGTATGTGCTCGAGATAGGGTCTCCATAGCCTCTCCTTTCAAGTTGTGATCGTGAGGTCTAAAGGGCTACCCAGTAGTTAAGGATGACTGTCACGCCCCGAAGCGGCAGAGTCGTAACAGCCCCGCCGTGTAAACTACCCTAAGATAGAAGTTGGCCTCACAACCGCTATCCTAGACCTGATCTACACAAGGCGTCCACAACTAACCCGCTTTGAAGTAGATAATTTGTAATTTAAATAAATCATTTACCTATAAAAGTGAGGAATTATATATATATGTTATCATTCAATTATTGCAGTTAAAGTTTACAACATTTCTCTATAGTATATTCCCTAGTTATTACATCACTCGGAAATGAAAAATAATTCTAAAATAAAAACTTAAACCTTAAAATATGTGTTTATTCTTCACATGTTTTTCCTCACTCCCCAGGATCCAGCAGTTGCTAGCTTCGGAGTAATTGGTTGCCGCTTCTTAGCCAGCACCTACACGATGTCTATAGGGATGTGAGCAACCACAGCTCAGTAAGTTAGGACGGAGGACTTAAAACTATACCATACACACAACAAGGTTTTCAGTTACTTATTAGTTGCAATGCATGTGCAAGCAAATGCCATCGCACGACGTTGTCCGGCCCATCGTGAGATTAGAGAAATTGCGCCCGCTCTAATCCGGGTTGAGGAGTTACCGTTAATGCAACAGCTCACGACCAAACCCAGGCTTGTGTAATGGAGACCTTGCTCCTCCCGCGACTACCTTTGAACCACTGTCTTCATCCCCGCCGCGACCTCCTCTCCTGTCACTTAGTTCGACTGAGGATAAAGAAGGGACCATTTTGCAATCCTGCGCTATCCCTTCCGAAGGGGTCGGTATTTGGCCGGAGAGTCCTAAATCCCCTAACGGGTTGCCATGCATGCTCGATTATGATTACTGGTCGTATATTTGATTAGGTCCAGTTTAGGGTGATCAATCATTACATACAATTCATACAGTATGTACCAGAGCAACAAACAGAATCATGGCATCACCCATAATCAAGCACATGCATACATTCAACTATCTAACAAGCACAACCAAGCATAATCTTAAGCCTCCCAAAATACAGCATCGTATTAATCCCAACTTACCTCGACTCCTCGCTCGCTCACTCGAGGTCTGATTTGCTCAGGCCATCGCCGGTTATCCCTATAACACGAACGTGGTTTCAGCTTTTCATATAATTGTTATAGGTTCGTTTTATCCTATAATGCTTCTTGTTAGGTTTTGTTTAAGGTTTAATATGCCCAATTATCTAGGTATTAAGTCTTTTACAATTATTCTAGGTTTAGGGTTAGGTTCAGGTTCGGTTTTCGCATCGATTTCTAAACCAGGTTTTTAGTTCGATTTTTAAGTAGCGTTTTATATTCCAACCCTAGAAATTAGTTTCAACCCATGAAATTAGTTTCAACCCATAATGTGAAATTAATCACATTATTTCTCGATAACCTAAATACCATCATTACCCTTTGTCAGTGTTTATTTTACTCGGTACACTTAAATCCATATCAGTGTACCGAATTCACTCCTAATGTGACAATTTTTTACATTTTTCATATAATTCCATAAATTCAAGTTTCCTATCAGATTTATTGTGCATTTTTATTATTCTTAAAATATCAATTTTTATTATAATATTTTCTATTTATTATATTTTCAATAATTACACATTATGCATTATTGCATATTATGCACATAATGTATTTCCAATATTTCTATTACCCTAATTATCATCTCTAAACACCAATTATTATTTCAAAATGTCTAAATCCATCCTAAATCAGATTTTACTCCATATTTCCCTAATTTACAAAATTAACTATTTTTTCCTATTACTCATTTATTACATAATTAACCTAATAATTACATCTAACACCCTAAATGCTATAAGTATCATACTCCATCAGATCTTAACACCCTAAAACATCTACTTATTCACTAAGTCAGAAATTAATAATTTAATTACTTAATTAATCCTAAATTACCCATTTTATGCCTCATTTTAGGACCTAAAAATTATCTAAAAATTTCGAAAATTAATTTTTGAAAAAGGGCTTCATAGCACTGTTCTATATCATCTGAGTAATCTACACAAAAATTTTGGGCTTGAAAATACACTCCTAAGGTCATTTATTTCTAAATCGAAATGTGCTCGGTTTTGCACGATTTCTTAGGGGCCATATATTACGGGATATAATTTCATCAAAATAATATTTTTCCTACAAACTACATACAGAAATATCTCAGAATAACAAAATTCATAATTTTCTAATTATATTTACTATTTTTACAAAAATTTACAAGATTCGGGCTGGAAATCGGACTCACCGATTTGGGTGGCTCCGGCCACCGCGGGCCGCCGTGGCCTTGTCGGCCGGCCTAGGCGCTGCCACCACCGTGTGGTGGTGGTGGCCATCCACTTCCAGCTCCTCGTCTGGTGTGGGTTCCTTTTAAAACCCTCAACTGCACAGTTTTTCTTATTTTTTTTTATTTTCTGGATTTTCTCTCGAATTTTCAACTCTCTCTAATTTTCTCTGATTTGTATCTGTCCAAATGTGCTCTGTAATTTTTCCTGCTATTTATAGGGCTTTGTGGAATTTATTGTGCATTAAATGGGACAAGACAATTGCCTTATCCCTTGATTTTTGGCTTTTATGTTGTCTTAATTTAATTGGTTGAATTTTCTTTTTCAGATTCTGACTTGCCACGACCATCCTTGCATCATTCCACATCCTTCTGATTTTTTTCTGATTTTTCCACAATTATTTTATAATTTTCTTTAATTATTTGCTTAGTTTTCGGCCAATTTTAGTAATTACGCGTATTTTTATCTACACGTAAATACATGTAGGGTACACGTGAACATTCCTAAATATTATTTTGGTCATTCTAAAATTTTTAGTATACATATAATCTATCTCTACTAATTTATTAGTTATTATATTACACTTTTTGCCTTTTTGGTAATTAGCAGTTATTATGCTTAAAATTTGAAAATTTTATAGTCTCCTATTTTACTACTTATTTTCTTAAATTTAAATTTACAGGGTCATTTTTATTGGTATCTTGTTAAATAATTTATAATTTGGATTTGATCGGATCTTTTAACCGATCGCCCTAAACCTTGGGTTCTAAGTTCAATCCTACGGTTACTTGGCTGAACTTTGGGGCTTACAATGACCCTCAAGTTGTGACCAGGAGGTATATGCTAACCTCAAGGTCCTTCCCTCTTCTTCTCTAATAAAGCTTGGACGATGGGGGGAGCTTGAGTGCGCATCCACTACTTGTTGGGGCAGCTTCACCATAGGGGTGCTCATCTGCACAAGGCTATAGGTAGAGCCTTCAAGGATTACCCAACAAGTACTTATGCAAGTAAGCGCAGCCATGGTGATTATGGCAACAAAGGAGGCATCTTTCTTTACCCGGAATTTTTAACCAAAGCAGTTGTATACCCCACAAATTTAGCTTTTAAGTATAGAGACAACTCATGTATTGTAGATAATTTTTCTTAAGTCAACAAAGCTGATAAATTTAAAACTAATTAAAATTTTAAATTCGAAACCTAAAATGAATATGAAAAACCCCAAAAATTTTATCGAAACCTTAATTGCATACAAAAATACTAAACTCTATATACGTATAAATATTAGAGATCAAAGTTAAACTTGACAAAAACTCTAAAACCATAAATTTAGACTTATAAAATGTGTAAATGTACCCTGAAAGTATTATAACTTTAAAAAATTAACACGCGTAATTGCGTAAAATTATTAACAAATGAATAAAGACAATACCTAAATATTATTAACGTAATAGGTAATAATTTAATTAATAAATTTTATAAAATTTCAAATATTATTTCATAATTATTATTAAGCCTATAATTTTACATTCAAAATTATGATTCTTAATTTTTCTTTTTCCTTTTTCCCTTTTTCCTTTTCCTTTCCTTATTTTTTCCCTCTTCCTAAGTAATTTCTCTTCTATTCTAGAACAAAGAGCAACCCATGTGCTAAATTAAGAAGACAAAACAAAATTCATAAGATAGGCTAAGGATCAAATCTACAATTAATGCATGTCTTATCTTTCTTTTGTCTTTTCTTTTATAATTTTTTTTCCCTTTCATTCCACCTTCAGTTAGCTGCAATGCAAAGTTGATTTCATTTTTTTTTTTACTCAACCTAAAGAAAACTACACCACTTTTCTCTCTTTCTTTAGTTCTAATGAAAACCCTCTTCCAGTTTTCTTCTTTTCCATTCACTTAGGTTCTTAATTTTTCTTCCACTTTCTCAACAAGTTACAAGAAAAAGGAGTAAAGCTCTTGGTCAATCACTCTTCAAGACATTAAAAAATATATATATTTAATATTTGGTTGTATTTATTTTTATTACTATACATATACTTTTGTTATGTAAGTATATTTTATGAAGTTACATGTAATTTGAGTATATGTGAAATAGCTCAATTTATAACTCTTTTTCTTGTAATGAGTTATGTGTACGTGTAATTAAAGTTATATATAATATTCATTTTATTTATTATTGTTATTTTTTTGTACATGCACCTATGTATGCATCCATATACATATATATATAACTATACACATATACATATATAAATGTTAGGAATTAAATATGTAAACATATGGTATCAAAAGATATGTATATATATATATATGCATATATGATATGTATATTGATTTATTTTCATTATCTATATATATATATACACACACACACACATGTATGTATGTCCGATTATATATATATGTATAGTACATATACATATGTATAGTATATAGTATACTTAGGGTTATATTGTATATTTACATATATATATATAAGTAAGACAAGAAAACTTAAGTATAAAAGTATATGTATAAGTACAAAAACGTATATTGATAGTATAGTATAGTATAAGTACATGTATATGCTTAAATAGTATATATACAATATACTAAAATATTAAATCATTAAATAAAGTAATATAATATATATATATATATATTTCATGAGCTTTAGAGAGAGAAATAGATAAAATTTCAAAATTTATAAAATTATA